>VZTF01007010.1:87616-178864 GCA_013397755.1 Cnemophilus loriae | reverse complement strand
AAAAAAAAAAAAAAGTAAAGCTTATGTAATTACTCTGCCTCAAAAATGGTGTAATCCTTTTGGAACACTAGTAAGTTTCCACTCGACAGAGAAGGTGTCTTCCTCCAGCTTTTATCAGAATAGACAATTATGAAAGAAACATCCTCTATGTTCTGTAAGGAGAGGAAAGGTAAGAAGAGTGAGAATAGGAATGAAAACTTTGATAATGCTGGTGCTTACGGACTTTTCTTCTGGCAAGAAGGCCCTTCTCTGACAGGTGAATTCACTGGAGGCTTGAACCTGCAGAAAACTATGGACTTTTCCAGCTTCCTGTTTGCATCACTGGCTTCTTTCCAGCCTTCTCTCTTTATTTTCCCCTGGGTCCCTCTTGAATACATAGCAGTTGTGGTTAATTAATGGACTGGAATTTCTTGAGCCTGATATGAAACAACACACAATTTTATTCTTAGATAATACATAATTAATTAATGAACAAGTCTACCTCCCTCTTTCAAAACAGGACAGAAGCATGTGCAATTAATTAACTTATGTCTAAAGGATCAGACTCTACTGTGATTCCTGTAAAATCTGAGGACCCAGAAGCACATCAAAAGCTGACATGTTTGTTTTAACTTGCAAACTCACTCAAATCATACTGTCCAGAAGCTGCCCAGTATGGACACAACTAATCAAACAAACAAACAGTCTGGTTATCCACCAAAAACCTCTCCTTAAAATACCTTAAAGATATTTCTGGTGTTGCTTAAAGAACCCCCCAAAACCAGTGCTTTTGTACATCATTTTTTAATATAAAGAATAACTTTCACATAACTCGGAGTTCTGCACAAAAAAAAAAAAAAAAGGAAGTACTAAGAGTGTTTCCTATTTTACTTCTCTATTTCAAATTTTCATGGTGCTTCTTGGGAATTTTGAGAAGACATAAACCTGTCTTGCAAATGTGCATAAAGGGAAAAGAGAGATTAAAAAAACCCTCATGATTATGTGTTACTCTCTGTGTCTAGTTTAAAAGTAGAAAACTTGTATCTATAGTCAAACAAACCATCAGTTGTTTCCTGTTGGGTTTTTTGTCCCGTTTGAAAAATAAGAATGCATAGTATTCACGGAAAATAAAAAAAAAAAAAATTGTCCTACGTTTGCTGAAGGTATTCAGTTAAAATCCATGCCACTGTAAGGAAAGCAAATAGAAGCATCTAGGTTATATTGATGTTAGCAATCCTTTCAGTGAGATATAGCTGCTGTTCCATAGATAATGCAGAGTACTCTGGACTAAGGATCAAAGAATGCCTTCTGCCTTATCCTAGTGGAAATATTCTTTTTGGTTTGAAAGCACACTGCACCTAGAAAGCAAGACCCTTAAATAGAAAATGTTCTCGTTACTTTATGTTTTGATATGTGTTAAGATTTGCTTCTAAGTGTGATTCATGCAAGATGTTTTGAAGATGAATTTTGAAAAGCTTTAGCAAGGAAGTGTTGCTTTTGTCTATACGCTAGTCCTATGGCTATCCTAAAAGCAACTTGCCTTAATTTTACAATGCATTTTAAAGACTATGAGTATGGATTTTTAAACAAGAAAAATATGTACACGTGTAGCTGTCTCTCTCTCATCTATCATCTATCTCTCTATAGATCTCTATGCAGAGAAATTATGCTATTTAAATATGAAATTAGATATTGAGACCTATCTCTTTACATACAATTTACAACTTTTTATATATACAAATTTATATCCATATAGATATAGATATTTATACATATAAAAGGTTTATACTTTCTCCAAGTCTGCAACAGCCTTATGTATATGAGTATAATAAAAGGTGCTAAATTTCTGAACTAATTTCTCATGCTGTGGAAAAATTGTCTCCTTTCCTTCTCTCCACCTACCAAAATCCCCCGAATTATTTTAGGGAAAATAATTAAAATACAGGAAGACCAAATTATGTCTGGTTTAATATATGATGCGTCTCATACATAAAATATGTTAATATAATAAAAATATTATGCAATATGTGGGACAGAACTGAATGTTGCTCATACTTCCTTTGCCAAATTTCCCTCCATAATCCTTTGGGCTGCACACCACGATTTCTATTTCCCCATTTCTTGCCTTTATTTACTATTACCTTCTTTGCAGATTTGGCAGATTTCCTGCCCTTTCAGGTTTTGATGGATAAGAGACCAGTGGTTCATTAAGGCTCATTTCATTAGCTGTAGCAACACTGGGGTGCAAAAGTAGTCCTCAACTCAGCTTCAGGGCAGAATTAATCCCAATGTACGTTTGTTAGGTCCTGAAGTACTCTCAGATCTCATTCTCAGCAAACTGAGGTGAGACCTTTCCAGGTAAATGTGTGTTGGGCTGAGGAGTGTAAGCTTAAAAATGGTAAAGGTATAGGAAAAATGCTATTGAAATAATTAATCCTATCCTCCATGCAGAAACATGATGCAGCAATGACTTCTATGTTGCTACACAGGGATGACCATGAAGTGAATTTTCAGAGCTGACATCTGCCTTCACTGTGCAGCCTGAGTTAGTATCTGGTTTACAAGACTTCAGTCATCAGATTTCAAGAGAGCAGTCCTCTTGAGGAAATAAAATTTATTTCTTTATATTTTTATGGACATATAGATACATATATATTCACAGCGTAGCCTAACGGTGTTCCACACAGAAAAATAAGTATTGTAACAAGTGATTTGCTTTAATAGAAGCAATCCTATATAGCTGCAGAGAACATTCTTCGTGAGGTTTAATTCTAGTGAAGTTTTTTACTGTGGCAGCACTAATCATTTTATGAGTCACTGTGATGAGATTTCTCTCTTGTTGGTGATTCTTGATTTTGTTCTGCTGAAATCTCTCTGAGGTTTGACCAGTCCCAGTGGACTCTATCTCCAGTTCTCCATCTTCGGTGTTTCTTCCTTTGGCTATCCAAGTCCTGACTTTGCCTTCCAGTATTCTGGTTATATCTATACCGTATACTCCTAACTTATCCATGGGGATCTAAGTTACATCTAAATAATGCAGTTCAAGTATCAGTTAAACCTCAATATATATAATGCTATCTGGGCTACTTGGAAGTCCTAAACAGCCCAATTATACACTATTACATGTCAAGTGAAATCATATTTTTCTTGTTAAGGACAGGATGTGCTGTGTATGTTGTACTTACAGTACTGCAAGCATCTGTGTGGCCAAAGTGAGAATTATTGGAAATCTGTGGAGTTTCCGCTTTTGGGGGTCTCCCTAGGGATGCCTCGATATCTCGGCAGCATGGAGAAAAGTAAGACAGGCACAAGTCATGTGCCAAATTTTTGGCAGTGGGAATTATCATTCCAACAAAACCTGAACAGCTGAATTTTCACAAGGACCCTGTTATAACACAGACCATCAGTATGTTTATAGTTTCACAGAAGCCACAGTGGAGAGTCACGTGCCTGATTAATCATGTTAAATTACCAGCTCTTATTAGGCTCGTATCCATTTGGACACCGTGCTGTAATGCAGCAGAGAGATCCCCACCCACTGTGTCAGCAGAAGTGGCAGACAGGCGCCTGTGGCTCCTGTGACTTCTTTTTGTCTGGAAACTGCAGTTGAAAATTGTACTGTCATGCAGAAAACATAAAACACTTAATGTGCTTTCATCTTGGTTTATATAAACCTCATTTCAACATGGATATTTCAGGCTACCTGACATAGTGCTTTACGTGAAGCATAGTCCTGTATTTCAGGAAGAATTTTTGGACAAATGTGTTTTTGCAGCTTATAACTATAGGTACATTGGCAAGAATGTTTTGATTAAAAATTTTTAAAATTACATAAATAAAAATCATGTGTCAGGATGCATACTGTTATCCTGATATAAATTAATTTGGTAATAAGAATTTGCCCACCTTAATAAGCTTACATGCTTGGAAGATTGAAAAATTTTACAGGTATTTTTCCTGTGGTTCTCAATACATATCTTCCCACTTTTAACATTGTCTCCTAATAGTGCTAGACTCAAAGTCTTGCCCAAAGATAGCTATGATATTAATATACACACTATATGTAAACTAGCTTGCCTATCGTTTCTTCTACTTGCAAGGTCGTATTCTGTTTTTACACTACAGACTATCAGAAAAATGTTTCCACTGATGCTTAACACACCACAGGAGGGAGAAGAATTATACCCTCAGAAACATCATAGAATTGTAAA
Source organism: Cnemophilus loriae (assembly GCA_013397755.1). NCBI lineage: Eukaryota > Metazoa > Chordata > Aves > Passeriformes > Corvidae > Cnemophilus > Cnemophilus loriae. The sequence continues at coordinate 174,674 of VZTF01007010.1, read as the reverse complement.
ATAATAGAATAATTTGGGTTGGAAGGGAACTTTAAGGGACACCTAGCCCAACAGCCCCTGCAATGAGTAGGGACATTTTTAACTAGATCAGGTTGCTCAGGATCCCATCCAACACGACCTTGAAAGCTTCCAGGGATGGGGCATCTACCACCTCTCTGGATAACCTGTTCCAGTTTCATCCCTTTTGCAATTATTGCAATCAAATCTGCTCAGCAAACTTCCATAAAAATAAAATGATCTACTTGTAAATGCTAACACTGCTAAAGGAACTAATTGTAAAATGTAAAGTTAAAAAATATTGAGAATTGAACATCTGCTGTGTTTGTGCCTCTAAAATCTCCAGTTGGCATATTCATTTGCAGACTTATATTTTCAGGATTTGTTTAGGAAGATGCTGGAAACATGCCGGTACCTCTCATGCCATAAAAATTATACAGATGAGCAAAATGAATGAATTATTAAATTATATGTTAACTTCCCAGTAAATGTGGGACATTCAGAAGTTCCTGCCTCAGAACAGAGAGCAGAGAGTCACCTTTTTTTCTTTTTGTTGCCATGCAACCTTACTACCCATTTTACAAAATCATCCTCTCTCCAGCAATAAATGTAATTAAGAACCTTTTCAAAATAATGATTTAATGATCTGCCTTTTCTTTTCCCCACATTGTAGCCAAGCAAACAGCAACTGACTCACTCACAAAAGGTTCCGACCATTATTTTATATGGACACATCGTTGCAGCTGACAGTGCCTTCACCTGGATGATATGTGTTAAGGCAACAGCATAAATTAAGCACTAATCCATTAAAAGTTGGGCTTTTTTTCCTCCTCTGGTTGACATGTAACTCACAAAAATGGCTTGAAGCAAGAAGATTTTTTGCAAGACAGTTTCGTGTTCATCGAACTAAATTCTGATCCTGAATTGTGAAAAGTCAAACATCATAAACCCTTTGTAGAGGGTCACAATAGCTTCATGCTTCCGTTTTGTCATGGAAACCTTCGTAAGACTTACAGCCTTACAGTCTTTGGTCACATGTATTCATCTGGGGCTTTTGCTTGCAAATAGGAATGTTTTAGGCTAAATTCTTAGCTCTGCTTTGATCTCTTTACCACCTTCTATTTAAAAAACAAGTCTGAAAACAGTTGAACTATTTTGTGCCTAACTAGCTTTGACTTACCTTAGGTCTCTTCTCCCAAGTAACAAGTGATAGGAGAGGAAATGACCTCAAGTTGTGCCAGGGAATGTTCAGATTGGATATTAGGAAAAATTTCTTCACTGAAACAGTGACCAGGCATTGGACTCATCATCAATTGAGGTATTTAAAGGCATGTGGATATGGCACTTAAGGACATGTTTTAGTGTTAGACTTGGCAGTGCTGGGTTAATAGTTGGACTTGATCTTAAAGGTGCTTTCAGACCTAAATGATTCTACGATTCTATGACTGAGCTCTAGCTCAGGACTGCAGTTTTGTTCCAAATTATGAGACTTCCTGGTTAGAAAAATTGCATAGGGGCTCTCTTCAGGTCTGCCTGTTGGACTGTTGTGTCTGCACTACATTACAGAGAGTCTGAGTTCAAACCCAGATTTGCTGATGGTCCTACTCTGATGGCTGTCAGGAAAGTTGTCTCGGGGGGGAAAGTCCGGCTGCACCCTGTGCTGTCTGACATGCATGTGTGCAGGAGGGACAGGTCTGCATCAAACAGGCTTCAGCTCACTGCCTTCAATTTGCTCTTACAGTGGTGGTCTGGGGCTGAAGCACTTACTTGAACCGTGGGAGCAGGAACCAGATGGTTTTGGGATGCTTCGAGAGCATAGGTGAATATGGTGTTAGCTCATGGGAGAAGAGATCGTTCTAGAGTGCAGCAAAATCCGTTTCTGAATAAACGGAGGTGGAGGCAAAGTGTCTATACAACAGATTTTTTCTTTGCCCACCAGAAAATCACTTCATCTTTCTTTCTATAGTGAAATGGATTTAACTGCTCGCAGTGAACAGACGGGACTGATTTATGTTTTCAGAAGAATTTCATGAAAGCTGCCAGTTCTTTCATTTTACCCATTTTTCAACACCTTCTGACTGTAAAATTGGCTGAGTTGTGCCGACTTCTAACTGATGATACCAAAGTTGTTCCCAAAAACCAGTCAGGGTTTCTTCAATCTTCCTTCAGAGACGGATAAGCTTGTAAGGGAGCAGGCCATCTTAGAAGTGCTTTATGACCGGGTGGGGAAAAAAAGAGGAGAAAGGGATAGGTGTTCTTAATATGCTTCTCAGCTTTCTGCTGAGGAGATTCATCGTCAAGACCAGGAGTAGTACAGTGAGGATACACTCCTCGTAGCAGATTCGTCTCAGAACTTTCTTTCTGTATATTGATTTGGCCACAGCTCCTGTCCCCTCACAGCTGTTCCTCAGCCTGCTTTCTGCTTCTTCCAATCAATTTCTAGATCTGGAGCATCAACTTCCCAGCAGCTGCTGTCTGAGAAGCACAATAGGAAGAACTTACCTGTTTGGGTCCTTAAACCTGGTAAGAAGAATTATTTTTAGCACAGACTCTTCCTTCATGCTTCTATAGACATCCCTGTTCTTTTTGTAACTCTTGCCTGGTCTGTATTTCACAAATGTCTTTAAACCCTGACCGAAACCCAAGGCTGACAACAAGACAGTGACTTATTTGAACACAGTTGAAACAGGAAGGGAGAGGTTGCTCACCTGGGGAATGTGGCCCATGGAAGGAAACTGCGGGATGATATTCATTGTAATAATGTCAAGGTCTACTAACAACGTGGCAGGAGGCAAGCTAAAGAGACTTTAATAGAGACACCAGTGAAATAGAGATGTCGTGACCCGAAGATCCAGGGGAACAGAAGAACTGGAACACTGTACTCTTTATGCCTCCTGTGAAGGAGAGAATATTTTGGGGGTGACTTTTACAACTGACACATATTACAACTTTTACAAGAAATAAGAAAGTTTCTAAGTTTCCTTATTACTAAGGCTGGATGATCCAGCCTTAGTCATGTGCTACTGGTATCACGTGATGCCAGTTATGTGAGTCGCATAGTCAGTATGATTATATATGAAATTTAAACAAATTGTGCATAGTTATTTTATTTTAGAAATTTTTAGATGACCCTTGAAATTTTCCATTATACCAAAAAATTGTCTAATTCCTTAGCATTAAATAGATACATGTCTGAAATGCAAAGCCATCAAATATTGGATAAAAAACTTCACTCCATTTCATTTACCTTGCAGCTGAAGTGCCAGACTTAAATCATTAACTTCATTCATTCCAGTGAGTTTTCAAAGAGAAATTATGGCCTTTTTTAAACTGTGTGTGTCACATCGCTTTAGAAAAAAAATTCAGCAACATTAAAAGTAATGAGCAGGTTTAGGAGTGACTAAGGTAACATACATCCAGAAATGATTGCAAAAATAGTTGCTGTGTGCCTGCATCCAGACAGAGCACTAAGACTAAGACACAAAACTAATGCTTTGTCTTCCAAAACATGTGATGATGTAGTGGGTGAGTGGAAAAAAAACCGTAAAATTTCCCCAAAATATCTCCACTGCTTGTTTTCTTGGCCCACTACTGATTTTTACAAGAGGTACTTGCTTGGCATTTCTGCAGTTGCTTACTCATCTTCTCTTAATGACATTGCTGCCTGTCCTCTCTCAGAGTAGCTAGGTATCCACTAGGAAAAAACAATGAGAGAAGAAAAATAAGAAAGGGTCATTCTAATATATCGAAGCATACGTAAATAACACCTGCAAAACAATATTCTTTATGTTTTTTCTTTGCTCAACTGCCAGACCTCTGTATGTGAGGCAGATACCATGAATCATAGAAGGTCTTATAAAACTGGCTTACTCTGAGACATTTTACACTTATTTTTGCCAGCTTCTTAAAAATTGGAGGGATATAGCAGCCCACAAAAATGTGCATGTCTTCAAACACACACATTCCCACATGTGTATGCTACCTTTGCTTGTAATATTTGCCCAAGGCTGGAAATGTGGAAAAACATCCTCTATGTAGATAGCATTTTATTGGTCCTTCAAACTCCTGAAGGAGGTTTGGGCTGATTTCACAGGGTTCAAATGGATATATTTCTTACATTAATCATTTACATTCTTTACATTGTAACTTCTCTTGGTGAGAAAAGGTGGAATACATTGCTAGATTTAAGGCAAAAAAATATGCAATACTTCCTATGGCAAATTTATTTTTATAGATATAAAATTGGTAGATGTGCCTGCTGTTCTCCATGTCAATAAAATATGGCTTTAAATTCGACTAGTCAGTCCTTACTGTAAACAAGAGCCATGTCAGCCGTTCATTGTCATTTGAATTCCTTTTGAATAAAGTGCATTATTTAAGTTTATAAAACCCAGTTCTTGAGAAAGAAAGAAAAGAAAAAAGAAAGAGGAGTATATTCCCATGATAAAAAGGATCTTACTATTTTAAACAAAACTTTCTCCATATGAGTCAATGTAATTGAAGTTCAGCGTGCTTTAAGCTATAAATGCTTGAAAGGTGCTTTTAATATGCAAAGGAAGACTAACCTAAAAAAGCAAAAGAAAAATAGGGCAGACAATTACAATGGGACCTGTCAGACTACTAATAATTTTAATAGAAACAAATTTTACATGAATAGTCAGAAAAAATCTCTGTGTATCTTTGAAGCTAGTACTTGTGATCAGTAATTTTCTTCACTTTCTTCACCTCCTCATAATGAAATAACAGAAGTTGTGATGGAACCCCTTCATCATACACTGTTTTAAAAATTGCTAATTATGAAAAATAAGAGGATAATCCCAGTGAATTAATCTCTAGTTTGCTTTGAGTTCATATCAAGGATATTCTTAATGACCACACTCTAAATGTTCCAAACTCTCCCTGTTAGCAGGAGGGTACTTGGGTAGAAATGCACACATACATGCACACGGCTTTCACATCACTGGAAATCTCCTGGTGAAAGACTCAAAGAGCTGCATGAGTGCACGTTTCCATGAGACTGAAATCTTAACATTATTTCTGTTGTTTGTGTTACTGAATGATCCAGCCATACAAATTAATTTAATTAAAATTTATCTCTTGAGACACCAATCATTAATACTCATATCCAAACCCACCCCCAGCAATGCGCTTTTCACAAACGTCCAAGGACACCAGCTCAACATTACAATAACATTGTTTCTGCCTTTGCTTCCCTGCCTTCGCTTCCCTGCCTTCCTTCAAAGGGCTCAAAACAACCCAAAATCCTCTCGCAACCTTTGACTGTGATATTTTTCGGTTGGGTTTTCTCCTTATATTTTCCGTATGTACAAGTCCAAACAAGACACGGTCCCACTTAAGTCCATTACAGTGGCTAGTTATGACAACTGCAATCAATAAAAGCCCAGAATCCTTCTAACGCACTGCCCTTGAAATGAGAAACAGCCAAACAGGATGTTTCTGTTTGCACTTAGTAATGCACTTAGAGATGGAAAATCACACCTGGGTTTCAATCCTTGTTGTATTAAAGAAAATAACTGATGTATGTTTACTCCACTTTCTTGAGAGTATACAATTACAGACAATACTGTATCACACACAGGAAGGAGGGAGAGATAAACACCTTGCTTTGATTACCTGGGTAGATGCAGTGTTTTCAAATAAGTTTAATTCTCAAGAAGTATGATGAGATGCAGGTGCGAAGATCTATAGCTGACCCCTTTAACATTAGGTTGACAGATACATGCCCAACCTGCTTGCACTCTGAGAAGATCACAAAGTGTTTTGCTACACTTAACACTGGACTTATTGCCACGCTAATTATGAACATTCCTTATTATCAGCTTGAAGTGGAAAGGCGAGCCTGTGCCTGCATGTGAACCCTAAGGTGAGGCGGAACAGGACCAGACAGTGTCATCGCTCCATGGATGAAATGTGAAGGGACATGGCTCAACGTGTGCTCCTGTGCCCTGAGCCAAACACACACACTTCAGGAAGATAAAGTCAAGTGAAATTAAGCTAATTACTGCCTCCAGAATGATGAGCAGCTGAAAATCTCTGCCCCAGCAGATATGCCCAAGGAGGAATAAATACCCGCTGTGGATTTTTGTGATAAGGACTTTTTGTAAATGTCTTTGCTCCCGGTTTGCACAGAGCTAGAACGGAGTGATTTTAAAAGTCGAAGAATGTATCTGCTATAATACCCAAGTCAATTACAGCTTTAACTCACTTCAGAGAGCTGACAGCAGATGGTGTGGGCTCAGGTACCTCTGTCTGAATACCGCTGGTTTTGGCATCATGATGGCTAGACATGAAATAAACTAAACCTTAATCACGTTAAGCCAACAAGTTGATTGTAAGTAATGGAGGGCACAGAGCAAGGCAATCTGGCCTGTCATCCTTAACGTTAATCGATTAAATTCAGCCTCCATAATCGTGCTCAGACACAACAAAATTTCACACGATATTCCAGTGAGGGGCAGACCCAAAGGCTACCTTCACCTATGAAATGTAAATATTTCAAAGAATAAAGTCATGCAGCTGCTAAGTTTGCTGAAGAATGATCAGCATGTATGCTTCCATTGACTGCATGAGGCACAGTGACAAGGCATGGTATGCTTGACTCTCACTCCCATGTCTTCACTACTACCTACTGCTAAACAACTTTTATATACGTAGCTCTTACTGAGAAGATTTAGGCTTCATAGATATTTTCTTTATCTCTGATACTGAAAAAAACATTTACTTCCTGTTCCATACTGTGTTGTTGATAGTACATTGGATCATTCTTTCTTAAAGAAGAATGAATATTATTTAAAGAGAACTGAATAGCTACCAAAGAAGTTTTTTCCCCCTGTATAAAAGACAAGTGCTTTCCTTCCAGAAATGAGCAAAGTGTTTAAGTTCAAGTGGAATTTGGTTCCTCTCCTTGACATAGTCAAAATTGTCTACCTCTTGCATGGGTTTGTTCAGCATCTTTATGTCAAGCAAAATTAAGATCCTTGCTGTGTTCTTCGGCTCTCTTTGTTGCTTATACACACAGACTAAATGAAGAGATGTAAATTATTCAGGTACATACAACATATATATTTTAAAAGCTTCTGTTTCAATTGTTGCCATGTGGAACAGTAGTAAATTTTAAAGTTTATTTATGCATAATTACTTGCTTTGTGAGTCAAAGAGCTCCAGTGGCATATATGATAAAATCAGAAGTGTTAGCATTTTCTTGGACCTAAACATATATTTTAGTTTTAATGGTACTGTTTCTATTTCAGCTATACTTTTATTTTAATATTAATTTCTAACTTGCATGGCTATAGATATGGGAAGAGCCTTATCAGAGAAGGGAAACATATAAAGGAAAAGACCTGGACTACATACAGTTAAAATTTTCAAATTTTGCATTTACTGAAAAATCAATACGGAGGATGATTATTGTATTGCTTTCTGGAAGCACTGGTTTTCAAGCCTAGGCATAGCTCCTTCATGGTAAAAACTGTACAGTAATTTTACCACAAAAGATACTGTAGGATGGTGTTGCAGCAACCAAGGAACCAATTTTAGTAACACAAAAACAAGTGTTGGAGGAATAACAAGACTGAAATATGAAAATCATTTTTAGGCATGGCAATTTCTGTGAGAGTTTGCTGCACTTTAAAAAGAAAACTCATTGATGATGATGATGATGATTATCATACTTTAGTATGAACTGATAAGGAACTGAGCTTCTATTGCATGAGTTGGACTACTGGTATGAGGAAGTCTTTGTTCAAGTACAAAGTGTGGGTGCCTTACAAAATAAAATATCAAATAATCTCATCCAAACTTCATCTTTAAGTCTATATACTACATTCCTGTGACATTTAAGATAAATGACAGAATAATTTATCCTTTTTTAAACATTCAGAATATGAGTAGCCAAAGATTAATCTTGTGTTTTGGTCAGTTTTCATTCAAACCACTGGTTTCCAGTACATAGATCTTTCAATAGAATGATCGTGATATACTTGTGAGATGGTTGTGATATTCTCAAAAGCACCATCCACTTAACTATTTCACGTAAGATTCCTATCATTGTATCTGAATGCTTCACTGGCTGCAGTATATAGTAGAACAATAAAAAAAAAAATGATTTAAAAGAGGTCTTAAGAGGTTACTTGAAGTATTCTATTACAAAGATTGTGTTATTTCTGACATGTTTTTATTAGAAGTTTCTGATGGATCTTCCTTATCCTTCCTAATTGATTCAAACGTTTAACTACATTTAGACTTATAAGTGATTTCTTACTTCCTAACCAAAAAGTACTTCACGACAATGTAAATTTACTTTTTCATGTCTTGTCTCTCATGATTATAGAAAAAACATTTGTTCCTCTTTGTGCCAACCATTTATGTAGTTGAAGGTTGTTATTTTTCCCTTAGACTGATTCAGTTCTTTCATGCTGTGCATAGACCATGTTCTGTATCCCTTTGTTCAGACCTATCTCTCTTCTCTGGACCATACTGGAGGGCAATATCTTGAATTAAATATAGCTGAGGTCTGCCTCCAGACAGAATGAATGACTTCATATATCTGACATTATATAAACATCAAAGGAAGTTGTTTTTTTTCTTTTTTTCCCTGAAGAATGGTGTTACAGCCACTAACCCACAGACACTGTTCCCTCCTGAACCTTTGCTATATAAGATGTGCAAAGGAGTCGAAAGAATGTGAGTACAGGGGAAGAGAAGTAAAGAGGATCTCCTTACTCCATGTACTGGTGGAAAAAGTTCTCCACTAAGGGCAAGGGCTACCACTGAGTCCACAAATTTGAATGTCTTTCTCCTGCTCACACACCCACAACTGAACCACAATTTCATTCCTTTCTCTCGTTCTTCCTGACATTCCCTGTTTCTCTACTTCAGGAGTTACCTATAAAATGCTGAGAGTGATACAGATTGGTCTCTTAGGTTAAAAGTGGCGTATAAAGTAGTCTGTCACATTCAGGAAAAGTTCTCCAACTGCTCGTAAAAACGTTTCCTTCCTATTACACTATCACCAGCATTATATGCATGATACTAGTCCCAGATACTTGTAATTCAGGGAGTTCCTGAGCTGGACATGTTTTTCATATGCATAGGAAACTTCGAAAGGTTCATATTTCATGAATTTGTGTGGACACTTCCTGAGCACAGGTATAGTCTTAATAGGAGCAATATCTGGTGACAGAGCATTCATCATATGTACCATATGTACATTACATATTGTTGTATCTTTTTAATTTTTTTTTAAATTTAATTTTTTTATTTTTTAAATTGCATCTTATGTGCTTATGTGCTGGAAGAGGGACTGAGCATCCAGTTTCTAATAAAGTTCTCCAGACCACTACCTTTCTGACTTCGCTGGAAGGGGACCTAGCTGCTGCTAAGTCAAGGTCGAGAGTGATCTTTTAAGAAAGAGGAAAGCAAACAGATGTAAAATAACATAGAGTTTTCTAGAACCCATCCACTGTGGATAAAATTACTAAAATTCTACAGTGTTAAAGAAAAAACCAGGACAGATAAAGACAGATAATACAAGGCAATGGTCAATAGATGGAATATATGAAGTGCCGTATACAGACAGGTTTAGAAAGAAATTTAACAGCTGATACACAAGTTTCTGTGTGCAAGCTAGAAGCCTGAAAAGCAAAATGGGAGCATTGCTCTGAATGGAACAAAAGTATGTTGGAAACTTGGAGGAAGACAAATAGTAGGACACATTGTTACCAGAATACAACATATGTAAGGAACCTAAATGTAGCTGGGAAGTATATCTTTTAAAATGCCAAGCCTTATGTTTTTGTCTTTTTCCAGAACTAAAGAATATTTAATTTCAGATTCATTTTTTTCCCCATACAATGCAATAAATGTCAAGCTCTGTTTTAGTGGGATGGGAGTATGTCTTGAACTGTTAGCACACAGTATAATAGCAAAAGTGGTGGAAGAACGTGATTCCAGAACAATTGCTTGTTCAGAAGGATATATTTCTAATTGCAAATATGTTGGCTTCTATTTCCTTTAAATGGGACACAACTGCTTTATCTATTCAAAGCTTTTTTAGGAACATAGAAAATGGAAGAAAACAAAGAATTACTGCTTGAAGGAGACTAACTTTACTTTTATACTTAGAGCTACAGGGCATGACTACTATTTCAGGCCTTTATCGAGGTCAATTTGGCTGAAGGATATGTTTCAGACCTGAAAGTCCCTCAGATACTCTGACTATGTAGCATATACACATGAAAGAATAGGGAGATTTTCTTAACTGATCCTGAATGAAAGATAACTTCGAAAAAGAAGAGAAAATAGAAGTGTCAAACACTCACTTGAAAGAGACTCCAGAGGAGGACTTTAATCTCAGAGGAAAATAATTGGAGGGGATTAATTGATTTACAAATTGGTCAAAATAATGACACAGCCAGAAGGCTTCTGGAGATCTCATGAAATACCTGTATGGGCCCTAGTAGCAGAGATGCCTTGCTGAATTATGCGCAGTGAATATGGAGTAATAAACCAAAGGATGTTTATCAGCTTTGTTCAGAGATATTAACTTGTCCTAAACTTTTGATGTTAGAGACAGATGGTTACCAAAAGGCCTTTGAAACCTGTCTGCAGTTGCTGTGGTTATTATGCTGGTGTATCTAACCACAGAAGTGAGAAGTGCATTTTTTTCTACACAGGGAAATAAGAATCTGTAAAAGAATGAACTGATGACCAAATGACCGCTTGACTGAAAAAGCAACATTCACAGGTTATGTTCCAAATCTCCTGTTCTGATAAAAACATTGTGTCATGGATTAGAAATAAATGTTATGAAATGAATGGTCTGTTAAATATATTTGTGTGAAGATATAGGGTGAAGAGAGAGTTCTTCGCTGATCAAGCTTTACATCCAGGTAAAGAAAGAAGAAATTTATAACACTGACATTGCTCTACCTGCATTCTTTATAGATAAAGGAAAAGATATTACTTAACTTGCTAACACAATATTTAGAAAGGTAATACACATAAAAAAAGAGGTAAAGAAAGTTAGGTTCAAATTAGGAGAGATGTGTGAACAAGTAGTCAAAAAATGGGTAAGAGGAAAAAAGGATTGGCTATTGAGGAGATAACAGTTACCAAATCCACCAAGAAATGCTTTTGCCTAAATTTTTGACCTTTATTTATCATACCTGAATTATTTTTCCTTTAGCAGTTCAGTCATTTGCTGTTTTAGAGTTAAATTTGAATAATAAAGACAAGAGAGGGGAAAAAAAATCACAACAAGAGCTCTTTCTGTTGCTGTTCTCACTTTATCTTCTTCTCCATGTATTTTGTGAGTTTGTTTTCGTATTACTGAAGCAGTTCTGAATTCTAATGATAAAGCACTTGGCTCAAACCCAACACGTGCAATAACAGGCTTAGTTACTCAGTACTTGTCCAGAATCTCTGAGAATTTCAAACCTTAACATATTTGGAAGCAGTGCATATCTCATCCACAGTTTAAAACAATAAAATAAGAAAGTTTATGCCAGAACATGGAAGTTGTAATTTGATTTCAAAACACTTAAAGTGGGAGAGACTGATTTTTTTTTTTTCCCAAAAAACAAAATGAAAATAAAAAGGAAAAAGAAGTGTTATCAGAAGTGAATATGTCTGGCTAATACACCAGATACGCGTGCTGCCATTCAAAGGGACATCAAGAAGCTGGGTAAATGGGCGGGCAGGAACACCATGAAGTTCAATACAGGGAGGTGCCGAGTCCTGCCTCTAGGGAGGAATAAGACCAGGCTCCAGGACAGGCCAGGGGCAGCTGGCTAGAAATTAACTCTGCCATGAAGGACCCAGGGGTCATGGTGGACAAGTTGAGCATGATCCAGCAAGGTGTCCTTGCTGTAGAGAAGGAAAATGGCATCCTGCCCCCAACATACCTTGGTGTCTGGGGTTGTTCCTGTCCACATGCAGGACTTTGCACTTCCCCTTGTTAGATTTCAAAAGGTTCTGTCTGCTCATTTCTCCAGACTGACCAGGTCCCTCTGGGAGGCAGCACAACCCTCTGGTGTATTGTTTCTCCCAGAAACCAAAGCAGAGAGCTGAATTCTGAAATCATGTCAGGTCCTGAATCTCAGGCAGCTGAAGGCACCCGAGGTGACAAGCAGCACTCTGTGCAACACTCTCCTCTGGCTAGCTCTAAAGCAGATTATTCTCACACAATATGTCAGACATGCTCTCTGGCATGCTAGATTATACGCAGAGGTTAGATATTTGCCCACTCAGTGGGAGAGGTAACACTTACAAAAGCTAGGACTAACTGCATTTGATCTCTAGGAGATTAAGTTCCTTTTAGTCACTGGCAATGACTTTTTTAGCCAAAACAGGAAAGAAGCTTCAGTGACTGGAGGCAAAATGTGAACCAGTTCAGGTAAGTCTCTTCTCCTCCATCTGTTGGCTGAGCAGCTTTTTTTGAAAAACTCCTTCAGTCCATAAAGCAAAGCAGGTGGAATAGAGAAATTCACCTGGAGGCAATCCCCATCTGCTGACACCCAGACCGTTACCCGCCATAACCTCCACCTAGTTACAACGTGGAAAAGTAGCCAAGGTGTGGGACTTGGCCACCATCTCTCCCCAGCAATTTAAAGTCAAGTATCCTCAGTAGCATGGTGCTCTTGGTCCTCTGAACAATAAGCAGAACCTTTCATAACTCTAAGTTACTAAAACAACGTTGTATAAAAAGCAGTGCAAGGATTACAAAGAACAGTGCCAATGCTAATTAGGGTTAGCTAAGGTTTTCTCATTCATACAACTAAGGGAACATATGGGAAATGTCATGTTGTCAAAGCAGATTCTTTGCTTCTAAAAGTTGTGTGAAACATCAAAGCCAAGTAAAATAATAGCTGCATGCAACAAATGTGAAGTACAAGAGTTTCAGATAACATATCTTTTTTGCTGCCTGACAGAGGCTGCAGTAAGAAAGCATGCAAAAATTAAATCTACTGTGATATCTATTGTCAAGCTGTTAGTCTGACTCTTCTTCTGAGACGTTTCTCTAATTTTTGTATGAAAGCATTTGAAATATGATTTTTAAATGAAAGTGCTTTTATTCAAACAGCACAGAAAGCCCTAGAATTGAAAATATTATTAACCGGAAAACAATTATGCCTCATACAAGCTTGAGACACTTCCTCTTCATATGGATGTAGCTCATCTTTCTTCCTATAATCTGTGGGTTTGAATTAGAAGAGAGTCAGCAATTCTGATTGTTAATTGGTATTTGTACACAGACATCTCTTTCATGTGATGATTCTGTGCAAATAGTAGAAGAGGCATTTCACCTTCTGTGTTAGGACTCACTTAAGAAAGAAACATTTTCAGATATTGCTACAAGTGGTCACGTGCATGCATACCGTAAATATAACACTCATGTAATTTCAGTGGCTCTTGGGCTCTCTTAGGAACACTGAAGTAATTTTGAGGAGACAAACAGAATCTGGTGGGAGGGACCCACAGACTGCGATGGACATCTGCTTACCAGGAGAACGTGTAACAGGTTTTTATTCTTCCAATAAGAGAATAAGCAAGGCACTGAAAAGTGTGTTAGATTCAAAACGTAAATTAGCTGTTTGAGTTTTTAGTCTTGAATTTCTTTGCGTAATTTTTGTTAGCAATGTTGTTGGATTCACTGTTCACAGATCCTCAAAGAAAGGAAACACAAGTAGCTAAAACGTAGACAAAGCCAGAAGTTTTCTCTCTATTTCTGACTCTCTACCTCCAAAACATGGAAAAAGTGACATTTGCAATTTGGTTACCCCATGCCAAATGACCCATGCCTTTGGGTTATGGTTTCTGGTTTTCAGCCTTTTTTTTTCTTCTTCTTTTTTTTTGGTGTGTGTGTTTTGGTGAATTTTTTTTTCATTTGTTTCCTATTTAACCCGATAGAACAGAGGCAAAAACATCAGTCAACTTTAACAATGCCTGTGATTGCTCAAAATCATGCCTGCTGGCAAACTTAACAGCATGGCAAAGATGGGTCTTAAGCCGTACGTGAACCTTCAGAAGTTCAAGCCGTATGTGGGGCTGTGCCATACGATTAACAGGGAAGCTGAGCTGGCGTGGGAACTTCTGGGTGATCTGAATATCTGAGTTTGAGGGAGCAAATCAGTAGGCTGTGTTAAGACTGGCAATACCCCAGTCTATGGAGCATTGGGACCTCTTGGGAGCTGTTGTCACCTTTTGTGAACTGCAGTTTGAGCTCTCTTCTTCCCTCAGCTCTCTAGAATATGTGAAGTCTATCCCACGGCTCTTGGGTGTTTGAAGGTTTGCTGGCTGGTTTTTGGGATCAGAAAGGCTGGACACATTTATATTAAAGGCATATCAGCCATTGTAGACCAACAGCTTACCAGTGATTTTAAGGACTGGAAATAATGCAACTTCAATGCAATATTCAGGACTGCTCACTTAAACTTTGTGTTTACACTGTCTTACTTCCTAACTGAGTCCATGGCTTGGGCTGATAAATATTAAACAAAAAGCTATCTTTGCATTGTTCGTGACAGAAATTACTAGAAAGATGTTGAAAATAATCATAGCGTAGAAAATTGTTTGAATTGCTGAAGATTTAACTCTCAGTTGGAGGAGTTTGCTAAAATTTCTTTTTCTACTGTCCCTTTCTTTTGATTGTCTGGTGGACAATCCTGGAAGGCAGGGTCACCAAGAGAAACTGGGACTGTTTAGGGCCTGTAGATGGCATTATGACATTACTGCATTTCTATTGACTAGCTCTGAACACATTAAAAATTATAAAGTACCAAAAGGTCATAAAGGTGTACAGCAGCTGTGTCACAGCTGATGAAGTTACACGACTGCCAACCAGCATCATTTAAATCCCTTAAAATATATCAGGTGCAGTGCTTAGCTGCAGTTCAGTGCAGTTAGTGAATGCCATATAACCTATGAGTAATGTACTGAGTAATGCAATCTAACTGTTTCTCAGGAGAATTTGGCTGTGGTTTTAGTCAACTAAGATTAGCAACTGGCAAATCAAAACTGGAAGTCTTTGTGTAGTCAACAGTGGAAAAGGCCAAGACATGCCTTAGGGCCTTCACTGTACTGGCACATAGAAAGCAAAATGACCTGGCTACATTATGCTATCGATATTATGTCCTGGAAGTACCAAAAATATGTCACTGGAATATTATTGCTTTTTTTTTTTTTCCTCAGAATGCAGGACAGAAAATGAAGATGCAGCTAAAACTGGAAACATATACTTAAGGAAGTGTGGGATTCAGCTAGCATGCTCTCCTTCCTTCTGTGAATTAAGTTTCAGGTCAGTAGCCTGTAACAAATCCTCTGCTCCAGTGGGAGACAAGTTAGTGCATTACAACACAGAAACAAGACTACCTTTTAAAATGCTTGTAAAAATGAGATTATATCTACCAGGATACATAAAAGTATTTAACACATTAAATCAATAATATTTTTCTGAGATTAACCTATCCTTTCTTATTTAAAGGATATACCCTTTCAGCAGAGATCAGCTACATTAAAGTTACCTTCCGCAAGTACAGCAAATGCTGAAATAATCATTATTATCAGAGATGAAAATTGTACTGTAAAGGTTATTAAAAACATAAAGCTTTCTTTTATTTTCCAAATATGTTTATAGTTTGCTAGTATTCCTTACCATAGTGCTAATAATTGAAATTGTAGGCAGAATTATGTTATGTATGTCAAGTATGGCTGGTGAGCAATGGAATTGCTTACCATATGGAATTAAAAGCAGGATATCAACCTGACTGTTCTTTAACTGTAACTTGGGGGTTACACACATTGAACAGGGAGTTATTTTGCATCAACCACAGACATATTTATACAATGCAGGCACGCTGCTGTGGTCTAGATTTCTACCAGAAGAAAAATCCTATCGTTATATTTTTTGATAAGGTCAGTGATAATGTGTCAGAAGAATTAAATGGTCCTGTTGAGCCAGAACCTGACCAAAATACAGCTATTAATGATAGCAGAATCATTAATGCTCTGCTGTGAAAGAAAAAACCCATTTTTCATAGGTTAGGGGACTTTTAATCAGAAGTTGCATCCATATTGCATATAGATGTTTGTCTATATAAAACAAATATATTTTCAGTGTTTTCACACAAGATTTTAACAAGATTAGGTTTACCTCAGATGATTTTTCTTCCTGGTGTCCTTTGAGCCGTGTGTCCCAGCTGACAAGATGCTCTTGAAACTGTTGGAGCTTTCTGCCTTTGAAACACGGGCTTGCATTCCTGGTTAACACACAGACAACTGGAGCAATGAAATCTGTAGGGGCATGAATCCATAAGAATGAGCAAACCGCTGCTAGGAAAGACCTCAGAAACACATCTCTGTACAACAGTAAGCTCAATCCATCCTCCATTCACTACAGTGGCTCCCTATGGAGTGCCGAATAGGTAGAGCAGAACTCGCACCTGTCTGTCTTACCAGCTGTGTTGGCATTTTCGTATTGAGCTGTCTGTCTTGCATATGTGATGAAACATTGCTTCCTATGAACAAAATCTGGAATCTTGGACAGCATTATCTTAGTTAAACTCAACGTGGATTCTTTCATCAGCTAATAGGTTAGTAATGTATATTCATTAAAAGTATGGGATAGAACTAGAGTGAAGGGAAATGAATACTCAAAGGAGTTGTATTTGATTTTGCTTGTATTGACACTTTTTATGACTACACCTGTTAAAAGCCTGTTTTGACTATTACTCATCCCATGCATTTTAGGAAAACTGTTTTGAAATGTAAAGTGCAATTTTCTTCTCAGACAGAAGGTTAGTAAATGTTTTGCTGTGAGAAGTGGAGTTTGTCCACATGATAGATAGTGACTTTGTGCCTGAGAATGGTGATTGTGCCTTAATGCTATGTTTCTTGTGGTGCTACTCAGCTGAAATGCAGCTGAGTTTTGTGATCCAGATCTGGCATCGAACAACACTGCTTCTCTGCTGTCTATGAATCTGTGCAATTTAATCAGTGGAGGATGAGCCTTGGAAGTTCAAAACCATTAAGCTCAAGAAGTCCTTTTCGTGTGTCAAATACAACTGTAACTAATAAATAGTGTATACAGAAGAGCATATAACAGTCCTTGCATACTCACACATGCTCTAGATTGCTTCAGTGTTGGCTTCTTTGAGCATCTACTCTTAAATTTGTTTTGAATAGATTATGATGATAATTTTATTACCTCTCTAAGAGCATGTTTTCATTTAGAACAATGAAGCAGGCATTCATGAATGAATAATAATTAGACTGAGGTGTTTAGGCTCTGCTTCTAGTAAGAGACATAGCAAATAAGATTTTTACTGTTATAGGGAAGCAATCTAAACAGTTCCTCTATCATATTGAAAACCATTGGGAAACTGAGGAGAAAGAGGTCCATCTTAAATTACTAGTGCTACCTTTAGCGCTAAATTACTTAAATTACTAGCAATATCTTAGAGGTTCTGTCCTTCCTTAGACTTCATCAGTTTCTTACTCCCCTTCTTCCCCTGCTGTCAGCAGCCTGAGAGTCAGCCTGGTAGGGGAAACCTTCAGCTCCTGCTACTCTGTGACAGCAGTTCAAATAAATGGCACTATCCCCACTGCCTGGAATGGATGTCATTTGTCTTTGGAAGTGGGTGGTTGCAAACATTGCAACCATAAAAACTCTTATAAGTCTTTTTCTCAGGTTTCCCCAGTTCTGCCTTTACATCTTCCACTGCTTTCTGATGCCACTATGGTCATTTGAGCTCAGTCTGACTCACTATTATATTTATTGTGTTTCTTCTGCAAAGCACGTCCTCATGACCATAGCCAGGCACTGTTGTACAGAGACAGGGAACAGGAGTCCTTGAAATTAAAGATGTTCTACTGTACTCTCTCTGAAAGCAGCAAACATCACTAACTGCCTTCTTCTCTCCCCCGCCACAGCTCACGTATGGTGTGTGGGCCTTCACTTCACAAAGCAACCAACCCTCAGATCTGCAAATCCAACAAGCAGCAAAAAATGTGATTTAAAGCAACAGTACCTAAAGAAGAGAAGTTTGCAATTTTCTGTGCAGAGAAAAATAAAGATCCCAAAGATATATCCACTCCCCTCAGCCAGCACATATTTTCAGGCACCTGGGGAAAGACTCAAGTTTTGGGAACTACTAGTGACACTGGCAAAACACAGGGCCTGGTGCAGCCCTTGAGCATGGTCCTATTAAAACCATGGGCTGTTGGACACAGCACAAAAAGGCCTGCAGGCTTCCAAAAAAGTGTTAATTTTCAAGGCATGACTTGAGTCTTTTCCTCTCAAAATGTTGACTGCAAATTCCAGACTTGCCTGAAACTTATTCCTACGTAAGGTACGGAACCTTGAAAGACCGTCAGTGCAACACCTTCAGTGTTCTTCTCCAGAGATGTAACTATTTTCGTAAAAATTTAGATTTACAAAATGGTTGAGGTTGTCAGTACCCTCTGGGTGTCATCTGGTCCACATCCCCTGTTCAAGCAGGGCCACCTAGAGCAGGTTTCTCAGGACCGTGTCAGATGACTACTGAATATCTGCAAGGATGAAGTGTTCACTACCTCTCTGGCAACCTGTATCAGTTCTTGGTCAGCCTCACAGCAAAAAAAATTTCTGCATGTCCAGAATTTTCTCCCATATCTACTTTACTTTCTTCAGAGACTTTTGCATTTTGTAAGAACGGAGGTGTATTTTCTTTGCAAATATAGATAGAGGCAAATATAGATCATGAAATGATAGACTGATGGCTAGAGAAATGATAAGGTGTGAGAGCTCACTACAGATTTTGCCATCAGGTACACTCGTGACTCAAAGAAACCATGTTCCCTTCTCTGGATCTCCACAAAAGTCCAATCCTCAAAAAATTGGGGTAAATAGCCTCCATTTAGCTCCTTGTCTTTCTTTTCTATCTGGTTTCTCCCTGTCTTGCCTGGGGGTTGCAATCTCCTGCTTTCCTCTTGGGAATGGCTAGAGAAGGGAAAGAGACCCACCTGAGGTCCCACACATACAGCAGCCACTTGCCAGCTTTTAACTGAAGTCGTAAAAGACAGTGTCTCTCACTGACATACTAGTCAGCTTCATAGGACTTTTTAATACAACTTCATGACAGTACCATCCCCCTTTTGGTATTTTTGTGAATTTAGTGAACTGCCTGCCAACAAAATCCCACTTTCTTCCCTCACCAAGTTAGAAAAAGGAATGAAGCTGCTAGAGCAGATCTGTAGGCTGTTTTTCAGGAACAAGTTAAAGTACAAGACATGCTATCAGAATATAAGAAAGAAACTTTTTTTACTGTGAGAGTGGTCAAACACTAGAGGTAGGCAGAGAAGAACTTTGGAGATATTCAAAGTCTGACGAGATGGTCATGGGGAACCTGTTGTTAGTGATCCTGCCTGCGGCAGGAGTTCGACTAGTGGTATCCAGAGGTACATTCCCAGCTCAGCTGCTCTGTACTGCTGTGATTCTCCCACACTCCAGCTGTATTTCAGATGTGTCCTTTCCTACACAAGAGTCTGGGCTTTCAGCTCTGGTTGAAAACTCTTCCAGCTACTGACTTTTCCCTACACTACTGTGCATAACCTAATACAGTACAATCTTGATTTCTTCTGAGCTTTGGGCTGTGCTATAATACCAGTGTTATTGATGGTTTAGTTCCTTAAATACCATGTTCGCTTTGAAGTGACCACTTGTATTTTTTTTGGAGGTGCGAGGTGGCACAAATCACAATGACTCCAAATTTATCCTGTTTATGTTAAAAAAACTGCATTATATATAAAAAATACTAAACTATATTTATTCTAAACGTACTTTGTGCCCTTCTTTCTAAAGAGACTTTAAAAATTTTTATTAACACCATGACCATTTTACCTTTAAGACTGAAAGGTGATACATTTTTTCTCAAGCCACAAGTCTTTTGTCATTACTGGGGGATTTTTGGTGTGGGTTTTGTGCATGTGTCATTTTTTGTTTTGTTTTGTTTCATTAACAATATGTAGAAATAGAAAAAGCAAGAATAATGCCTTTGTGATAATTTTCTTAAAAAGTCAAATTTGTCTAACAGTCCTTCAATTCCTGTCTTAAGAAGCATATTAAGCACTAATTTGACAGGGACATATATGTGTGTGGCACAGAAATTTCCACTTCCACTGTGTACAGGAGACCCTAGGAAGAAAGCTACCAGGGTAAAGAGATACTTTTCTTTGCTTCTTTTTCTGTGATTGAGTTACAAATTACTTTTAAAATTAGCTTTTCCTGTGTAAGTTTCTCTAGGAATATTTTGTAGGATACCAAAATATCAAAATATTTTAGCAAAAATAGTGTGTCCAGTAGGACCAGTGCAGAGACCATCCCCCTGTACTCAGTGCTGATGAGACCACACCTTCAATGCTGTGCTCAGTTTTGGGCCCCTCACTGCAAGGAAGACATAAAGGTGCTGCTCTCGGTGCTGTGGTCTAGTTGCCAAGGTGGTGACAGATCAAAGTTTGCACTCAATGATCTTGGGGTCTTTTCAAACCTAAATGATTCCATGATTCTGTAGTTCTGTAAAAATGGACATCCAAAAGGACTAGACTTGGATTCTAGGAGAACGGCCTGAAGTTACACTGGATACCATCACTATGTGCTGAAGCAGGAAGCACAGTAGAATCGAAATAAACTGTTTCTGCCACACTCTGAACAGAATGCTTCTTCCTGTTCTTCTCATTGGTAATTATCACATTGGGAAAAAGCATTTCCATGTCCCAACCACCTGATGAGACAATAGGCAGGAGACAGGAAGCAAAAAGGGATTCACCTACGTTAGTCAGTCTAAGCTGTCTTTACAGACTGTGGAAAGAAAACGGCACTGCTATGAATTAATTTTATTCAAGTTAAAAAATTGAAATAGTTTGAACACTGCTTAGGACATATCCCAAGGATTTCAAGAATGTAGAAGAGCTTTTGCTATTCACTGATAAAATTCTGGCTGCTCTTGCAGCTGGAATAGTCTTTTAAATTAAACATAAACAAATGCTAGAGTTTTACTGTTGCAACTTGGGTAACAATTTGTGGAGAAGCAGGAAAGTATCCTAGTTTATTTCTACTGAGGTCTATTTTTTAAAGGAAAAAAGCCCACACACATAAACAAAAAAGTATTAAATAATCCTAATTATTCTTCTTTCCTTTGCTTCAGCAGACCTGAGAGGCGAAAGATTCTAACGGAGATGAATATATTAGGAACCAAAATGAGGATAACATGGGCAATTTTAAATTAACCTAAATCACATTCTATCTGCTTGTTTCATTGTGTATTGTAGTTCATGTATCTATATGTGTTTTATTTGTCACAGTTTGTAAATGGTATATATATATAAGTAGTATGAAATGTACAAATTATAATTGGTTGTATAAATATCTTCACTGAAACTGGCTCACTAATGGTAGTAATTAGACAATGATAGTATTAGAAAATAGAATTACATACTTATCCAAAAGTACCTGAAATCAAAAAGCAGATTGTTACGTAATACCTTACTACTTTTCAGTAGTAAGGCAAAGGTTTTCTTGCCTTTGCTAGCTGTAAATGAAAAATTAGAATGAAAATAAGTTCCTCTGAGCAGACATGAGGTTCTGGGAAGTATATGACGACAGCAGAGTTGCTGTTAGATTGCTCTTTCCTCCTGCTATTTAGGATAGTGAGCAACAATGTCATTGTTATGCAAAGTCTCTTGGACTTTATTTGCAGTCCAACAGAAGGTCAAGGCAATTCCATCCAAGCAGCAACTCCAAAAAGCAACAGAAAATGGAACTTTTTTCGACTATAGAAAAAGTACTTTCTAGCCCTTCAGAGAAATTTGCTCCCTCTACTTGGTCAACCTTTTTCACTTCCATCTCTGTTCCCTCTGGTGCCACTGATCCTGCCCTTTCTAAGAAGTGCATGCCTAACCTCTTCCCTTCTTTAGAGTTGGAAATCTATTTAAAGCCACAAGGTGACCTGTTTCCCAGCACCTTAAATGCTGTATTCCTTCACGGTGACAGCTGCTCTTTCAGGTTGTGAAAGGGTCTCAAGTGTTTGGTTCTAGTAAAAACACTTCTGGCATCCACTAATTCAGCATTCTTTTCTGTTTCAGTCATTGAGATGTTACTCTACTGGATGGGCATTCCCAGCATTCCTCCCAAATCTCACCTGTCTTGTCTAGTTGGACTGCATGGACCTAGGAGAGGAACAGTCCTGCTCATGATGTACAACATCTATCATAACCTGTCTGTTATCTCAGATGGAACTGCTGTGTGCGGATGAAATACGTGTACTTTGTCTAGATTGGAAAACATTCTGCAGGTACAATGTAGGATTACTCAATCCCAGGTTAATCCTCAGGATCACATCTATAGCAATTATGTTCAGTTAGCACAACTGTTTCAACGTAACTTCTAGTTCTACAAATTGAACTACTTAATAAATATTTTGCAAAAAGGTATTTCAGAGTCATGATTACTGCACATGTGCATTCACAGCATAAGCATTTGCTGTTGCTTTGGCAAAGCATACTCAACATATATATATATACACACATATATCTTTGCATACTCAACTCAAATATGTGTTTGTGGGTATGGCATACAGTAAGAATGAGCATGCACATAATGTTTTGAAGTGCCTGTGGATTATTTTGTCCATTCATTTCACAGCTAGCTTAGCTGTTGCTTTAGCAACAGAAAATCCAGTGTAGACAGCTCTCAGATCAGATAGAATGATTCAACTCAGTTAAAGTCTGACAGATATGATGTCATAACCATTTCTTTCAATATTCGTGGGCTTATAAAAATAGAACATTTATTTTGTAGGCTTATACTAATAGAACATCCATTTTGCTTTTGCTAATGATGTAAAAATACGGTGCTCATTGTACAGAGGTTATTGCTTTAATCCCTCACTCCCCTTCCCTGTGCACTGAAAGTCATAGTTCATGTCTTTTGAGGCTGGTAATATCTGAATGCATTGTGTTCCTACTGAGCCTTTACAGTGTTCTATGTGCATCATATGTCTTGTTTAAAATAATGATCTGGCACTCATCTGGCACAATCATCTCTAGTCAGTTGGTCTGAATGTAATAGTCTGTCATTTAACCTCAGGCCAGTGACATCATGTGACATGACTTTACTGACTTATCACATTCTATCAAGTATTCTTGGGCTAATTATTCCAGTTCACACCATCTGTATCACTGTACGACTGAAGGTACACAAATATTTCCAGCTGTTTTGTGTCATGTTGATCAGTTTCTTAAATTATACAAAAATTACAGTTCCAAGGGGAAAAAATAATGCAGTGCAAATAATTCAAGGTACATCTATTATGTACCTGGGATTCAGTATTTCATTACTTAGGTAGTTACATTACTTAGGTGAACAACCTAGAAAGTCAGTTCAGGATAAAGAGGCACTACATACCTCCTTCTGTGAGGCTGGGTGTATATGGTGTTTTGGTTAAAATGGATAAAAATGTACATTAAATATTTAGAAAATATATGGATACTGAAACGATGTTACAATCAGTCTAGCCCTTTGATTGGCCGTGGAGTAGGAGATGAATGAGGACATGCTTCCCAACAAAATTTGAGCATGTTCTGTTACGATGAAGAGGGGAAGGGGCAGTTGTCCTTGTGGAGGACAAGAACTAATGGACAGTGTTTCTTAGAGTCACATCTGGAGATTATAATCCACTCTTGAAAAGAATATTTTATATAAAGCAGATCCATTTAATGAAAAGTAGACATGTACATGTAAACTAGTCACCTTAAGTGCCTTCTTTAGTAAAGAAGAAAGGAGTTTATCTAATCCTAAAGTTGAGAAAACAGGAATATAAGAATAACAATAGATCTAAAGTGCAAAAGTTCACCTGTTAGAATTTTCTCCCTGAAGTTTTGTGGATGAGACACCATTGCTAGGGAGGTGATATCCCTCACATTCAGGTGGATCCTCCTGTGCATCTGCTTCTACCCATTGTATCTTGTCCTATTGCTTGGTACCACCAAGCAGAGCCTGGCTCTTGCCTCTTAGCACCCTCCCTGTAGATACTTGTATACATTGATATACATTGTATACACTCTCAGTCGCCTCTTCTCGAGACTGAACTGGCCCAGCTCCCTCAGCCTGTGCTTGTAATAGACGTGCTCCAGACCCCTCCTCATCTTTTTCACTGTCCAAGGGAAAGTCTTCATTCCAACATTCCTTTACCCTGCACTCTTGGGTAAGAGATCTCTGAGGGCTGGTCTTGTCAGTGAAGACCAACACAAAGAAGACATTCAGTAACTGACTTTTCTGTGTTCTGTGTTACCAGGATCCCCGTCCATTTAGTAATGAGCCCACATCATCCTTTGTTTTCTTTTTGTTGTTGATGTACTTGGAAAAGCCCGTCTTCTTCTCCTTGACATCCTTGGCCGGATTTAATCACAGATGGACCTTGGTCTTCCTCATCTCATTTCTCATTTCAGAGTAAGACTCTGACTACCTCTCTATTAATTTCAAGTGACCTGATCCTGCTTCTGTCTCCTGTATATTTCTTTCTTATTCTTCAGTAATAACAGGAGTTTTTTATTCATTCACATGGGTCTCTTGCCCACTTTGTTTATTTCTTGCTCAAGAGCATTGTTTTTGAGATTGGAGAAAGGGATTCTTTAATATCAACCAGCTCTCTGACCCTATTTCCCAGCAGGACCTGTCTCCATGAGACTCTTCCAAGATCCCTGAAGTGGTTAAAGCTACTTTTTTTGAAGACCATGATTGTATCTTACTTACTGCCATGCTTCCTTCTTGCAAGATACTGAACTTCACAATCTCGTGGTCACTGCACCTAAGGCTGCCCCCAACTTTAAATCTCCAGCAAGGCCTTCACTGTTAGATAAGGTCGAGGAGCACATTCTCCTTCTTACTTTTGGCAGTTCCACTCCATGCCTGTTCTTTCCCTCTTATCCTGGGGTGTTCAGTTTCTTTTGAAGATTTTGATGACTGATTGCAGAAATATTGTCTTGCAATTTTATAAGTGGCATTACATTACCAGTGGTTGCAGAGTATCTAAAAAATATTTCCACTCACAACTCAGTGAGCAATTTTGCAGACTTCCTCTGGTTTTCTGAAAGTCTTCATAACACTGAAATGAGAATGAAATTATAGAAATGTGTTCATGTTCTCCCATTCTTTTTAACACCATTTGTTTGCTTTTAGTTTTGTTATCATTATCCAACTTTCCCATTGCCACCCCCATCTCAAAAATATCAGCCAATGGGGCTGTTGTTTTTTTCCCAACCTGGAAATGAAACTCAAGATAATTTTAGTAAGGAGGAGATAATAAGAGCAGATCTTTATTTGAAGGCCTTCAGAGGCAGTTATGGAAACATGTCCACAAAAGCCTACCCCCATAGGGATGAGTTCATTTTTATAGGTTTTAGGAAATTAGCATAACTGATAAAAAGCACCAATTAGGAGGACAAGTGGTGATGCAATTCTACTCCTAGGGTCAGGCCCCTTCTCTGGAGTCCCCCCCTCGGCAGTAGCTGTGCTTTGTCCATGAAAATGTATCTTGAAGAGTCGTTCTGGGCCTTGGTTCCCAGGAAGAAACAAGATAGCAGTGGAGCCCCGTACCTCCCGGGCCTTGGACCTCTGGAATTTGTTTTGTCTTTCTGCCGAGGGAAAGGCCATGGGAAAGTCTGGGAAAACTAACTACCAATACAACAGGCTACAGAGCTACAAATATATGTGTGAAGAATACAGGGAACATACAAAAGGAAAAAAAAAGGCAAAAACCAAACGGCATCAGGGCTAATAATTTTATTAAGGACTAGAGATCCAAAGTTTAAAATCTATGACACCTGGCATAATGTGTGTGCTGCTATGAAAGTTTAAACAAAACTGATTTGTAGCTCCAGAGAATAAAATTTTAGCTTGATCTAACATAGAAACAAATTGATAAATTAGTTGTAAAGCATAGAGCCATATCTCTAAAATATCTATAGCTCCTGCCTGAAAGTGTGTTTACTGGAAATAATTGCATAGAACCATAAAATTGAAAACTTGACTTATGTAGCTATATAATTCTGTGCAAACATATTTCTTTATAATCATGTTAAAAGTGCTGTACTAGCTCAGATACGCCAATCTGAATACATTTTACAGCACTGGAATTGTGTACTACACTGACTTGTGTTACTGCAAAGAAATGTTCACAGTAGACAAAGCTCTTTGTTATACAGATCACCATCACCTCATCAATTTACCATTGGCATAGGTAAGTTGTGAAATAACCAGAGAAGCCATAATTTACAAGTTTGGATGTTACTGGCCCATGGATGACCCCGTGCTGGAGCAGGTGGGTACCTGAATGAGGCTGTGACTCTGTGGGATGCCAGCACTCAAGCAGGCTCCTGCAGGACTGGTGGACCTACGGAAAGAGGAATCCACACTGGAGCAGGTTTGCTGGCAGGCCTTGTGATCCTGGGTGGATCAGCCTGAAGTTCTGAAGGACTGCTTTCCTGGAAGGGATTCACACTGGAGCAGTTTGCTTGTGTTGGAGAAGTTCATGGAGGACTGTCTGTCATGGGAAGGACTCCATGTTGGAGCAGGGGAAGAGTGTGAGGAGTCCTCCCCTTGAGGAGGAAGGAGAGGCAGAGACAACACATGATGAGCTGACTGCAACCCTGGTTCCCCTTAGCCCTGCACAACTGAGGGGAGAAGGTAAAGAATTTGTGAGTGAAATTGAGCCTGGGAAGAAGGGAGGGGTGGAGGAATGGTTCTGTATGATTTAGGGTTTTTTTTCTCATTCTATTACTCTGACATGATTGACAATAAACTAATTTCCCCAAATTGAGATTGTATGACAGTAACTGGTGAGTGATATTTTTGTCCTCCATATTTTTGTCTTGAGCAAGGAGCCTTTTGTTATATTTTTCCTCCATCTGTCCACCTGGGAGGTTCTCACCCACCACAAATGTTCATATGTAGACACGTGCACAGAAAGGTGCCTTGCAAACTGTTCCTTCTCCTCCGGACACTACCAGTTTCTTCTTCAGAACCCTGAATGCATCGACCCTCCCAGACAACTTTTGGCTGCTTGAGCTCATATACAGCTACAGAAAGCACAGCTGGTGCTTCTGGATGTGAAACTGTCGTGTGAAGAAAGCAAGAAGCCTTAGTGTGGATGATCCTCCTTCACACAGCAGCTGGTTTTAAGCTAAGACTCTAGCCCTTGGCTCCTGGCTGAGATGAATTCAAGTTGCCTGTTCCTGGCCACGCACTTGCTGATGCAGACCCTGACCCTGATCCACAGGTCATGCATTTAGTCATGCATTATAAGAGATCTTTTACCCCTCTATATTTATATATTTTGGGAGGAGAGGGAAAGATGGCAAGCAAGCCACTGAAATAGGCAAAATATGTCATGGTATTAATTTTCCAAAAACCATTCCCAACAGAGTGGGCCCATAAAGCTTCCAGCTGTGTCTCATAATCTTTGTGATTATTGACATTCTTAAATAAACATTTACAAATTTCAGCCATGATTTTATTATTGGTTTTATTTTTTATAATTAATTTTTTTCTTTTAATTACAGTCTGCACCATAAAGCCGGTGAAACGTATATACATTTCTCCTTATATATTACTGGCTGTATTCCTTTCTGTTATCACATTCCTCTATGTTGCCGTATGTTCTCTGCCACCTCCACAGGTTACTTTCTATCCTCTCCTGCCTGGTAAGTGTCCCTGGTTTTGTTGCTCAAAATAAAGCTTCTATTAAAATAAGAGAATTGTACAGTACACACTTTTCATTTACCATTTCGACTGGAGACTTTCAGCATTACATTCTCCGTAATGTAAGTCAGATTTTGTTTGTCAGTTAGGGAACAGGAGTTATTCTGAGGAAGTCCCCCACAGAAGCCGTGATAAGAAATAATAAAACATGTCAAACTCATACAGAAGAGGGTCTAATCAAATGTGACTTAAAAGAGTTTATATAGAATCTATTTTCACCTGGAGCTTGATGGGCTGACAGTAATGATTACACGTACTTGAGTGAAGAAAGGTTCCAAAGGGCCTACTGTTATCCCATCTTGCCAGCTGAAATATGGTCAGAAGAGAGAAAAGATCACGTATCTATGGATTTGTAAATAAAGTGAATAGTTTCTTATTACCAGTTCAATCTTTTTCTCCGAATAACACATGATCTGAGTAAAACTGGAATTTGATGTAGTTGCAAAACAGAAGGTTTTTGGAACAAAATGACTGCCAAATTCTGGGCAGTGCTATCTACATTTTGACAGTAATGCCTGCAGAAATAAAGTTATATGTAAAATTGCATGCAAAACCTCACCTTTAAATATTTTCCTGTTTTGGACTCTGGAGCAGTAATTTGCCTCAATCTGCTTATACATGAGAGACTACAGTCACAGAGAAAGATGTGGTTAAGACAGAGAGATGTGTCTCCCTGTAACAGCAGATGTGTGTTTGGGTTCCAGTCTGCTTAATGTGAGAGACAGAGAAGTCTATGGAACAGTACTTTATTTTGCCAGCCTCCAGAAACAAGTTTGATAGCTGTAAATACAAAACTACTAAATAAAATCTATAAGATCTGAGGTTTATTGAAACCTAATGTACAGATTTGCTTCCAATCTTCCCTTTATTGATTTTGTAATTTTATTGATTCCTTTTATTGATTCCAGAAGACCTTCTGGACACACACTGGAGATGCACTATATGTATCCACAGCATTAAGGGCTAAGTTCTGCCTTAGGTGGTATATTTGTGGTAGGACAGAAGAGTTCCTCCATGCAGTGAGCAAGAGTGTCCCAGGCCCCAGCACCGGTGTGCCCGGCAGGCTTGTGTTCTGAGCCTCTGTGGTCAAATGGAGGAAAGGTCAGATGGGGGAAATTAAAGAGCTGTCTCCTTTCTGAGCAAGTAAAGACAAGCAGTGTTCCTGGGCTATGTGTATGCAAGAGGTGTGAGGCAGGGGGAAGAAGAGTATCTGTGGTTGCCGAGAGGACAGATTTAGAGAAACTGAAAAGGAGAGAGAACCCTGGAAAGGAAGCCCTGAAGTCCATCCTTCGAGAGTTACGATAAAGACTCCCCTCTACCTCTGCTGCAGACAGCTGGATATATATGATGGAAAAGTCTGAATAATGTGGAGTAAGGAGTAGAAAATCAGCTTCAATCAACCAGGAAAAGAGGGATTGCTTGTGTCAGCAGTGGCAGTTGAAAGGTATGACAGAAGCTGAAAATTCTTATCTTGTGCTCTGGAAGACATTTGCCTTCTTACCTCCTTCTATCCTTCCTTCAGTCTCATATATATTTATTATAGTTCCCATCTGATCCACAGACTCTCCCTGCCTCATCCTAAAAAATCCTGACAAGCTGCTAGAACATCTTCTGCCCCAAGCTGCATCACACTTGTGGAAATTTGTCTTGTAAAGGGGAGGCAAAAATGTTCAGGTTGCTGCTTAGGATTTTTATTTTTCCTGGAAAGAGGAAGGATTTTATTTTGGCTGAGGGCCCAGGCTGAAACACTTTCTATCCTTGAGTAGGACTTTTTTAGAATGGTGGGAAAGTGGTAATAGCAGACTGAAAATACAGTTGCCTGGACATGCTCCTTATGACTCTCAATTGAGACTCCGAATCAGCAGTCCTGCAGGAGCAAATCAGGTTGTGTGGTCATCAACCTTCTTCTCAGCTGAACATTTTTCTATCTTTTTAAAAAATTTCCTTTACCTGGATGAGGAAGAACAAAGGTAGTCTCTCTTTCATTTAAAAACATTTTTATTTTTGCAGGACAGGTAATATTGTTAAGGATTCACTACTAAGTTTTAAAGGAATAATAGCTGTTATTTGATTCTTTTTTGGCTTTAAATCTCAGTGTCTTATCTTAACTTGCATCCTTGGAACTGGCATGTTTTTAGAGTGTTCTGATTTATCCACTGCACTTTTTATTGGGCTAGCTTTTATTACACATAAATATCTATTCATTTCATGATGTTAGATGTTTGCGTGTCTGTGCATTTGAGAGCCAACGACACCACGTCCTGGAATCACCTTTGCTGCTTCTCGTGACTGGAGCTGTTGTAAGGACTTTGAGAACACCATTGCCTGTCTCAAACAGTGTCAAGGCCACAGCAGGAATCTGCCGTAAAAGAAGCCACCATAGCAGGAATTCGAGATAAGCACAGAAAGGAGGAATTTTCGACAGGAAGGTGTTAATTCCAGGCTTGGTGGAGGTGAGATGTGGTTAGCAAATCCTGGTTAATGCATAACAGGCCGTAAAATAAAGACAAGAGATCTCTGGGGGAAATGGAATCGCTACTGACTGGCGTCAATGAGGTGTAGCTGTCTGCAGCTCTCTCTTTCAGGCTTTTCCTCTCGTGGATCAAGCAGTTAAAGATGACTGCCTAGGTTGGTGATGGATTAGTGGGGAGAGGGAATGCGTCCAATCACCACAACTACATCCTTAGGAGGCCCAAGTATATTATCTCTTTCCAGTTTGTTCCAGACTTTTCTGTAATGAGGAATGTAGGGTAAAGCAAGGAAAAAAGCTCTTATATTAAACCTCAGTGACCAAAGCAAAACTTAAAATATATGCTTATACTGTCATTTGTTTCTGAGTTTTTATTTCTCTCCCATCTTCAGCCTGCAACACTTTGTTTAATCACCAAATCCCTCTCTTAACTTAAAGGAAGAAGAAACTAGAGTAATCTCTTTACTTCGTTAAGAATACCTTTTGGAGCATACTTCATATTTAGGGCAGATGCCATTTCCACTTTATTTAAAACCAGCTGGAAGCTAAAGGCTGCATTTTCCTTCCTGACCTTCTGCTGAAAAATGCTGTTCGCCAGGGGACTTCAGAGACGAGGGAAAAGTTTTTCAAACTATCTCTCCATATCAGCAGAGCTATAATATTGAGTATGATGCCTCAAATAAATTGATAAAGTCTGGTAATTTGCACCCTTTAATGTTCGCTTATATTTCCAGTTTGTCATTCTGTGTCTGTAACCTGTAAAATGTAAGCTTTATTTTCAGTTGACATTTCGTGATTCACATGTGTACGAACATCTGAAATCCCAAAAGAAATGGAAGAGATTAGAAAAACATTAAATGAAATTCCAACGGACCTGAGCTAATATTTATTCAGACTCCATGACCTTAACACTTTGTAGAATGCCTTCCACTATTATCTCTGCTCTGCACTTCACACTACCATCCGTAAGAGCCAGAGGATGAGCTCCGGTTTGCTTGTGGCAAACACTGGCATAGTGACAATGTGTATGTGGTATCTGTCTTATCAACAGGCAGCAGGCTGGGCCAGATTGACACCTACAGATATGTCCCACAATATCAAGAAAAGCAGTACCTGGTAATGTTTTCAGAGATGGTTTCAAGTGAGTACTGACAATCTTTCTCCGAGACAATAAACTACAGATCTTAAATATGTTTTCAACAGGTTGCAAGACTGAAAGATAGTAAGCTCAAAGCTTATGGACAGAATAACAGTGCAGCTGATTGAATGCCCATGAATCAGTGGTATAAGAGAACCTGTTGTAATTACTTACACTGAACAAAAAGACATTGTAAATAAAAACATGCCACATGATATAAAGATAACATATTTGGTGCTTAGGTTATTTCTGCAGGATATTACATGGTTTATTACATGTATTACATAACCATATAAATCCCTTCTTTTTCCGTCTGAAGTGGTTCCCATTAAAAAATCAAAATTTGTCCACAGATGAAGCAGGTCACAGTGACTTGATTCAATAAATTTTGTTTTGAGGTTGGAAAGGAAAAATGTTGTTACATCTTGCAGGTTTGAGTTTGGTACCTTTGATAATTACTGATAGGGTCAAATTTGTGGATTTCATACTGAAAAAGGAATACTATGTGTTCCCTGAAAATCCCAAGGTATTTCTGAGACCTTGTTTGGGTCTCACAGTTTGTATTTGTTGCTTCATTCTCTTTCTCATACAAAATATAAGTATAATCTTTTCACATGTATCTGTATTTAAAAGTATTTTCTGTACCACAAACTGTCTTCACAACTGGAAATACTAGACAGCTTTTTTTCCTGGGCTAGTGCTAAAGTCAGTAGCTATACATAGACACTTTTTTTTTTTTTTTCAAATCTCTCTACGTCAGATTTCTGTTTGGGGTAACGGGATTTATGACTAATTGCTCCTGGATCAGGCTTATTTAACTAGTGACATTCATGGATAGTTACCAAAGTATGATTGACAGATTTGACAATGAGGCTGCCTTAGATTTTACTCTTTGTTTTCAGCGTCGGAAGGGGAGAGCAAACTGGATGAGCAGGGCAGTAGAAATGGACATAAATTATGGTTTTTCAAGCAAAATATAGTATGAGTAGATATGAATTTCCTCCCTGGATTACCCACAGACTTCCATGGCACTTCTGAGCATCTTTTGAAGCACCTCTGTTCCCCATCACTCATGGCGTTTAAGGACATTTACTTGGAACACAAGAAGCATTATGGCGCTAAATTTTAATGTGCTTGGTTCTTCAAGAGAAAGATCTGTACAAGCATAAATGAACATGGAACTTTTATTTTTCTCAAAAGAAAATAGAAGAGTTATCAGTAAAGCTCTGATTTTCCACATTTGTTTTGCATAGTCTTTATTAGATATAAGCATATTTTCAGAATTTTTGAGGCTTGGCACAGACAATATTTTGGAGGTCATCTGCTCCTAAAAGAGAGAAAACTTAAAAATATTTTATATTTAACATAAATTAATATAACTGATTCTTATAATGCCACTAGTTAATCTACTTAAGGGTGTGTATGGGAGGCTGGAGAAGGAAGGTACTCTGATTGCAAATTCGGTTCCACTCTTCCTTCTCCTTCTTCTCCTTCTTCTCCTTCTTCTCCTTCTTCTCCTTCTTCTCCTTCTTCTCATTCTTCTCCTTCTTCTCCTTCTTCTCCTTCTTCTCCTTCTTCTTCTTCTTTCTCTTCACCACTATGCTTTAGCATTGGCTAATGTGTCTCTACTTTTCTGGACTAAGATAGAACAGTGCGGTTTAACTGGCATCTTTTTTGTTCCTTATTTCCTGCACAGGGTTGAAGCAAAACATATAGAAAAGGGTAATTTTTTTCCCCCTTATAACATTACATCTCTTGTGATTAACTGCTGATATTTATTTCAGTGATATTTTAGCAATGTTACTGTTAAATGTCAAAAAGCAGTGAAATCTGAGTCATACATTATATGGTAAGCTCTTCTATAGCTTTGTTATCCACAATGAATTCATGCCATTACATCTCTGTCATTTCAGCAGCAGACTTTTTTCCTCAGTAAATACAAGGTCACGAAGTAGTCAGATATCTGCAGTCTAGTAACTCTGAAAAAATTAAAGGTCCCACAGTTTCACTACAGTAATAATAAATAAATTATTCAATTTTATAGTAGGATGGATGGGTGCCTTTCAATGCAGGGCTTGAACAAGGCTGGAAGTGAAATATCTTTTGTATCCTGAGGAGTATATCTTATTCCTTTGCAATATTAAATGCTGGTTTTGCTATCAGGGTAATTTTTTTGATATATGTCTGAATGCAGACAGCCACAAAGACTGGCTGTTTGCTTCTATTTTGTCTCTGTTTACAAATTAAAGCAGTTTGTTAGGAGGAACTGCTCAGAGCATCCAAATGGGAAAGAAGTGGATGAATTTCATCCCTGAGTTCATCAGCAAATTGCCCTGCAACTGTAGACAAAGCAGTGATGTGGATCCCACTGCGATGCTGAAAGGATGTTCTCTACTGACCTGAGCAGGAAAGCTGGTACTCAGGAGTTCTCAGGCCTAACCAGAGGTCAAGTCTAAATACCATGTCGCCATGGAGCAAGGAAGTAATTTTCCCCTTTAGAAAAATGTGAATCTTAGACAAAGTCCATGGAAAATGGAGATGTGTGTTGTGAGATAAAGCCATATGGACTGAAATTCACTATATAACAGTTTCATGGTGCTCCCTTCAGTGTGACTGAGTTACATTATATTAGAACAATTATAACTGTGTCTGCTGCCATCTAATATTCATATAAGTGCTACTTAAAGAGAATTTAGAAATAGGATTTTCTTTTTTTTCCCTCTTTCTTTCTTTGGCTCTGTTAATTACTTAGCAACAGAGCTTCTGCCATTGCAGAAAATGAGGTTGGCAAGACAACATTCTGTAGTTATTTTAGCAGTTTATAAATGTTGCTTTTTAATATTCACCCTCCAAAACACTTCCCTCCCACCAGTCCCAATAAAAGTACATACTTAAGCCCTATGTGTCTCTTTAAGAGTAAAAGTTTACAGGATCAATGTCCCCTAAGTCTGTTCTGTGGACTCCTACATACCTCCAGTCTTACTGGGGATCAAGGACAGCAACTGTAACATATAACAAATCTGTAATGTAAACACAAACCTGAAGAACCTCATAAACAGACACTGTTGCCAAAAAATCCTGAGTTTAGCGACTTGTGTTTTGATTTTTTGCACAGTATCATGGCTGAAGTCTTTGAGATACTAGTACTAAGAAAATATTTTACCTCTTACTCAAAGCCTCAACTGTAGATGGTCCCAGGTGGAAGGAACCACTGAGTTATAGCCTCTTCTGTGCTCTTGTCCACGCCTGGACTAAGAGGAGCATACAACTAACAGGAGTTAGCAAGTCTGTTCAGGGGAGCTAATTGCAGCCTTCTAGTACCTGCAAAAAGAAAAAGGAAGACAGAGACTGTTTACAAGGGCATATAGTGACAGAAAAAATGGGAATGGTTTCAAACTGAGAGTAGGTTAGATTAAATAGTCAGAAAAAATTATTTTGTGTGAGGGTGGTGAAGCACTGGAACAGAATCTACAGATGCCCTACCCCTGAGAGTGTTCAAGGGCAGGTCGAATGGGTCTTTGAGCAGCCTGATTTAGTGGAAGGTATTCCTGTCCACGGCAGGTGGGTTGGAACTAGATCATCTTTTAGGTCCCTCCCAGCCCAGAGCGTTCTATGATTCCATGATTCCATGATTCCATGATTCCATGATTTTGATATAACAATGAATCTGCTGCATGGTGTTAGGAGAGATCTTTGTAGGAAAGATTACTTCTATGTCAAAATTCACTCCTCTTGCTTCTGGTTGCTGCTGCTGGCTGTCGAGTGTCACAGCCTGGTTTCATTTGGATATATCCGTAATACTAAATAACACAGGACAGCATCAACTCTGTAGCTGTGAGACTGTTAAATGGCCAATCTTGTGTTCACAGGGTGCTGCCTCCTCCCTTTCCAGAAGGAATCTGGTTGTCCTTTGGGAACGAGGTCTGTCAGGTATTATCCATTGGGCATTACTCAGCAGAGTGCTAATTTTCATAAAGCAAACAGGTGTGAGAGGGTAGGCTAATGAAGGAGTGCAAAGGATCACAAGTCAACTGCCTAGTTTTTAATGTGAACCCCTTTAATTTCCTTGCATAAATGTATCCATCATGTCTTGCAGCCTGGTGCAGAAAGAGTAACAAAGCATTGTTCTACATAAAGTGTATCTCATCCTGAGCTTTTAGTTACATTGCACAGAAACCTTGCATTCATTGATTTATGTTGGATATGTTATTTTAAACATATATGTATTTCTGTAGACATGTGGACTCATAACTATATAATCTCACTGACATCCTTGCAAATTCAATTTGGTGCTGATGGTCGAGCTGCTCTGTTTTCACATCAATCATCATTACTACTGGTACGAAATGATGGGTTAGAAAAGTTGCATATCCTCTGCCTAACAGGAGCCAGGAGATGGCAATTTCAGAAGGAGGTGTAAAAAAGTTTAAAAATAAAAAATAAGATCCTACATGCCAAATGATTTCCATAGTTACACCTCTGAGCGTTCAGTAAGATTTCACAGCTGTCATCAAGAACTAAAACTGGCCTGTATCATCTTCCTTACTGGTTGTGATGGAAGGGAGTGAAAGAAAATGCTCTTATTCTCAAGATTTGTGAATTTTATAGTGGTCACTACTCTGAAACTTTATTAAAAAAGTAAAAATATGGTATGAATACTGTGTCCAAACATAAAAATTTACCATGACTTAGACATATGGCATATAATCTCTCTATTATGACTCTCAAAATCATAGCTCAGTGTGGTGGGAAGATTCTTATTCTATGCAAATTTACACAGAATTGAGTCAAACTCTAGTCCTTCTTGGTTTACACTGCATCAGTTGATAAGGTGGATACAGACATTTAGCCATGGTCTGGAAAACGGATTGCATTTTCTTCAAAGTCTTTCTGCTGGTACTTTAAGACAAGGATTTCAAATTGATATGGAAGCATATGGACAATATATTAAAGTTCATCACAGTCATGGATACGGTGAAGATGCATTCCAGAAGGACTAGAAAGTAACTGCAGAAGTGTTTTTCACCTCATCTAACTTTAGCCATATGATTTTGTCTCTACTTTCACATGCTTGTTAAAGGTAATGGAGAAAGACAGAGAGTAAGGAGAATACACTGTACTGTGGAAAAAGTGTATGCACATTAATCACCTTCTGGATTCATGTAATTCTCTTCACTGAACTTGGAGGGAAATTAGAAGCTGGATTTGTCTTTCCTAATGCAAATCCTGCTGTTATAAGCACATGTCTACATCTCAGTAAGGCTTTCTATATAGTCAATAGGGATAAATGAGTGTTTCTTTAAGTGATTCATCAAACACTGAAGTAGGGCCACAAGCAAGGTGAATGAATTTTTGTTTCCATATAAGCACACTGGAAGGTTATGGTGTTCTACACAGTTGAGATAACTACATTATAGACATGCAAAGTCAGGTGAAATAGGAATTTCAGGGAAGCAGAAACTAGATGACTTGTTTAAATGGAAAACCTTACTTCTACAGGAGATCAATTCTGTATGATCTCTTTAAGTTCCAGTCCACAGTCCATATTCCATACACAAGCAGGTTAATAATGTATATTTGCAACCTTTTTAAGACTCTTTTCACAATGCTAGTGTGATTATTGATTACTAGCAGAACAGAGAGTTCTGAAAATACTTTAGAGAACACTTATAGAAAGAAAATCTTATATTTGAATATCTGTAGTAGAAGAATAATACAATTAGGGAAGGCTATTTGAAGGTTCATCCCAGAAGAAAAGTGGAGAGTCTCACTTCCTCTTGATGAGCGCAAGCACAGGGCCATGCAACACAGACCTCCTACTTTCCTTATGGGGTGCAATCATAATGGGCCACACAGTCCTTAATACCAGATGAGCACAGTAAATGTTACAGATTTGGGATTACTGTTTTGATCCCTTCTAAAATGAGAAATAAGTTCTAAATGGTAAAAGTTGGAGAGGATGCAGTGGTGGCTAGGTTTCGTGTTTTACCTTCTTCTAAGCAGGATAAGTAACTCTCACAATTGTTAGAACTCTTCTCCTTTTCTCGTGGTGAAAACTGCCGCCAGACATAATAGTGATGTATTAGAGCCTAAGCAAGGGGAAGTATGAGCAAGAGTCACCAGGTCTGAAAGCTGAAGATAGATAGCAACGGTGCATCTACAATGCAATACCTGGATTTATCTCTAATAAATTTCAGCCATATTCTTTTTCCAAAGAGCAGGTTTCATGAGTGAAGACTTTGTACCCACGGTACATTTTTAGTTATCTTCTGTAGAGAAAAAAAAAATCTATGTATGCCTCCAGTTTGTTCAAAATGCTGATCAGTGGCTTTCTTTTCATGTACAGAATGGGGTTTGATTTGTTGAGATTTACAGATCTTTTGGCAGATGTATTAGAGGACATGAGATTCCTGCCTTACATGTCTTTTAGACCATTTATTCTGTACACCACATTTTTGCACTCAAAATAAAGAAGCAGCTTTCTCTCAGATTTATTCTTCCTAACATAACTTCTTCAAGATTTAAGAAGTAACATTGTCCCCTGCCTGAAATCTGACCAAATAATATGTACTTGGACACCAGGACAGATTTCGTTGTTCTGGGCTTTTGTGACAAAGACACTATTCTGGACAATTTTGTTTATGAAAAATGCATGACAAGGGACTTGTCTGACTTCGTTTCATTGACAAATATATCGCTTATACGACTTTGGTAGAAGGAAATATCCCTCCTACATTGGACGATACTTCTCAGCATCTGGCTAACAGCTACCATGGCTGTCAGCGATGAAGGTATGAAATTATTAACATAATGGATTAGTTTCAGAGGAATCCATAGCAGAATTAACGGATCCATAACTTGGGCAATGAAGAAATAGCTCAATACTTAACCTAGTGTATTCGTATTTTTCTGTAAAGGGTTTCTGTTATTATAATGACTCAATATATAGTTTGAAAAATTGTTAGAATTAGCAAGAATTTGCAACTTCGATGTGAAGCAATTTAATACGATATTTCATTGGAAACAGGACTAATGAACTGAAGCTACCTGAGTAGCTGTGGCATGCCATACTTTTCCCTCTACAGTTAGGCCTGCTGTGTCTCTAGCACCATGGAACACTGGGGAGGGCAATGGCTTATCTGGAAATTGCTGATCTCTGACTAGCAGTTGCCAGATGCTGGTTTGCCAGATCCATTTGTTTCAAAACCCGCGGTCACTCCCTTCAGGTAAAGATGGAGTGATACTGTGTGCAGGTGGGTTGTCTGTTTCTTGGTGGATGTAGGCATCATCGTGTGGCAAATGAAGCAGTGGAGGAAATGGAACCATTAGGAGCCAAAACCTCAGTTGGTCAGAGGAGCACACGTGACCAGAGAGACATTTTTAGGGAGGCACTCCATTCTGAAAGAGGTAGAAACAGCCCCCTAAGGGGCTGTGGCCATGGGTGGCTCACACTGAATTAAAGACACAAAGGGATAAAGCATCAAACCCTGTCACAAACACAGCAACAGGAAACCTGCTATGTATGGGCAGCCAAAACCATCACACGCACAGACTCCTGTGCTGCCCATCACCTCCTCAGAGTGTGAAAGAAAGGAAAGCTGGGGTGGAGAAGAGGGAGCACAGGGCAAGTATTTGTGCTCTTTTACTTAATGCACAAATCAACTATGGGAGATTTGCACTGGTTGTCAATCAAACAAGCAAAATTCCCTGAGCCTAATATCTTTTGCCTTAAAAGGGTATTTAAGAATATCTCTACAATGATTTGAGTAAATATGCTTATTCTTATAACAGTTATTGAGATCAAAATATATTTACCCATTATTGAGAATTTCCAGTGCTTTGCTGAAATGTAAGAAAAACATTGTGTTGGAATCTATTAGGGAATGGAATATTTTCTAGTACCATTAGATTCTCTGGAATTATTGCTTTCACCTTACCTGCCATAGTGCCTGAAATCAAAACTTTTTACTAGCAGCAGGGGAAAAAGGAAAGGCACACACTGTTACTTAAATATCAGTAAGATCAGTGCAAGGCTCACGGGTTAGCTGCAAATGTGAGTTTAATGAATTCAAGTTCAGGCAGATACTGGATTTATAGATGTTAATAGAGACAGTCATGTGCGTCTCATGGATTGCCACAAGCCAGGAGGGCTTATGAAGTACTTATGACATGCTGACTGAAGGTGGAGAAAACAGAGATAATAAAATAAATATGGGCTCTGATTTCAAAGTCCTGACTGATGAAACCACTGGAGCTCTGCCATCCTACAGTGAAGCTAAAATCAGATGTGAGCTAAGTGCTGAAGGTGTTTACAGAAACTTGCTGCTCCTGATTGCTGTTCTCGTGGGTGCTGCCCCCATTAAAAGATGTTTCACTCAAAGATTCTGCAGCACAGTGAGTGTCTGAATAAGAAACAAACATTTTAGCAGTCTCTATAAACATAGAACAAAAATATTGTCACACCAAAATTATTGTTTTCTCTTACAGAAATATTTACTTTGTTTTGTTCTGCTCACATGTATCACATATTTTAAAACGTAAAGAACTTTGCCTAAGCACAGAACACTGATATAAAACCAGATCAAGTAGAAGTCAATGAGTCATATAAATGAAAAAGAAGTCCTTACTGCAATTTGGTAGATTTTCATGTGTAAAATCAACTCTTGTTCCTTTTCAGAAAAGAGTATAAGGACTGGAATTTCTATACCTTTAAACTATATAAAATCGGGCAATTGCAATATAATAGACCGTAGCATAAAACATTTCACCATGTTGTTCTGTAAGGCAGAACCATTTTTAGATGCAAAACTGATTAAAAGAATTCTTTGGAGGAAAATTATTAAAATGTTTTCTTTTTCAGCTTTCTCACAAAAATGATTGAAAATTTTAGTTTACTCATTCTTTTAATTATGTTTGAAGTACTCTACAATTCGTCCAAGTCCTACTTCAGAAGTGTCTTCCACATTGCATTGATATTTCATTAGCAATGACATTTCTGCAGCTCTGCTTACATTCGGTAGTCCATTGTTTGTAAGTCTGAGAATAATTTTCCTCCCAATTCATTATTACCTTATTATTTACCACACGTGTAGCCATCATGGATCCTTTCCAGGGAAACTGAATTCCAGGGCAAAACCTTCATTAACTTATAGGAATTACATTTCTTCTGAATTAATGTCCTTTCATACAATTCATGCTTCCAGCTTGCCAAATGATCCGGTCAGTCTGATATAGTCCCATAGCTAGCTATGACTCCATCATGCTTTGAAATTATTGGAAAGTTTTACAAGTAACAATTACGCATTTATATTTGGTTTTCTTCTACTGATTTATTGTGATTTTCCACTTATATTTAATTTCTGCATATGTCATATAAATAATAAACCATATCACATTAAAATAATAGCAATATCTAAAAAAAATTAATCACAGAATCATAGACTACTTTAGGTTGTAATGGACCTCTAGAGGCCACTTGATCTTTTTCTTTTCCCAGAGTAAGTCCATACGAGTGCAGATTCCTCAGAGAATGTTCTGTAAGAAAATTCATAGCTTCTCTGGGCAAGTTATTCCAGTATCTGACTACTTCCATTGGGATAAAATTTCTCCCCATATTTTCTAGAAATTTTCCCTTTCGTAAATTTTGTCTACTTACTGTACATGTATGAGAATAATCCTGTTCTCATTAGATATCTAAACAGGATCAGTTATAAACAATATCAGACAACTAAAATATCAAATTTACACACTATATAAGGCTCTAAATGGTTTAATCTTTAAGCAAAAGTACTATCATAGAGTCTGATGCTTCCATTTTGACGCAGGAATTTTCTAGAGGACGAAATCAAATGCTAGATAACCCAACCACATCTAAACCTGAGATCTCATTAAAATATTGTCTATCCTCTACAGTTTAAATTGCCATTGAATCCTTTTCTTTTGTATAGCTTTTTCTCTTGAACTTTAATTTCAGAGTCGAATCATTCATCTTCTAGCCCTACTTTGATGATGTCGTAACAGGATTTCACAATATCCTCTGAATGAGAGGCATTGAAATTATTCAGGATTTGGATACTCTCACATATCAAGATATCTGTGGAAATCTGATGCACTAGATGACCTACTGAAATTTAAGGTACTATCTATGGCCTATAAAAAATTACAAGGCTTGGAACCAACTCACTTGAGAGATTATCGCGCTCTCACTGCCACTGATGTGTGTGGCAACAACGCTTTCGTTGTTTTCCACTCTATAAAGGAAAAGTATGCACCCATCTGAACATTGTCTGAAGCATTTCTAGCATGCTCGGATTTTCTTCAGATTTCTTTCTGCAACAGCTACATTTTTGCTCTGGAGAAAAAGGATTGTGGTTAGGAGGTACACAGAGAGAATAGGTGTTTACCTGATTTGGGAACTGATTTAAATGATGATGAGGTGTAATTTAGTCATATTTAGTGTATAATTAAATATTAGACCACCTAGAGCCTTGTATAATGCCTTTATTATAATAAACTGAAATGA
The DNA here is from genome assembly GCA_013397755.1 of Cnemophilus loriae. NCBI lineage: Eukaryota > Metazoa > Chordata > Aves > Passeriformes > Corvidae > Cnemophilus > Cnemophilus loriae. The sequence goes on along the minus strand of VZTF01007010.1, from coordinate 132,733 downwards.
ATAAAAAACCCAATCTGCACCATTACTAATTTACTGGTGATTTATTGAGGTAACAGCTTTGCAACACCACAGGTGCAGACGCACTGCAGGGGGCTCTATGTAGTTCAGGTCTGGGAGTCCTGATTAGACTGGGAAATATGCTGTGCAGTTGTGCCCATCTTGGCTGTGTCTGTGGTGCTAAAGAAAGACAGCTGGGGACTGATAACTGCAATAGCCAAGTGTGGTGCCTAGCTTGTGTCCGTAAAAATAAGACACTTGTTTTGAAGCAGAAAAAGCTGGATCATCCAAACCCACAGAGTGAGCTAGCAGTTCAACTGGCTGAGGAGAGTCTGTTATTTCAATTCAGTCGCTGGCCCTTTTTTTGTTTAACAGTACAGGTATATTTCTCTGGAGATATTAAAAACTTGATTAAATAAATCCACGAGGAACCTGAGGCACTGGATCTACTCTGAGCGAAACTGGATTAGGTGGTCTATAGCAGTCCTTTATAGTTAAAACAATTCTAAGACTTTATGAATATTATTTCTAATGACAACCTGGTCCTATCTAAACTAGGTAGTCATTTGCGGTTTGCTCTTGCCTGTTGAGGTCGACTGAACAGAACACTGTACTCACCTAAAATCCTCTTTACCTCCTGCCTGTTGAGAATGATGCGTTATCCATTGTAGACTGTGCTGTGCCTGAGAATCGTTCTGTGATTCTGTGGAAGAGTCTGGACTAGGTCAAAAAACAACGTGGACCGTGTGAGTGATTTCACTGGGTGAATGATCAAGTTCCAGTACATGGGAATGTTCCCTAGCCTTGTTTACTTGACTTGTACGGAATTAGCACTTGTGTCTGAAAGCAGCTTAGTTAGTTCAGACAAGTGTTGCAGATCTGGGCAGGCTTCTTGCCAGCTGTTGTATGGTTGGTCTTTTCCCTTTTGTGAGCTCTCCCATTGTCTTGGAGTCAGGTGAACTCACACCCCGTACTTTGAAAGCTAAACCAGACCAAGCACTGTGATTATCTACAGCGATACTGTTGTTTTAACATGTTGGTACAGTTTTGGCTTGGGCCACCTCACAGTACACAGACAAAGCCAAGGAACCAATTTGGGTAGCACTAGCCGACGTCTGCTCCTGATGGCCAGTAAGTACAAAGCCATCTTACTCAGAGGACAGGAGAGACCTTAATCACTTAAGCCTCTGTCTTGTGCTACTTGCCTTCAGAATGGTCCCAGCTCACTTTCTTTACTAACATGCACATAGTACTAATATAATTTTCTTAGAACTCAGAAATGTTCAGCAAGATCCACACTCATCTGCTTCTCTTCACTGAGAATTTTGCAATGTAAATAGAAGGACTGAGTTTTACTGTAGTTTGGTATTTCTTGGGATGATTAGTATGAGAGCTGGATGGTGAAAAAGAGAAGTTTGAGCCTTGCATAGAGGTATATCTCAAAATACAAGCATTATCTAAAAGATGACTATGTATTTCCAGACTTGCAGTATTCCAAAACAATGTACAGTGGCTGCTTCTGAGATACCTCTTACCCTAAAATACACTTTTCCTAAATTTTCTTACATTGTAAGCTTGATGTCTTGTAAAATAACTGGTGCCAATTCTGTAATGAACCTCATTGTTTCTTTAAATCCTCTCTAAAACTGTGATGGGTTATCTAGGTCTTCTCTTTTGGACTTCCTGATTAAACCTTTCATTTTCAATCTTGAAATTATTTTAAACTCTTCAGAACTCTGTTCAGAACCAGGAGTATTTTGTCTCACCCAACTTTTTTTAAAACTTTTTTGACCAAACTGTAAGAGATTATTACAAAGTTAAAGTGTTATGTGCCTTAAAATTTTCAAAAACCTTCAGCTGCAGAATCTTGAATTATGTTTTCTGTCCTCCTAAACATGCTGTTTGGAACCCCAGAATAGCAGCAGTACATTTTGTTCCACTTGGCAGCTGGGTGAACAACATGAACAGAGAGCAGACACTAAAAGGGGACTCAGGACCAAAAATAGGCTTTTTAATTTTTCCTAGTTATTTGCTGCCAGATGGTTTCCCATAGTATTCCTCAAGTGTTTCCTCTGATATTACAGGGAAGTAAGAATTCAAAGTGCTCTTAGACCAATCTTTGTGCAGTGAATTGATGTCTTCAAATAGCAGGTATGACACATTCAAATAACTCTGAAAATGTGTTTACAGGAATCAACAGTATTGTTAGATATTCATCACAGTAGTTCTGATCATTCTGATGTTTATTTCTTACCTCTTTTTTTCATTTTTGGAAAGGAGTTTAAGAAAGTCAATGAACAGGTTTGTTATTCTTGGTGTGTTGTTAGCTGGGAATGAGTATTCAGCTAAAAAGTATTTTACAGAGAAAGTGGTGCAAGAAAGGACCGTGTTTGCTTGCTTATATTTTCATTTAGTTGGACATGGTAAGCATCTGAAACAAAAAACTTGCAGGACACTGATTGCTGATCACAGCTGAATTCAAGTCTGCATTATTTATGGAAAACCAAAATACAGCTCAGCCAATGAAGATCCAAACTTCAGATTATTCGCTTGCCAAATATACTTCAATAATAGATTTCTATAGAGCTAATTGAGCCTTCCTAATGTTCATATGAGTTATGAGAGTACCAAGAATGCTCATAACATTAAAACTGAATGAAGCGATATCTGTAGAAACATAACTCCTGAACTGTAATAATTTGGCATCAATGACAATGACATTTCAAGACAGGAGTTGTAATGCTGGTGGAAAAATGCAGAAGTAATTTAATTTAAACCCACTTTTTCAGTAAGATGGGATTTTTTTAAGCCCTTCTACATAATGATATTAAATTAATTGAAAATATTTGTTCTTTCTTTTTGGTTCACTGCATTTATACTTAATAGATAATATGCTTTGAACTACAACAAAGTCCTTTTTCAAACGATTTGATAGGGTATTGAAGCACTGTCATATCTGAGGGCAGCAAGTTTTAAAATATATAATATGTCTCCAAGTATTAATAAAACCCAGCAATACTTCAAAGTTTTCAAGTAAATCATAGAATAGTTTGGGTTGGAAGTGACCTTTAAAAATCATGTAGTCCAACCCCCCTGCCATGTGCAGGGACATCCTCGACGGGATCAGGTTGCTCACAAAGCCCCATACAATATGACCTTAAATGTTTTCAGGGATGGAGTATCCATTATTTCTCTGGGTAACCCGTTCCAGTGTCTCACCCACCTCGTAAAAAATATCTTTCTATACCTAATCTGAATCTACCCTCTTTCAGTTTAAAAGCATTACCCCTTGCCCTGTTACAGCAGGCTCTACTAAAAAGCCTGTCCCCATCCATCTTGTAGCCCTCTTTAGGCACTGAAAGGTTGCTGGAATGTCTTCCCCAAACCTTTTGTCCTCCAGGCTGAACTGCGCCAGCTCTCCCAGCCTTTCATCTTGGGAGAGGTGCCCCAATGTTCTGGTCATCTTTGTGGACCTTCTCAGGACTTCCTCCAGCAAGTCCACTCCCTTGACTTGCACTCTTCTTTTGGTGCAGTCCAGGGTACAGGTGGCTTCCTGGGCACCAGTGCACGTTCCCAGTTCATGTCCAGAACTCCCAGGCCCTTCTTGTCAGGGCTGCTCTCAACCCCTTTATCTCCCATTTTGTATGAATACCAGGGATTACCCCAACCTACATGCAAGACCTTGAACTTGGCCTTGTTGAACATCATGAGCTCCTCGTAGGCCCACCTTCTGAGCTTATCCAAGTCCCTCTGAATGGTGTCCCGTCCTTCGGCCATGTCAACTGCATCACTCAGCTTGATGTCATCTGCAAATTTGCAGAATGTGTACTCTCTGCCTATGTCATTGATGACTGAGCGAAAAGTCACGGCAGTCAAGAGAAGTCACCAGTGACTGGAAAATGGGAGACAGTGCACACATTTTCTAAAAGGATGGAAGGGAGGACCCTGTGAACTACTCACCTTGTGCATGGAAAGATCGTGGAACAGTCTCTTCTAGAAGGTATGCTAAGGCACATGGAGGATAGGAAGGCAATTCAAGACAACATGACTTCACAAAGAGCAAATCTTGCCTGACGTATATATAGAAGCCTTTCATATTATTCCTTGCATCCCTTGCCAAGGTCAGTTCCAGTCTCACCTTGACCTTCCTGACCCCATTCCTACACAACTACTGTGTCCCTATACTCTTCCTGTCCTGTTTCCGCTGCCTGTGCATTTCTTTGTCGCTTTTTAGTTTGACCAGCAGGCCTGGCTTTCCTGGTTGCTTACACCTGTAGATCACTAGCTCTAACACTGTCTGGAAGATGTCCTCAGAGATCTCCCACTCTCTTCTGCTCCCTCGTCCCTGAGGACAGTTTCCCAGGGGGTCCTCTTAACTAAGTTTGCGAAGAGCTGGGGTTCAGCTTTCCTAAAATTCTGGGTCCTTGCTTTATCCTTCACCTGACCCATATCCCTCAGGACTGACTCCACCAGTGCTAAAGACAGGAAGTGAAAGATATCATTTAACATACACTAATACAAATGAAATGCAAAGGTGCCTACAAAACCAGAAGAAATTTAGAAAAGACGGTACATGCTTCACAGTTCTGAGATTTTTATAGGATAAATAAGGGACAGTAGTTTACAATGTGTGCGAATAACTGGAGGCATTCTGACTCTGACAAGGTGAACTGCGAATAATTTAGTGGCTCAAAGTTTACATCCTGGACTCATAAAAACACGTTTTGATGAGAATATTCAGTTAATTGCAGGTACTTTAATTTTCAGTTACTTGAAAATCAAGTTTGTTTGGGAGTAAAGAATTTTAATAGTTTAGTTGTCATGTTTAACACCTTTGATTAATACAATTGACACGGATGATATTCTCATTTTCTAGAATCCTAGACAGTAAAATTTTGGTCCTTTAGGTGCAACTAAATAAAACTATAGCAAAATTAGATCTTTCCTTATGGATACCTACAGCACCTACCATTTAGCCCCTCAGAACTAAAATTTCCTTTTGGTAAGAGCAGTGATGCTCTCCTGTACACAGAGGTGTATCAGCTCAACCTACTATGTGAGACAAACCTGAAATGAGACAGCACAATGTGAAAATACATGCTTTTCAGGTTTCACAGTAGTGCAATAAAACAGCTTTCAGCTAAATCAAAGCAGTAAATCTTGAAGCCAGAAGCAGAAATTAAATAGTGCCATACTAGTTTAAAGAAATAATTGTATACATGCTGTAGACAGACCTTAACATACAAAATTTGTTTGGTTGCAATACTAAAGTATTTAGAAAATTCTTAAATGTGGGAGTGGGAGACTGACTTTTCAGCTATGCAGTTTCCTCCAGTTGTCTGGGAAAAGATGATACCTAACCTCCTGCTGCTGAGGTCTGCTGGCTTTTCAGCATTGATTTCAATGAAAAGAGGAGTTTGATATCTGCTATGTGCAGTATTGCAGTTGCACGTTCTGTGAAGAACTGACAACTAAGGGTCTTGGTGACTTGGAAAAACACTGTGGCATTTGAATTAGTTCTTTCTAGTGCCTTCAACCAGTACCAGTCTTTATAAGGTGAAATACCTAGATTTAAGAAATAAAGTTATAAACGTGTTATTAAAGAGTAAAATCAAAAATTCTCTCCAAGAAACGCCAGTGTCACAGACTTGAATTCCCTATTTACGTGAAATCAGTGATACAGTGCTAAAGCAATCTGGAAATGAAATGACCATTCAACTCCAAACGAGACAGAAGGCATAATGCATTTTTGAAAGAGACTAAAATTCATTTTCTCAAAGACTGTTCTCTGTCTTTTAATTGAAATTAGGCCATGATTTCCCCATTCTGCAGTCAGCTAATATAAGCAGCAGTTATGAGTCAGTCAGCTACATAATGCGAACAGGCGTAAGTTCAACCAACTAAATTATTTGAACATGAGACTCTAAGAAGACAAAGCTCTACAAAACTTCACTCAAGCATATGGTAATGTACATGTAGAAGGACATTAACTTGTCATCTCCTCATGCCTCGTGATGGCAATTCCCGCTCTTGTTAAAGTCTTACACATTTTTGCCGACAGCTCTTCAAGAGTTTTGAGGTTTAAAAATACAAATTAACCAGAAAACAGTCCTTTATTCTTGCTTTGTATCAATATACAGTAAGGTTAGGTAAAATTGCTGCCATTCTGAAATACAAACTCATATGGCCTGTGTAAACTTTTCCGCTCTTCCTTCTCACTCAGATTTTCTAGCATTTTCTATAATAGTAATAGCCAAAATTTTCAAGATTGATGTATAGAGTTACATATGGATTTAAATAGTATGCAAGTGTCAGACAATTCATAATTTTCTTCCTCTCATCTGTCTATTAAAGCGAGACATATATTATATTTAAATTCTTATAGAAGAGCAATGATGAAATTATTCAGCAGGCCAGTAACACTTAGCTGTGGATCACTTTTGCAGAACAAGATCTGATATACAATGGTATTTTAAAAAATGTAAAATAAATGTAAAATCAAGAAAATTGTTGAACTTTGAGACTGACTGCCATAAATAAAATGAGAGATTGGTTAAGAAACATGATCAAAGATATTGATTAAAATAATGACTCCAAAAGAATTTATAAAATGGATTTAGGATTTTGTGCTATTTTTTCTCCAACAATTTGTCAGACAGGAACTTCATGATCAAATAGAGGGACTGATTCAGAGGTCTTGATAAATCCAGTGCCTTCTGTCCACACATCCCCCATCAAATTTCGTCATTGCATTCTGTTGTGAAAGTTGATTGATTAGTTTGGATCTTGGTTACACCAGAGAAACAGAAAAAGCTTGTATTTGTTAACTGAATTTAACAAAATAATAATAACCGAAATTAGTAAGAAAGTAAAATAAATTAACATTTAGTACAAAACCTCTGTAATCTCTCACAGATTCAAATTCTTGTGCATGTGAAAGTTAAGAAAAGTGGGGCTTATAAAATCATCCAAACACTCCAGATTTTTTATTTATGCAAACTTTATCTAATAATCTAAATACAAATTTCAAAAACTTCCATCCTTCCAGGACCAACAAGACGAAGCATCTTTTAATTTTCACATCTCTTTACTTATATATTTATTATATAATCTATTATTATGTAAACTATTATGGAAATAATGCTAAAGAAATATTGTTACTCTATGTATGTACCAAAACATAGAAAATTATTAGTCAAAGATCAAGAAAAAAATATTAAAAGTGCTAATAAAATTCAAAAGGACAATATAAATAAATGGTAGAAAATTAGTATGGGAGGAGAAAAAGATATGGAAACTAGTCTTCCTAGATAAAACTTTTTTTTTTAATCCCTTGTTAATGTCCATTTTCACAATGTGTATGACAAGAATAGATTTATAGCCTTTGGGGAAAGTATAATCACCCTTTTTTTAAAATTTTATAAATAAACATAATATTTTAAGTTTAATTTTTACACAGAAACGCATGTTTTTTGGAAAATATCTAGCAAAATCTAGTGGCTTCCTAGTATAATATATTTGCAACACTTAGTAAAGGTATACAAGTCTATATTTCTTCAACTTAAATGTGTTTCCCAAGGCAAAACCATTGGAGAGGCTGCTTTGTTTTTCAAGAATCCTCCCATAAGGTGAAGTTCAGATTTCTCTGTCTGAGCCATGATCCCATGTTTTTAAGGCTCTTCTAAGGAAGCAAGTGTCAATACATAATCTTTTAAAATCGGACGGAAAAAGCAATACAGCAATGTTTTGATTTCAAGTTTAATTCCTAACAGCAACAGATTATTGTAGCACCAGGCCGTGGAGCACCATATGGGATGGCATCATTCACCCCGTGGGAGCTGAGCTGTTGTGGGGACACGAGCGCATCATCAGGGTCTGAAAACGAGGAACTGGGAGGAAGCTTCTACAGCCACGTAGATAGGCTGCTGGTCTGTGAGAGGGCAGATACAGCTTCTTGGTCATGCTCTCAGTATTCTCAGTACTGGGTTTTTTTGCCCCCACTAATATTGGTAATATTTGTGCTATATATTTCCACTGCTAATTCTTGCTAACCGGAAGAACACAGTGAGGAGTCACCATAAGCTACTGAGCAAGAAGCTGGACAGAGTGCAGACATCATTGCCACAAAGCTGCATTTAAAGTAGAGATATTTTAAGAATTACTATCTTGAATTTAAGGTCCGACATTTTATGCTCATCCCATTTGCTGAGCTAAAGCCTTCTCTCTGGATCTCAATCTCTGTAATAATATATCCCATCTCTGTGAAAGGCAAAGAACATCTTTTCCGTGCAGCTTTTAAATCCTCTGAAGAAAATTCAGCTGAGTACAAAGGGGTCCAGACTGAAGATACCTTGAATGCTAATAGTACTAATTGTACTGTTTACTTTCAGTATGTTGCTATAATACTATGCAAAACATGAGCTAAAGAAGAAAGACCAAAGGAGTACAAAACCCAAGAGCAGAACTGTGAAAAATCTTATTTAATTTTGAATTAGTTGAATGTTTCAGCTTCAGCATTAGTTTTTTAGAAGACTTGGAGAATGAGTAAACAAAGATTTTTCAGTCATACGATTCTGTCAGGTAGAGTTTGATGACTTTTTAAATTACAAGTCTCCCTCCATCTTAAAGGAGAAAATGACAGTTGAAGTTTGTTTTCATCAACCAAAATGTGTTTTTCCCCCACAGCATTAACTGCACAGCATCTATGGTACTGGCTACATGCTACTTGAACACCCAGCCTTTCAGTGCCAAAATAAAATGAATTAGGTGTGATTAAGAAAATCCCCAAAGTTCTCTTCAGCAACGAGGGAGTACAATCATGGATGCTGTAATTATGTAAATAACCATTTATATTCAGTATTGCCCAAGTGCCACTAAGCTATTATATCTGCATGCTTGTAGATATATCTGCAAACATATCTGCATGCAACTCTTTCGTAATCAGAATACATGTTTGATCAGTTGAAGTGCGTTTTTGGAAGGCAAAGGCCTTGTTTGGTGGTAATGAAATGAAGGCCTCAGAGTAGCTAATAAAGACTTAGCTAGTGGAAAGCTTTTCTTATACATCCATGTGCCCTCAGAACTCCCGATGAATTGTGTGGTCCAGATGATCAGACAGTGTCACACAGGCATTGACTCACACTACTTGTGATTCTTCCCACATGCTTCATTTGCTCCTGTGTTAACCCTTCTCACAGCCACAGACCTATGGGAATCACATCTTTCACTAACATCTTATTGAGACATATCAAAAGAATTTCTTTTTGCCCTGTAGATGAAATTTTACACTTCACCTTCAATAACACTTGAGAAATGCTTTAGACAACCTTGTGTTAGATACTACGTCCTGGTCTGTGGATATATAATATATGATTCGGTTGAAAATTAGAATGTCTAAATGTACATATTAACCTGTAACTGTCTGCATAGTAGTATTGGGTTTGTGTGGACAGGTTCTGGTAGCAGGGGATCAGTATGGGTACCTTCTGCAAGAAGTCACCAGAAGCTGCTCGTGTCCAACAGAGCCAATGCCAGCTGGCTCTAAGACAGACCCACCACTGGCCAAGACAGCCCATCGGCAACAGTGGGAGCGACACTAGGATAATAGATTTAAGAAAGGGAAAAAAATACTGCACAACAGCAGGTGGGAGAGAGGAGTGAGAATGTGTGAGAGAAACAGCCCTGCAGAGACCAATGTCAGTGCAGAAGGAGGGGGAGGAGGTGCTCCAGGCACTGGAGCAGAGATTATCCTGCAGCCTGTGGTGCAGACCATGGTGAGGCAGCTGTGCCCCTGCAGCCCATGAGGGAGCAGAGATCCACCTGCAGTCTCTGAAGGACTCCACACTGGAGCATGTTGATGCACCCTGCAGAAAGCTGTGACCCTGTGGGAAGCTCATGCTGGAGCAGGCTCCTGTCAGGACAGGTGGACCCAAGCAGAGAGGAGTGCATTCTGGAGCAGGTTGTCTGGCAGGTTCTGAGATCCCATGGTGGGGACCCGTGCTGGAGAAGTTTTTTCCTGAGGGATTGCACTGCATGGGAGTCCCCATGCTGAAGCAGTCTGTGAAGAACTGCAGCCTGTGGGAAGGAATCACACTGGAGAAATTCGTGGAGGACTGTCTCCTGTGGGAAGGATCCTATGCTGGAGCAGAGGAAGAGTGTGAGGTGGAAGCAGCAGCAGAGATAAAGTGTTATGAACTGGTTTGAGCCCCATCCCCTATCTCCTTGAATAGCTTATGGTAAGAGGTAGAACAGTTAAGAGTAAAGGAAGTTGAGCTTGGGAAGATGGGAGTGTGGGGGAAAGGTGTTTTAAAATTTGTTCTTTCTTTCTCATTATCTTACTCTAATTTACTGGCAATAAATTAAATTAACTTTGCTAACTCAAGTCTGTTTTGTCTATGACTGAAACTGCTGAGTGATCTCCCTATACTTATGTTGTCCCCACAAACTTTTGATTGTATTTTCTCCCTCTGTCCTGTTGAGGAAAAGGAGTAATGGAGCAGCTTGGTGTGCACTCGGCAGCCAGCCAAGGTCAACCCCTGTCTCTTCCACATTATTCTGCATTCCAGCAGATATTTTGCACTGGGATTTCTGATAGGGAATATGATCATAATATATATAGTAGTAATTTTTCCCCATCAATATTCATTTTAATGTTAATTTTAATGTTAATTACAGTAGTAGGAGTATGAGACTCTGAAAACAATTCTTACTGTTTTTGTCTCTGTAGTTATTTTTGTCTTTTATCATGCTTTTTCTCTGTGAAATGGTTCCTTTTCCCATGACCAGTTTCCTTTATGTCTTCTACTAATCAACCATTCTATCATGCATGTTGGACCACTAGAGAGTTCCCTCAAACTAGTCTGTGGGACACAACTAGAATTGCGGGCATATATCTGGTCATATTCTCGATATCCACAAAGTAATTATTTCTTTAAGGATTGCAGTTATCCAAATGACCAAGTGACATTTAGGTCTTCAGACTATATCTGGATAGAAAATACACGGAACACAATATTTTCCGAGAAACAGAGCCACTAAATTCACATCATTGTTAAGTGTGGAAAGGAACATCAGTGACTACTAAGTTGAGGGGGGAAAAAAGGAATACCAATTCTGTAGGATAGCTTCCTAGTTTCAGCAGTTTCTCCGAGCTGACCTAGTGGAAATATACCCTGTGCAAGACTATGTCTTGTGAAACAGCAAGGTTTGGTGCCTTGTATGTTCCCCCTCAAAACGGAAATAATTTCTATCAGGGTAAAAAAAGCTATTACTGTTATGGGCAACCTTGTTTAATATTAACCACTTTAAGACCCACAAGGATGAGGGAAACATTAATTTTTCTTCTCATGTATCCCAAGCATTAATGTATAGCTTCACGACAGTTAATCTTTCCCTTTTCTGCTCTTGTCAGTCCTCCAACCTTTTTTAGGGAAAGATGTATTGCAACATCAGCCAGGAAAAATGAGTAAGTCATTTCTTTTCCATGCAAGAGGAATGAGCAATCTATCTGGATAGGCTCAGGAAACAAAGATGAATAATGAAATGAATAGTTAGTTCACTAAAAAGTGCAGTGTTGAGGTCATTGAAATGTCACTATTTCTTGAAATGACTTTTTAATAAAGATTGTTTTGAAAAGCTCACATTTTGATCTTGATCTTTTAAAACAGCATTTTTCGGCTTTTCATTTTAACATTTAATTTCAGGATTTTGTCAGTTTTGGTTAAGAATGTGAGAACTGACTATAAAAACAAAACTTCAAATTAAACTAACTTATTTTTTTTCTAAATTATTTAAGAAATAAACACAAAGGTTTAATAATGGCATAAAGTTCCACTGAATGTATCTCAAGCAAAAGTATGTGTAAATATTATCTCACCAAGAAATACTGTAATACAGTTAAATGTATAATAAACTCAAAAGTTTTCATTTCTCTAAAATGCTGACAACAGAGGAAAATAATGAACAAAGTAGACAAATACATGTAAACAAGTAACAACACAAAAATAAATTATATCGGTTCCATCTTACTAATTTTCTCATCTATTTTTTATTTAAAAAAAATGTACAGAAAAAGGGAGCAGATAAAGACCATTAATTCAGCAGAAAATTAACATGCCAGTATAATAATATCTACAACAATAAAATCTCAGAGAAAAAAGTTCTTATTTGCTTATATATCGACTTCAGAATCGTTGGTAAAGGCTAGAAATGCTGCTGTATGCATGAAAATTTAGCTGATATTTCTGAAATCTGATGGGAAGATTTCCTTGGAGTGTTGAAATCACTAGTTTTAAATCCATTTAATAAGGGTGAAATATATCAGAAGGTCAATGCATAGTTACCTTTTTTCTGAATCCGGGACAAGGTGGAGGTAAATGATCTTTCTGGGCCTTGAGAGTAGTCTTCTGACTATTAAAAGAGAAGATGAGGTAGTCTGATGCCAGACAAAGAAAGCCAAAGCAGAACAGAGAGAATGAGATAAATGGTCAAGCATGTCTAGAAACTATGACTTGAAATTAGAAATACATAGGAGCTGCAAATGTAAACATACTGAAGTTGTTTTGTCTTTTAATATAACACTAAAATAATTTCTCTAAATTATTAGCGACTGTTTTCTTAACTTTAAAGTATAGCATTGCAAGTGAATAAATTCTAGGGTAGTATTCTGTTGTTTTTTGGGGCTTTTAAAAGGTACTGAAGAACTGATTCAAGCCTAAAAATTAGTGATGATTATTGTGAACCTTCATGATTTGATTACGCTTCTGTGGAAGCCAATAACACATTCTCTGGTGCATACCAGGAGCTAGTTTCACAGGCATACAGATAATTATAGGCTTAGTCAACTGGTAAATAGAAACTGAAGAGAAAAATGAGAATAATTATTGGGAACTACTTATGAACACTTACCAGTTCCTTAGAATACATAACTGTCTAAAGTCTTGTATATTATTTACAATTATTTGCAGACAATGAACATCTGTGCATATATTCCAATCAAAACACACAATTGTTCACCCTCGTAGTATCCTCGAACTTCAATTGAATTTTTTCCATCTTCAGCTTTCACACTTTTAGCTTCACATTTTCTGCTAGAGTGGAAAGTCCACTGTACATGTCTCTTCCCTGTAGAATGGCATCTAATTACCCATTTGTGTTCTTGTTGGACTGAGCTCCTCAGGTTTTTCCTGCTAAGGTTTTGTTCAACCCCTTAATAAGCCTTGTTGCACTTCTCTGAGCCCTCCAGTTCACCAGCTTATGAGAAATGTCATTCCTTTGGCCACCAGTAAAAGCTGAATTAATACACGCAGGGATCACATTAACCGCTTAGGCTGTGGCACTGGAGTGGACACAGATCATCCAGAACATCATCCACTACTATTTTAAGTCTTTTCAAGTGTCACTGCCTTCCCATGAAAGTCTTTTGTCTGCTTCTATGAGAGATATTCCAATATTTAGCCACATTGAAACTCATAAACCTACATATGTATATGTGCACATTAAGTTGATCAGGTTTTTTGTTTTCTGCATCTGTCTGACTTTGTGTTAGCCAAACACTCCTCTTCGATGCTATCTGTGGATGGCAAAATCACCCTTTTTTAACTGACAATAATTTTGCTTTTTCAACAATAGCTGACAAATCTTTAAATCGTTGTCTGATTACTTTTTTCCTTCATAGACTCTCCACAGATCACCTAATTGATGAGTTATTAAAAGCTAAAAATAATTTTGACATACAGATCTATTATTTTTTTAATATGCTGTTTAACTAGTGCTTAAACCATATGGTATGCAGCACACTAATTTTGTGTTCCTCAAGTTACTTAACCCTAAGGTGTGATGTAGAATGCATTACAGAATTCTATTGCATTATCACTTGTGCATCTGCCAGATAAACTATACTCACATAAAAGTGAAGTGAAGCTGTTTTGGCAATACCTATTTCTCAAAACTGTATGAGAAGTAACATTCAGTACATTAACATCTTATTAAGAGCCAGATGGTCAATTTCTGAAGCATGACAACAATCATTACTATTTTCAAATCCAATGACTAAACAGGAGTTGGGAGCTTGTCTTTGGAAGTCTTGGCTGCTAGTAGATGTGAGGTTAGATTAGGTGGTTGCAGTTACTCTTCATTTGCTTGAAAGAATCAGGTTAAGAACACCTCTTAGATGAAACAGTCTGTGAAACAGTTTTAAAATTTCTGAGTAGCCAGCAAAAAGCTGCCACACCAGGATACACTGAGCATACAAACTATCATTACTGGTTCAAATCAGTAGTTAGTGATCACAGAAAAAAGACTCCTTCAGGTAACTGAGAAGCTTTAAAAAAAAAAAAAAATCGAGGCTGATTTTCAATGGATATTGTATCATGATTTTACCATACATTAAATGTGCTTTCATACGTTAAATGTATTAGAGTAAAATTAAGTGATGCTTGTTAAGCAATGTAGGAAACAGCCTTTGAGAGTGGGTGAAAAGTGATGTGCCGTGACTCCTTCTCTGGATTTTCCCGTAGCAGGATACACTGACTACAGGCCTAAAACTAAGTGGTAGGTAAGTACACATTTTTACAGATCTCCTGGATGAATTCAGCTCCATGGGTGTGATTGAAAACCTATTTTTTAAATTTCTGGTTGAGAGCAGCACTGTTGCAGGCAGCTGGACAGCTCTGGACTCTGCCTGTTTTACACATCAGTGTCAATCAAGGCCAAGCACTAGACTTGCACAAGCTGCAAGAACTTGTGTGTACTGAGCAGTTGTGCTTTGGCAGCTGTATCCCAGTGACACTTTCGAATGTTTTGGACTGGAGCTTTTGACTACAATGGTTTTGTAGTGTTAAAGATATAGAGGCTTTTTTCCACATAATTTTGCATTTCACCAGCAAAGTGATTTCCATGCATTTTTCCATCTGATGCATTCTAATACAGTGCTGTGCTAATCTTTGGTCCCAATACATTAGATAATTGGTCTATTACATTGGTAAATATTAAACCTATAATTTTAATGCAAATTTTAATTTTCCCAAGAAAAGGCATCTTCTGTGTAACCTAAAAGCACCAGGCTTTCTGCTCAAATCATTTGGACCTTCGATTCCAGCAACAATTTAAACATATTTTTTCATCCATTTTTAAAGTTAAATGATACTTTTTGAACACATTTCTGGCTAAAAGGGTTTTTTTCCCCTAACTGATTGCATTGTCAGGACAGGAAAATTCATTCCTTATGGCCAGCTTTGTCTCTGAATCCTCTGCCTATCTGCAAGCAAGATAGTGTCTCCTGGATCTTCTTTAATTCCACTTTCCTACTGAAATTCTATATTTTAACTAAAAGCGATCCTTTCAGTGGCAATTTAGATCTAATTTTTCCAGAGCTGGTGAAATCTTTATGTGAGGTGAATATATACTGGTATAAGAAATTAGTCACTTTCCTCAATATATTTTCTGATGAATTTGTCTTTCATCCTATCAAGACTTTCAAAACTTTAACATTAGTTAAAGATCTTCAGAAGAAAGCAATCTGAAATTACATATAAAGGAAAATTATTAGACTCTTTCCCAATTATGGTTTGAGGCTCATTTAACAGGGATCAGGGGAATGAAGCATTTTAAAATAGACTGAGAGGAATTACAGCACTTAAAGGCTGTATTTCTGCCTGCTAGAGATTTAGTTGTGATTTCAGTAAACTCTTGTGAAAAGTTAGAAGACATTGCATATGTACCAAAGGGATAGAGACATCAGGTAAAATGGAGAGAAGGAAATGCTGTAGGAAATGCTGGAGGAATTGTGTGTGTAGCAAGGGAATGTGCCCTGACATTCAGTGCACAGTCAGTTTGAAAAAAACCTTTTCCTTATCTAACCTGAGATTCCTGCAGGAATGACCTCTTTAGAAATGAGACATGTCTCTGGAAGGACACTTATGGGATGTACACTGCCAAAAGCTGCAGTAGAGAATCTGTAGGTATCTGAGAGGATCATTACGGAAATAAAAAGCTTTACCACGTGAATTTTTTTCAGTTTTTTTTGGCTTAAAACACAATTCTTCATCAAGAAAATTAAAACAAAAAAAATTATAATTTGTGGCTGACACTTCACGACTCTATCCATTTCGCTTTTTTAGACTGATGTCTTAGTCCAGTTATTACAAGCTAAAGATAATTTTGGCATACAGGTTGGCTTACATCTTCTGGTCCTGAAACTACATGGAGGTGTCTAGGTAAAATTACATTGGTTTTACATATTTTCTCAGATACTGTAGAATGCTCAAGGTGTTTTAATAGTATGCTATATTTTAAATATTATTTTCTTTCATCTTCTTATTTTCCCTGGCATCAGAATTCTGTTTGTTATTGAGGTTGTGTTTTTTCACTGTATAGACTTTCATTTCCATCTTCTGTGTTACTGTTTTTTCTGACCTCACTTACATTTTCCTTTTTCACATATAGTTTGTAGTTTGCAATCTCAGACTGTCTTTGCGAAGAAAGTTTCAAATGAAGATGACTCTTAACCAAAGAGTAATTGCAATATGATGTTGTTGCTTATCGCTTTAAAACATTTGGAAATAATAGTGATGGTATTGGAATGGACCCAGGACAAGAAGAAATACAGAAGTCTCCACCCATCTTGAAAGAAACAGTAGATATTTCAGGACAAACAGAACATACATAAGAAAAAAAGAAATTGTCCAGCATAATTCATGGTAAATTTTTTTCCCATTTTAATCACATGTAATAAATTTGCAGTCATTTCCTTATCCTAAAAGTCCTTGAAATTAAGTTTTATTACAGAAAAGAAGAGGGGAAATGACTTACCTTAACTCCTTTCCACAGTACTCAGCTGCATATTCTTTAATTTTCTTATATGCAAGGCTTATTCCTATCTCTGCAGCTGTTAGTCTAATTGGATGATTTACTGTTTGAAATGCAGAATAATTTAAAGTGACTAGCAGTTGTTCAGGGAACCTCCCTTTCTAGGACATAACTTAATCTGACATATTCAACACTCATCAGAGATTCAACATCTTTTCAAACTGATTACTGCTTCCTCCATCGCACTCCAAGTTCCTTGACTTCCATTTAAGTACTCCAATTTAGAGTTTGATTATTCAAATGAAGCTAAGAGGAAAAATCAACCTTTTTTTTTTTTTAATATACTTCCTCAAAATGTATACTGCATGCAGTCCTCTGTAGTATTTGCTACATACCTCATCTTCTGTGATGCAACAGCAAGCTCTGTGTTGAGGCTTTTATCTTTGCTGAGATTAAGAACAGTGATATTGGAGATGGCTGTTGTATATGGCTAGTATATATGTTGTATATGGCTAGTATCCACCAGAATTTATCTGGTAGAACAAAGTTTCATTTTTTATAGAAAAGAGACAACAGTTTCTCTTGAGTACTGAATTTCATTAGGTGTGTTTTGCAAGAATAACAGATAATAGAGAAATGTGATTTCTTTGTACAACCTTGAAACATAAAAGTTTGAGCCTGATTTACGAGGCCCAAAAGTTCACGTGAGTCAGGTCACCATGGAATCTGAAAATGTTGACTATGAGGGAGAATTTTCCCTTTACTAAGACAATTACTCAGGCATGTGTTCCTCCAAGGAACCTAATTATATCAGCCTCCAGACGAAGTGCTGCTTACCTTCTGACTTATTTGTTTGTTTTGGTTTATTTTCTTTGTTTTTGTATTTGGCTGTTTTTATTGTCTTACTGTCCTGTACATGCCTACAGAATTTTCCTCTTGGTAGGGTAAAGAAACAAATTTTTCTCTAGATCCCCTTGAAAACAGGAACATTTTTCACAAGTAGTTGTTTATTATTGTTAATCAAGTTACTTGGCTTAAAATTTACACCTGCAGAATAAGATTTGAATGGTAGGAAAAGGAAAAAACATTTGCAAAGAGACTATGTAATAGGCTCCAAAGGAGGAAATGAGGTTTCTTCTGTGTGGAAGAATCTGGGAAGGCATTTACTGAACCATAATGGGAACAGTTCACTTGAGGTTTCATCTGGAAACTTTCATCCTTTGTAAGAAGGTCTGAGAAGTGAGCAGCTCACTTATAAAAATGACTGGGAGACAGACAAGACAAATAGATAGGCACCTGAGTCCATGGTTATCACTTGAACTCAAAGAAATAAAATACATTAAAAAATCAAAATATATAAATGCATTCTAATACAATGATTGCACACGTGCTCATGGTGAAGGAGACCAAAACACCTCTCCAAGGACAATTTTCTAGCTGGTAATGTTTTCTGGCTGTCAGCTTGGCAGACTTATGATGAAAAGTGGCAATCCTCTCTTGTTTCAAGCTGCCATTCCCTTTTTGCCTTACATTGCTATGAGGCAAGTTTTTCCTCAGAGGTAGCAATGAAAAAGGAGTTCAAAAGTTGAAAATAAAAGCTGCCTGGGGTATAAAATATCGAGGGTGATTTTCTTCTTTATTCCTGAGGGGTAGAACATGTTTCAACTGCTGGTCGTCAGTGGACAAGTGTATATGCATTTATATACATATTTTCTGATTATTTTTATGCATTTATTTCTTGCTATAATTGCTAAATT
Organism: Cnemophilus loriae; assembly: GCA_013397755.1. Taxonomy (NCBI): domain Eukaryota; kingdom Metazoa; phylum Chordata; class Aves; order Passeriformes; family Corvidae; genus Cnemophilus; species Cnemophilus loriae. The sequence goes on along the minus strand of VZTF01007010.1, from coordinate 114,173 downwards.
TTACCAGGTCAAACCTAAAAAAACCCACAAAAACTCAAACCACTTTTGTCAATGCTCAAGCATAGTGTTTACCTGAATAATGCACAGGCAGAGAGTGTGCAGAAATCTCATAGTTTTATGGTCACCTTGGGTAGTCAAATTTCTTTATTTAGGCTTAAGACTGTTTTTCATTTTTATTAACTTCTTTATGAATTCAATTGTGGCATCCTGCATGATGGAAGAAAATGTTTGTGCAATACTGAAGCATGGATTAAAATGTATCCCATGTAGACATGAAGCGACGTACCAAGTACCTTCGGATTCCTATGAAGGGACTGGACTCGCTTCTCCAAGAGGAGAAGCACATGGCTGTGCCTACGTTAGCATACAGTGGAAGACCCATTGGAGTGAACCATCTGTAAGGAAAACAAGTGCCAGTGAAGTTCTGGAGTATTTTTTTGGTTCTGGCATTTTGCTATTTTTTCTTTCTTTACTTCACGCTTATTCTACTTTGGCCTGATGGATTGAGTGACCATTGGTTGGTGGAGTGCACCAGCCATTCCCCTGGAGCTCCTCTTCCAGTTTAGTTTCATCTAAGGTGGTACAGTTCAAGATCTCCAAAGACCACTCTTAGAGAATCCAGAGAAGAGCATTAATCTCACTTTGGAAGCACACTGCTGACCCAGTCTATTTATATCTAATCTGTTAGTCCAGTGTTCTACATGATACCAATAATGCATCGATATTGAGACCTCTATACAATATTTCAGGCCTGTTCTCATGAAATAAATCAATTTTCTTTGATACTCTGCTATATTCTCTTCTCACCACATTCAAAATTAAGAAAGTGTCAAGTGAACTGGATTGATACCCTTATTGATGACTGAGGCTAGTATTTCTGGAAAAGTGATAAATAGCAATTTCTTAGGAGAAATTCTTATAAAAGAATTGGCTTTTTAAAATTTTCATCAGTTTCTTTTGAACCTCATCATTTTTTTATGAAGCATATTACAGATGATGTTGTGCACGGAAAGATTAGTCACAAGACATTTAGAGCTAGTTAATTAACGCTGCTTTACAGAGTTTTTATTTAGCAAAATTAGAGGGCATTGCTTTAGTCTGTTTAAAGGACCTATTATCCTTCAGTTAATGTCCAACGATTTGTCTTACATAAGCAGCTAAAGTGGGTAGGGATCTCAATATAGCAGTTTGACAGAAGTGTTAAATATAGGTATCTTCGAAACTCACTGGAAATGATGATTATTTTTCCTAAGAACACAGTCCAAAAGTGAACAAAAATGAAAGGGGAACGTTTCCAGCAGGCCTTCTTGGCTCAAATTGTAACAACTATGTTAATCAGAGCTTTGTTTTGAACTGCCTGCAATTGCCTTTCAACAGTCAGTACAAAAGTTAGCAAAGCATAAGGGTTCATGTGACAAGAATAACTCCCTTAGGAGCAGGAGCTGAAGCTGACCTCCTGAGGAGAGGACATAGAACAAGTGCAAATGTAAGTACTTGGGGAAGGCTCGTAGCATGGTAATTTTTGTAAAAGGCTACAGGTATTCGTGTCCAGTTCTCATGGAGAAGTATTTCATTTGTTTCTGTGCACCATGCAGTCTGAAGAGAAGAAAGAAAGAAAATATCAGTTATCAGATGACTGTCACATATTTTTGCGTGAACAACACTACCTCAGATAGCGTTTTGTTTATTTTTTCCCTCAGGTTTCTGCAGCTCCTTGGTATTACCAGAAATCCCTGACCTTAGAGATTGCTGGCCTCACTATTGTGAGGCCACACAAATTGTTAGAGCAAAAACACAGATAAGTATCCCACAAAAGACTGGGAGGCAGAGGCTTAGAGTGTTGAGGAATGTGTTGGTTGAGCTCGTTTCTTGTCTCTAAGCTATTGAGTGGGTTTCATAATAAACTGAGAAAATATTACTTTTTTTATACTTTCATAAATATAATAAAAGGCACTTGCCCTGCCAAATCAAGATGAGAAAAGCACTGATTCTGAACTGGCTGCTGTCAATAAACTTATGCATGCCTATAACAAAGCATGCTTCTGTACTGTGATGCATCTTAGTGCTTGAAATGAAAATTTAAAATCCGTAGTAAATAAAGCAAAAAGAATCTGCAAGGTAATATAAATAATATGCTCAGAGATGTTTGAATAAATAAAGCAAAAAGAAAGTGCAAGATAATAAAAATAACCTACTCAGGGATGTTTTAATAAAATTTAAAAAGGCATAGATAGCAAGCTAGACAAAAATGAGGCATACTGTCTATGATGAGGTAATTATGTTTTAACAGATGAGGTGGGAATCCCTATTCTGAATACGATGGAAGTATTCCAAGTTCCCATAATAAATTCCTTGCTCCTTTTGTGTGCGTAGTTGTTTCAGGCCGGAACTTTTCTGGAATGAAGACATGGGCATTCAATCTAAAGCAAGTAAGATAACAGATAAGTAAGAAAAACTACAATCATAAATGCAGGTTTTCAAAAGGAAGTATGGTAGAAGTAGAAAAGCTGAACAAAGGAAGACAAAAGAAGACAGGTGCTCTGGGTGGAATAGACAGCTATGTTTTACCAATTAAAACAGGTTTCAAAATAAAACAAAAAAAAAGATGGAAAACACCAATAACCTTATTAATTAATACTCAAGGAAAGAACCTACCTTCACTTTTCTAAAAACTCTGTGGCATTTATAAGGTAAAAAATTTCTGCACATCATACATAGAGTCATGTCAAAAGTATGTAGTGTCCTCTTGATGGTCCTTTACTGCTTAAATAGTGTCAGGCTATTCTTAGGTGAAAAATAAAAACATGCTGAAAAGCAGTCCCTGAAGATGACCTCCGCAAGAAAGATGATCTCTTGTGCCTGAAATACATTAAAGACCAAACTGAAGAACAGGAAGATGGCTTACAGCAATAAGAGCTCAAGAGCACTTCTGCCAATCAGCTTTCTCTGACCCACTTTCCCAAATAACACAATAAACTTTTAAATTAGCAAAATTAAAATATTTGGTGTTTTTTTCCTTTTCATTATAATTGATACAGGATTTTTTCCTTTTTCTCACTAAGCTATTGGGATATGATACCAATAACGTCTTTCTAAAAAGCAAAATTAAATATGTTAAAACCTCTTAATCAAATTCCATATCTATAAATTTACTCAAAGTCCAAAATCTCCTTACAAACATACTGTCTTCGACTACAGTTGTTTTTTTCCCTACCAGACTCCTCTGGCTTTGTCATTTGCAGACTTCCACTAGAAATGTGACCCTTAGACTTTCTCTGAAGACACTGCTGAATGTTCCCATGACAATTTGCAACAGCAGGATCTTCTTTTGGTCTCTGTTCTTGATATTGACCTTAAACTGCATTATTACCTAGTAAATGGAGTTATTGTTAGAAATTACTGGAATATGACAGCTCCTGTGACAATTTCTGAGACTTTAAAATGCAGCTGTTCAACTTCAGAGAGAGAGAGAGAGAAAAATCCTGTTTTTCTGGATAAAATGATTGGTGTAAAAATGTTTATTTTTGTTTCAAATTTTCATTCTGACCTCTACCTGTGTCTTCAGCAAAGATCAGAGAATCTTCCTGGAAAGCCATAAATCTTTCTTCAGCTAACATCACTAAAATCTGTGTGTCTAAGGAAAGGTTGTCGTTGCAACCTTTCTTTTTGACAGTCACAGGAAAAAACATTCTTCAGCAAAAGCATTGCTACAACTCTTTCACAGTTTACTATTCTTCTGCTGGAAAGCAGGTCGTTTTCAAAACTTTATAGAAATTTCTCTTCAAAAAAAAGGGGACTTGTCAATAATCTTTTCATTGAGTAAAATCAAATTTAAAAAGTAACAAGATGAAGGTTTCTATTGCACATTTAGTTAGTCCCTGGGTACTTGTTGGGGCTAAAAGGAAGCAAGGTATAATGAAGGAAATAGATACTAAATGGTTAGCATGGGGAATGTCTCAGCACACCCAGAAGGAAATCTTTCTAGGATAATCTGCAAGAGCTCTCCCCTGAAAAAATATACAGAAAATTAATTCTTTATGTTATTCTCAAGAGATTAGGGCTTACTTGGAATGGGGAGCTTCCCTGCAAACTCTTTGCTAGTCAATGGATTTAGGCTCCAGTGTGATCATAGAATAAATCTGTCTTTAGGTCTTGTGGTATGAGATCAAAAGAAAATCCCATGAAGTAAAGTAAGAAGCCAATTTAAACTCATTCTGTATGGTCAGTTTTGCTCAAAAGATGTTGCTGCACTGACTTTGAAGTCTCAGGCTTCCTCCTGGAATAAGTTTCAATGCATTATCTCTTTTCCTACATGCCTGAAAATAAAAGGGTTTAAACACTATATTGTATGCTTCAGTGATCATTTGAAGAAATGCCAGCAAGCCTTCCTTCCTGCCCTTGCTTGCCCTCAGTCTGGATAAAATTTGTGTTTTGAATTATCTGGTAGCACACAGATGCAATATCAATGGTTATTGAAACATGGGAAAAAGTTATAAAAATTACTGTTCTTGCTAGGTGCTCAGGCTTTTCGCAAACAGAACTAAGCAAATACCTGTTTATGAGGTTGGGGGACTACACGTAGTGACTCTGCATTGTTAATTCTTTTATATTGCATCTTGGTTTTTATTCATGAGTCCTGTGACTTCTCGTTTGCTTGTTAATGAAAGCTAGTATTAGAATTTTTCCGGCCTTGTGATGAATTTTTTTTTATTAGTGCTGCAGTCTCTCTACTAAAATAGGGTGCTGTGTATGCCTTCACCATAGTGTAGAGAGAGACAGATAATGAGAAATGGCCAGCAAATGAAGAAAGAGCGAATAAGCACTGCTGCCAAGCTGACTTCACACAAAAAAAAAATTCTCTCTTTTAAAAACTGAGTAAGGAGAAAAGTGCTACGAGTGCTACAGCTGGGGTTGTCAGAGAAAACCCACTTCAGAAAGTAAAACATACTGCAGAGATAAGGCTTTTTTTTTTTCTAACTCATCAGAAAGGAGTTCCAAAAAGAAAATGCAGACCTCACCAAATAAGTAGTCAAAAAGAGAGAGAACCATCTGTTGTATCCCTTTTTCCCCCTCCAGGGGGAAGGGAAGACCTTCATAATCTGAATCAGAAACCTACAGATAGGAGACCTACGGAAGGGGCTTTGTTTCCTACTCCAGCTTGGAGAATTTAGAACAGGATGGAAAGAGAAGACCTAAAGGTAAGGTGAGAGCATGAAAAAGTAATTAAAAAAAAAAGGAATTTCAGAATGATTTTAGTTCCTCTTTACAGATATTTGAAGATGCTACTTATAGAGAGCAGTATTTGCAAACCAGTGTCAAAAAACATATATTAGGAGATGCACCCATTAATGCAAATTTCACAGGAAAACCTGTTATTTTGCTACAAAATAGATTTAACCATGGGTCTATCAGTTTATGGTGAACTAATATCATCAAAGGGTGGAGTTCTGCTGAGAAAACACATTTCTTGAATAATCAGAAGACCATTTGAAGATGTAGTTAATATTATGCCATTGTCTTGAACATTCTTTAAAAATTGGGATAATACATATTTTCTGGAAGTGGTAGTCACGAAAAAGGGTAATACTACTGAAGTGTGAAACAATCAATCAGTGAGTACTGCTGTGTGACTGTAACCTCCATTTCACCTTGAAGCTTCAGTAAATGAAATTTCAGAGCAAAATGAGATTAAATATTTTTCTTGAAGAGCTTTCAGCTCATGTCCCAGAACTACAACCAGGTCCTACAGGGCGACCTGGTTTGAAGCTAATGGAACTCTGCAAGGATGCCAAGGTCACTCCTTGCCAAGCCTCTGGGAGAAACTCAGCCTGTGTCAAGTCTGACAACAGGAGTGATGACAGTAGACAAAGCAACCCTGAGGCGAAGTCTGAATCAAAATCAGGTCACATGTAAAGGAATCATTGGGGTTGCACTTTTTGCATCAGCTGAGAATCTGGTCCTCAGGGAAAGAAGTTTAGTGGCAGATGGTGGAGGTTCTGTGGATAGACTTCAGAAGGGCAGCAAAGCCATACAGCAATGATAAAGATTTTTGGAGCTAGAACAACAAAAAGTGAAACACTGTATCTTGATTTGGTACACTTTTCATTCTCCTCTTCATTTCCTTCTTGTACAAACCTTTTATTTATTTTATATAGTTTTGCTCTTTTTCACTCCAAGATATATTTAAACTTAAATACTAAGACTGGTGTTAAAAAAATGTGGTATCTTTCACACTGAGCTCAATTAATATTTGAAGTCCTTCAAATGGTATTGCTAAAACAGCAGAAGAAAAAATAGTCCGCTCCGATGGACTTCAGAAATGACAGCTCTGCAATGTGATCAAAATCTGTGATAAGCTATTTGAAAATGAAAGCTAAAAAGTGGTAAGGAGCATCTTTTTTTTTTTTTTTCCAGAGTAAACGAATATCATATACCCATCCTTACAAAGGAAGGGTACCCACTAAACTAATGGTATTCAATTAAAACAAATCCTCTTGAACCATAGAAGGCTAATTGACAGGATTCATGATCAAGCAACTATCTCCTGTTACAGATCCTCATAGCATTGTCCAAAATTTAACCTTGAATAGTTTGTTAAGAAAAAAAAAAAAAGAAAAAAAAAAAAAGTCCAGTATTTCAAATTATATCCAGTAGGAAGATAGCAAGGATGCTGGCAAGGGCAAGGAGCCTGGCAGAGCTGGGGAATCCGGTAGGTGGAACGCATCAGCGAAGTCACTGAGTTGCTTCCAGACAATAAGCCCATACCAGACAACTACAGAGGTGAATGCAGCTGAAACCAAAATCCTTCCCTATCACATGTTTTCCCTGAAGAATAAAACTGAAAGATATTACAGGAAAGCAATTTGAGTCTTGTATGATGCTCCTTTCTTGCAAAGGGTTTTTAGATTCAGTCAGACAGCAGTAAGAAATTCATCATAATCAACAATATCTATGTAATGATGAGACTAAGATTGCTATCAGAGGCACCTGCAAAAGTGGTTTTGGTGTTCTTAAGACTACATCCAGATAGAACAATGACCACTTTCTCTTCTGGGGGTCTGAAGCACATGAAAAGAATAGGAACATAACTTTGCAGGCACCACATGATGCCTTTGTCAAGAGCGAACTACATGTGATCATACAACAGGAAATCAAGGCCTGAATGAAAAATGCAGGTGTGCCTCAGGAAAACTATGGTACCAAAAATCCCATTGTGAACACTGGAAGCCAGGACAGAATTACAATTAACAACCAAAAAACTGTCAGGTAAGATATCCCTTTTTTTACATTTTTTTCTTCCCCATATTAAGTCTTTATCTTTCCCTTGTGAGATTTAAACTTTAAAGACTCTTGCTTAGAGTCTGCTTCCCACACTAATTACAGACGCTAAGCATCTGTCGGAATGTCCTCTGGTTATCACTGGAATTTAAACTACCACCATTCCCCACAGTATAGTAGTTAAATCTTAGTGTTCTAAGTCTATATTCCCTTGTACTTAGTATGCAGTGAAACAGTAGATACATCTGAAATATGCAGCTGAGTTCTAACACACTCTGATAATGAAGAAGATAAAGCAATCATTCACAGGTCTTTTCAAATTAAATACCACAATCTCTCTATTCAGATACATAAACTTCTAATTACTGTTTGCCTGAGAATTGTCCATACAATACAAAGTCCTCTTCAGCTTTTGATTTAACTGAAAGAGAAATACCGGATCTCTGTTCAGCACTGCAGCTTCATTCTTCACATCTGTTTGATAGTCTCTGAAAGTTGTTTGCTTTCCTTTTGGAACTGCATAGTAATTAAAGAAAGCCAATTTGCTCAGAAAACTCACTGGTTTGTCTTTCTGATATCTCTGCAAATTTTATTCTTCTTTTAGAGCTGGAATTCTCAAAATATTCAATCTCGGCTTTTCTGTTTTATTCAGATAGGGAAACAATCAAAGCTCTATTAGTTTGCTCAATTCCAATTCTATTCCTTGGAGTTTATCTGCTTTACCTGAGCATGCAATCTTTCAAAATAAATGTTCCTAGCTACCTGCCTATCAGGCATTAGACACTGCATTTCAGACTTGTCGTTCAGTTCTCCAGCTTCCCTCACTCCCAGCTTGATTCATTATCTCTGCCCTAAGCTCATCCGGGTCCTGCCATCTCACTAGCTCTTTCTAGTACACTGTTATGAAATGTTGTGGTCTCTTCATTTTATTTTGTGTGGGAGCTTGACTATTACAGTGATCATATTCAGTTTTGCTTCCTGCAAGACATATATTTTGAGTAAAATTGACCAAAGTAATTTTTGGGCAGGGTGAAATAGTATTTCTAACAAACAAGTCCCCTCACTGCATCCCAAAATTTCTATCTTAATGGAGCCTTTTCATCTCAGCTGCACAGGCTATCATGCAAAATAAAACTTAGGTGTCCTAAGTCAGATTTCAAAATTTTCATACCTGAATACGAAACCAAGATTTCCCCAATCAGTCATTGAGTTGATACCTTATCCTGGGACTGTCCAGCTTGTATTAATACTGCACTTTCTAACATTCCTGTCTTTCACAATATACTGGAATATTCTTATCCTAAAAATGGGTAAAACTGTCCTAACTCGGTTAAACCCTCTACAAAAGCAACAGCAGCAACAACAACCAACAACAAGAAGCATTTCTCTTTTTATCTAGGTAGAGGAACTTGATTGTGACTGTTACTGTTCGAGGATGAACATCTGCCTCCCGTGTGGTCGCGTCCCAGGCGGAACTGGAGGGCCCCACGTGTGCTCTGCCCGCCAGCCCTGGGTAGCCCTGCCCGTGCTCCGTGCCCGGGTGTAGCCGTGTGCTCCTTGCACCCTCTCAGCTTAGCGAGGGGCAGCTTGTTCCTCAGAGGTGACTGCTTTCAGCGACAAATTTGTTTACTTAAGCCTTGGGTGGTGATCCCCAATTACATCTTGCTCTTCACAGCCCTTTCTGGAGCCATCAGAAAGAAGACGAATTAATTAAAAGTTACTTAAAGTGGTTTTGAAAGTTGCTTAAATCTCCTCAACAAAGTAGTGACCTGCATTTTGAAGGCTCCTGAACTTTGCACTTATTAATTTTATAGCCACTCAAAAGTGGCTCTTATAAAATGAGAAATAACACATCACAGCAACTTTCTGCAGCTAACTTTGACAGGGTATTGCCTAGCTTTATTCTGACTATATTATACGGTTGTAGGCATAATTGAGCTTTGCTGTTCCTGTTTCCTGTTCTTTACAGCCAGCACTCCTTTTTTCAGTGTTGGCCTTTGGATAATGAATGGCAATAATATCTCTGAAGGAATCTTAGCCTACACAGTGAAGCCCACGTTAGGTTTGTTTCCATTTCTATACATTTAAAACGATTCCTATTATTTCAGTTGTAAATGAGTGCAAAAAAAAAAAAAAAGAATCCATGGGAAAAATATATGAAAAAAGCTTTTTCTTTAGTTTCTTAATTGTTGAATGAATTTTAAGCTTTGTTTATGAAGTCTCTTAAATGCATAATCTGTTCTCATTTCTTGAAAGCAGGAAGATATTTAAGGTTTAATGACACAATAAAACATTTGATAGAATACTTCTGTCTGTTAAATGTATTATCTTTTGTTATAATAAAATTTAATAGAACAGAGGAAAATCTTTCTTTCAGACATCTCACGTTTATGGAAAATGATTGTTATATTCTTAATATCAGTGATGTAGCCTGTGATTTAGTGAGATCTGAGCTTTCAGTGAAGTTTAATGATGTTATAAGATTGTTGTAAGATGCCTGAACCACAGCTAGCTGTTAAATGCATGTTCACAAAACTATGATTTCTATCATGCTGTGTATATATGGAAAATGGTAAATCTATAAAAGAAATCAATAAAAAGAGACAATAGCAAAATATGCTGTATTCACCCCTCTAACATTCATAAACAGTTAAGTCTTGGCTGAATAAAAATTTTGCCATGAAATTCAATGGGTTCATGGTTCTCCCTGTTAAGTTGAAATCAAGGATCACAGAAATGCCATTTTGGCCCATCTCTAGTAAGAGGTTTGTACCACTGAGAATTCCAGTCCCACCAAGGTATCATCAGAACACTGAGAGAAGAGAAAATGTCCTAAACACATGGGGGCTATGCAGAATTAATGGATGTAGAAAACATGGGCAGAAGAAGCCTGAGCCGGAAGAGGACAGCAAAAGGTCAGATCGTGATGCTGAAGCTGTGACAGATATCCTCTAGGATTTGGACTGGAGGAAAAGCAATTTCTGCACTTCAGACAGAAAAGGATATAGTGGAAGCATATAAGGAATAGTGGATAGGCTTTTTTTTCTTCAGAGGACTATTTTTTCTCTTCCTTGGGGAGTAGAAGCTGTTGAACACAAGAGGAAGAGCTGCAGCATAGGAGAAGGCGAATGCAGGTGAATCCGTCCTTCGGGTAGATACCTGCATTGTGCCTAATTACCCTGGATTGTTTTCTTTGCCTCTGCCAGAAAATAATTTGGAAATTTCTGATACGGACAGAACTTCTAAAAATTCTCATTGGAAATTGCAATCTCCCTTCATTTACAGCATAGTATAAATAGTGTTTGAATCCATATCTCTTATCACACAAGAAAGACCTAAACATTAAAATATCTTATCCTACCCATACCTTGAGGAATGATTTGAGAGGAAGATCCTTAGTACCTTCCAGTGAAACTGCTGGGCAGCTTGGCACAGTTTAGTGTCAGAAATGAGTGGAAAGAGAGAAAATGAACCACAAATCTAGAATGTGTTGATGAGAGAACTCACCTAGAAAAGGGAGGCAAGCCCGATTATCTGCCATTGTCCATTGAATACATACTATAAAATTAAAATAATAAAACAATGGCAAAATTAAAGTTTTTCTTCGTCCTCATATGTGTCCCAAACACTTAATTACAGTTACTTTTATGCTTTTTTTCTCTTGGGTCAGGTGAATATTTAGATATTTCCTGCAAAGTAGAGAGATTTCCAACAGCAGCAACTGAATGTATTTATTTTCACACTATAATACCAAACACTCCATGTACAAAAAGACACGAAAAAACTTGAAAGGCCAGGGTAAAAGGAGCTTTCAAGCAAAGCAGCTACCTGAATTGAAGATGTCCTTAACATCAGTAGTGCCCTAGATACAGTGCAATTGGCAGATGGGCATGTGTGCAGACACATTTTGGGCGGAGCAGAGTTCTTAGACTTGTTCTGAGAGCACCAAACAGATGAGGCCCTGCAGGCAAGGATGTGATGCCTCTGGAGAGAGAGACCTTCACCTTCTTCCAAGGTCAGATGATATTTTAAAATAGCAAGAGAGGTTATCATAGAATCATAAAATCATAGAATGGTTTGGGTTGGAAGGTAACTCAAAGAGCATCTAGTTACAAGCCCCCTGCTATGGGCAGGCTGGGAGAATTAGGGTTGTGTATCCAGGCTGCTTGCATTCTGCGTAATTTGGGACTTTGTTTGAAGAGTGAATCGATTTTCTAACAATCCTAAACTTTTATTTCAGGTGCCTAAAATCCTTCAGTGGCTTCATTCTGAAGTACTTTATAGTCCATCACAGCAATTATGTATAGCTGTTTGCTCTAGGTTGTGGCATAGGCGTTGCATTCAGTTCACTTTCAGAAATCTTTCTCTGGGGGGGAAAAAAAATCCTAGGAAATTAAGCAATGGGTATCAGCTTTTCACCTTCCTGGTTGAATCACTAATTCTTAGGCCACTGAATCAAGCTCTGCTTTCTGCAGGACAACCATATCCTCCAATCTTCTATAAGATGCATTTTATCACTATCCTGCTTTGGGAATCGACTCACCAGATACGATCCGGACATTCCAGATAATGGCCAGATAAGGTATGTAAAATACATGGGTGGTCTGCCACCTGTTTGCTCTGTGTCCAATGCAGAACACGTCTCATATGTGATGTCCGGACCTGTCGGTGTTGTTGGTAGAAGTTCTGGACCCATCATTTCCGTATTTATGTTGCACAGTAGTTTGGCTTCAACGGGAGGGGTAGAATATGCACCATTCCCCAGAACACAATATAGACCAGTTGTTCATGCACTCTTCTGAAAAGCAAATGTGAGCTGCAGTTCACCCAGGAATGAAGACATCGATAATAGAATCATTGAATGGTTTGGGTTGGAAGGAACCTTTAAGGATTTTCTAGTCCAGCCCTGCTGCCAGAGGCAGAGATGCTTTCTACTAGACCAAGTTACTCAGAGCCCCGACCAATTTGGCCTTGAACACTTCCAGTGATGGGACAATTCTGGGCAACCTGCTCCTATGCCTCACCACCTTCACAGTAAAGAATTTCTTCCCAATATCTAATCTAAATCTACCATATTTTCATTTAAAATCATTATTCCTTGGCCTATAGCTATATTCCTTGATAAAGAGTCTCTTACAGTCCCCTTTATGCTGAAAATGGTGTAGAAATTATTGCCAGAAGGCACTGCGGAGCTGAAAACACTTGAGGTCTGGTTGAAAAAAGCGGTCAGATAAATGCATGGAGAATGGGTCCATTTGTGCCTACTGAAGTGGGTGAGCCAGGTGCAGTCCCCAGCTCAGGTGTTGCCAGACATCTTACCAGGGTCTGGAGAGCACCAGTGGCCTTAAGGGCCCTGCCTGGCCTCCCCCTGACTCTACCCACAGCCCAGGACCCCATGGCTGCTCCTGTGGGATGGCAGGTGTTGCCCAGCACAGCCACAAAGGGATGGTCTCCAGCTTCCACATCTCTGCTCCAGCTGCCCATGGGCCCTCACCTGAGCCAAGTCCAGCTTGGCCTTGACCTATCCCTATCCCTAGGGTCAGTGCTGGGGGCTGGGGCTGCGCTGGATGACCTGGTTCCTGTCTGGGGCTGTGGGACCAGCCTTGATCACCAAGCCCTACCCTGTGGCCTCAGGAGAGGAGCCCTGACAAGACCTTCCACAGATTGTTGTAATTGTTCCCAGAAGCTTTAGTGTGACAAGACAAAAAGTAGGGGATGGTGACTCTTGTGCCTTCGCAGTAAGAACATACCTTTTTCGAGCATAAAGCAGTAAGGTAATGGACTTTCCACGAGTGATGGGTCAGCGGATGTACAGTCAGATTCATTGTCTCATCATTTCAACAAGGAACTATCAAGGCATGATGGAAAATCTTTTCTTTAAAGAGGTTGACACAGAACTGATCATAATTTACAAAGAGACAGGACTCAAGTTAAATTTTCAAGTAATATGTTGCCTGTAAAGATCCTTACAGTTCATTCTAACATTGACAAACTGAAAAATAATAGAAAAATAATAATCTTTCCAGCATTATATACATGAAATAATAGAAAAATAGCAGTTGTGTCAGTCACCTTCTGTTCAGATGGCACAAATCAGAAAAGGTACACTGTTTTTTTATTTCTCTGAAGCTGCTGCAGGAAAATCTCCTCCAGAAATATTCCACAGAATAAGGCAGGCATCACAAGTTTGCAAAAGGCAGGCAAAACAGGACTGCCAGGCCATAGCCATACACAGAAGTGTAGTACAAAAATATTGCATTACAAGACAGAAGGTCATAGCAATAATTAAAGTGTTGATAGAAAATTGGCTCAAACAACCGTGCTGTAACATACTGGATTCTTCTTCAGCAAATCCATGTAGGAAGGATACCAGATTATCAAGTACCTTCTGAAAGTTCACTTCAGTAGAAAAAAAGTGTTTGCTTGCCTAATATTGGGATACGGATTGCCAGGATTTGCAGATTATGATCTGAGCCAGAGGGGAGACAGGAAAATATCTAGGCAAAGAGCAAAATGCATAGCGGTAGTTACTGTTCAGTAACTGAAAAAAAAGTACAAAATCTGAAAAATAGTAAAAAAACACTTCTTAAAATACTATGAACTTCCCAAAATTATTTGAGGGCCTGAAAAATGACCTGAGACTAGAGTACAGCCTCTGATGATTTCTAATATTAGTATTTCTGTAAGTGTTGTGACTAATGAAACTTGTAACCTGGTATCTCTCTTTCCTGTGATCTTAGGCATTATAAAGGCTTAGTATCTGAAGGATCTTTCCTCTACCTGACATCCACTTGCATCTTTAGATCTTTGAGACTTCTACCCTGTTCAAATTTTGGCTGAATCAGTAGAAAAAAAAATAAAAATGGAATCATCAAGAAAGAATCATACTTGAGGGAAGATAAAGAAGAAAAGAGAGCAGTAGAATGGCGGTCACAGTCTTTCTGCATCTCCATATAAGCTCATGCTTAATAAACAAAGACATTGTGAAGCTTTCTGCTTTTAGCAGAGGAGGTTGCCGTGTGTTAAATACACCTTCTGTACAATAACAGAAGGATTTTACAGCATGAATGCAATGATGTTTGGTATCCTCAAGATGGCCAGATAAGTAGAATTCAAATCTCTTATACACTTGATCTGATAGACGGATGAGAATTACTGACCTGGTCTCTCGGTGTCAAGGGCCGCTAACACAAGGGAGCACAGTAATGTTCTGAACTGGAGAGCACTCAGCGTATGCAAAGGGCACAGGACAGGAAGGAAGCAGTTTGTGAGCTTTCTATGTTTCACCTTTAATATTTAGCCTCACAGAAAAAAAGAAGCCAAATCTTCAACCAAATCTCTGATGCTGAGTAGCGAATACGATTTTATCAATAAAGGTTTGCTGCTTTAGGGTGTCTTATATGTCAGAACCATCAATGAAGGAAAGAAAGCTGTTTTCTGCATGTTGAAGGGAATTTAGGTTTGAGAAATTTGCTGTTCTACTAACTGCAAACTCCTCTTACACTTCTGAGAAGAGAACTTTCTCCTATTGCTATCTGATACTGCCGTTATTATATACAGAATATAAAAGCTTAATATGTGTGTGGCCCAAGTGAATTTGATTAAGATTATAAACATGTTTAGGCATTGTTTTGTGTAACAAAAGATGTTTAATATTGCCTGTTTGTGATCTTGCATTGATTTATAGCATTTTAAAGAAAAAAAGCCTTTTGTGAGAAAAAGTCAGACTGCTTGAAATAAAACAAAAAAGCTTAAGTATACATAAATTCCTCAGCATTCAGAATTGAGGAAAGTAAGCTTTGTTGCTAGGAGACCATGACTAGAAGGAGAGATTGCTTTGTTTTAAAGATTAGAATCCATAACCAAAATTCTTAGAAAATAATAAAATAGCTATATATAAAGTGTTCAGTGCAGATCAGGTGAAGTATGAGGTAAGTGTTAGAAAGCTTATGAAAAGTGCAAATCTTCGAATACCCTTCAGCTATCTTGATATAATGGTCCAATAAAAGAAGCTCATTATTTGCCTGCTTATAATTAGGATGAAATTTCAGTTGGGATATGAATTAAAGAATAAATATTGATGAATCTGTCAAGAAGAGACAGTGATTCAATTTACTTTTGGTATTTACATGATACTAATTTGTAGGTCTCTGAAAGTTTTTAAATGAATAGCAATAAAACATGTTGCATCTATGGAGAAAGCAAGCTTGTTGCAGAGAAGAGAGGGAATTATTCTTAAAGTTATCTCAAATTTCCCAAGTACCTTCCAATATAGAAAAGAAGTTTGAAAAGTTTTAAGCTTTGCCTGTCTACAATCCAACACAAATAGCTCTATAATATTTATATAAAATTTTGACCTTAGAAATTAAAACTAAAAATAATAGCTGTAATTTAAAATATTAAAACTTAATTGAGAAATAATAATGTATTTAATTTTGTCTTGAAAAAACAAGCTCAAGGTTTTTGAGGGCTTTTTTGGGTGGAAAAAGGTGTTACTTTATTTAAAATGTCTCAGTTCTTCTACTTCAGTGTGATTCAGTCAAAGCAGAGGCAGAGTTTTTATGGGATATTAACTATAGAATTAATTCTAAAAATCCAATATCCTTAGTTTGGTAGCTGTGACACATCTCTTGCTGGTGTCCACATCACTTTGTGGCAGGAAATTTTAGATACCCAGGCCCACATAATATGTGTGGGAACCCTGGATATGAGCATATATAATTAACTATTTCTAACATTGAAATATTTTAAATTATTAAGATATGATCAAAACAATTTGATATAAAGTTGTGTTTAAAATTTGCATTGTTCCTGAAATGTTAGAACAAATATTTTGCTTAATTGTAATTAGGTGGCATTTTTTCAATCCTGCTTCATTCTCAGTTTCCATCTGACATTTCAGATCTTTCTCTGGACGATATTACAGAGGTGTTTGTTCTAAAGATGCTGTCAGAAAACTTGTTCATATATGAAAACACTCCTGAAAAAAGCAAAATAAAACCTCAGCGTGGCATATGACTTCCCTCGTGCAGTCAGTCATCCTAAAGCATCAGGGTGGTTACTCATGTTTTCTGGTGGGTGGACACCCTTTTGCAATTTCTTCTTCCGTGCCAAGCCAGCCTGCTCAACACGTCAGCCAGTCAGCCACAGTTAGGCCGCCTCATGTAAGAGTCACTTAGAGAATTTAACTTTGCAGTGTCAAGCCCTCGTTCACAGCAAGCCAGATGATTTTCTAGCACCACATGGTAGTCTGGTAGCTCATTTTCAGTTGTGTTGTTGTACAAGGTGAAATCTTAGCTTCTCTTTGATTTGTTGTACTTACATACCCATCTACCTTTTGGAAAACACTTGGAAGTTCTCACTAGAGATAATTCAAGCCTAGTGGGATTTACATTTAGCATTCTTTAATCCTTTCCTACCCTTTAATGTTATGTTTCAACTGTTAGTGATTGAGAAATATCAGAATTTACAAAACCAAAACTGACAAAATTTTAAAATCTCTGCATTACTGAAAATCAGAGATCTTCATGTCCAAATTTTCTTCTCTGGCTACTGGTGACCTGAAGTATTCTACGATTCTATGATGTCCTCAGCCTTCTGCTTTCTGAAAGTATTCACCAAGAGGAGACACGTTCTCAGCAAATTATGCAAAGTCCAAACTCACTCAGGTGCTTTGTCTTCCTGCTAATTTGCACAAACCTTCTTTACAGGTAAAGTGCAGTACCTGCATTCTAGAGGAAGATGAAATGTCTGAAAAATATTGGTTTTTGCTTTAAGGTGAGGTTCTACTTGATGCAATTGGCATAATGGCATGGGTTTAAGGTTATGAAATGTATCTTGAGATGGAGATACTCTGGCAGCTTGCCCATATATGGGCCATTAAAGAGAAACTATGTTACTATCAGCAAAAAAAAAAAAAAAGAAAACCCTGTTTGGGTGGGGAAAATAGCTTCTTAAAATTGATTGAGCGATTTATTTCCTAAAAAGTTTGAACATGTTCATACCAATGTAGTGGTTGAACTGTTCCAAGTTGAAACCTCATTTGTATAGAAAATGAGAGAAGACCTTATCTTGGGAACAATATGGTCTATACAGACTTAGAAAAAGCAAACAACTGTAAAAATAACATAGTTATCCTCAACAGAAAATAAGGCAAAAATACACAAGTGGCAAGGATCGTTCAGACAACTGTAACTGTCCACGGTGTAGGTATTCACATGTAAGCCCATGACTTCAGGGTCACTTTTATATCAGGATTGACAAACAGACACTTCCAAGCCATAATTCTCCTCAGCATCAACCACGTATCAAAGGATGATATAAATAACACACTAAAGCTATCTTTTTCTCTCCACTGACTATAAAGGCAGCTTAATGTCTTTATGTCTGTTAAGAGTTACTCTTGTTCACATCTAGGTTTGGTCCAATTAGTTGCTTCTGTATGACTAAAGTCGCCTAGTAAAGCTATGATAGACTTGAAGATTGAGTCAACCTTGCTGGAAATCCTTAGCAGCTCCCTGTCAAACCCATCTTCTTCTTTGCAAATGATTCTTGATCATTTGAAAGGCAAATTTGGATGTAATGTGTGAATTCCTGTGAATTTTGTCTTTCACAAACTCATTTAAAGATTCTTTAAAGTTTTTGCTAATTTCTTAGGAAAACTTATGGAGAATACAATTTAATTTTGTTCTTCATCAGCAGGCAGTGCATACCACACATCCAGACTACAATAGGTTTTTCAGAAATTGCAACTAGGCATACAGCTGCAATACAGTTTGTCTTTAAATGTTTTTACCTGAATTTACATGTTAAATTCAATTGTTAACATACAGGGCAAAATTTCCTGTCATTTTCATTTTTCATTGACTTTTGTGAGGACTGTAGCATTTTGGCAAAGAATTAGGTCCATTGACCTGTGTAGACCTATACCAAGAGTGGGTTTTGGGTCTCAGTAAAGTATAACACTCATAAGAAATCTTTCTGCTTAGCCATGAAAGCATTGTGGTGTGATCAGAGGATAAAGCCAGCCTGTGACAGACAAGTCAGTCTCAGACTGTTTGTGTTACTGTCATTTATGCGTTTTGAGTCTGTTCAAGAACAAGTGCAATAGCAAGAGTATCAACCTAGCTTATATAATTTTGGGGTTATTTTGCTTTCCAAACAACCTGATATAGAGCCCACCAAACAATCGGATATCTTCATTAGTTAGCAGAAACTTAAAGGGTCCATTAATTCTCCTCAGTCATTTTCAGGGAGAGGTTTCGCCAGAGCAATTGCAAATCTGTAGGAGTGAATTTTCTTCATTACCTGCAATGAACCATTATGTCAAGAAGGTTCTGTCAGGTAGTTTGAAAAGTAATTGCATTACAAATAACAAAGGTTTTAAGATGAACGAATTAAGGTGAGTATTAAGTCATCGAAGTATGTTGTCTGTAATTTCTTAACTGAAAAGTTGTATTTTCCTCATCTAAGGAACTGAGCTGATACCAAAAATAACTGCAGGTTTATTTTATAATTACTATTAAAAAATTCTCTAATAAAGAAATTCTTTGAGCAAATTCCTTGCAGCAAAACGCTTCTTTGAGTTGCATAGATGTAAAGTCGGAGTAAATCAACAGACTTCAGCTCAGCAGCTACTTCAGATTTTGTGATTTATTGTAGACAAATGTTTTTCAAACTATGTCAGGGGTTTTTTTGACTTCTAGAGGACTCAACTCCAGCTATGGATTATGTAATAAAAAAAAAGTACCAGTATTATTGCCGTAACTGATTGATAATGATAGTCAGCAGTTATCAGAGCACAGTGTCCACATTGCTGCTTTTGTAAAATGTGCTATTAATGGCCCCAGGACAAGGATGTATGTGGTACTGTGCTGAGCTAATAACACATTAGTTGTGTGAACTGAGAGCAGCATGGAGGATGCTGAAAAAAAAAGATTGCAATGGGCGCTCAACACACAAGATTATAAGGCCTTGAAAGTATAAGAAAAAGATGACAGAAAAGGCCTCAGAGCTCTAAATGGAGGTCAGGAATGATTGATCACCCACTGATAATTAAAGGAACGCAACCTGGAAACTGGGTAATACTGGATTTAGGGATAAGAGATGATAGAAAAAGAACAAGTTAAGGTGATTTTTGCAAAAATATAAAAAGTTCCCTAAGGCAGACTCAGTATCTAAGATGAAGACAACATCAGTATCACAGTTCTTTAAAAAGTGCAGTAAGAACTTGGGATGGAGATGACTCACGCTCCCTCCAGTTCTTGACAAAAACCTTTTATCAAGCTTAGGATCTACTGCAGAAGTGAAAGGCTGAGCATAGTATCAGAGAAAGAGAGGACAGCAGGAAGTCTGTATCAATTTAGGCTAAATTATTTTGGGGAAAGGGAAGTAAAAATCAGATAATTTGAATGGTAAGGTTTACTGTCATTATAACCAGACTAATAACTATTTTATAAGATTGTTTTGAAATGAACTAAACTAAGAACAAATTCTTGCCTTCGTATCTAGGGTTTATTACTGTAGCCCATATCAATTGTATGTAATGTTTGGTATGGTATCTTATCCTTGAGGCCTGACTGTTAAATCCGAGTGCAGAAATTCGTGGAGAATATAAGCAATCCAGGGTTTAATTTGCATGTAACAGCTGGTGGAGGATATGTGCATCTTCAGCTGATAAAGTTTGGAAGACAATCAGGAAGAATATCTCTTTGGCCCAGTGCTAATCAAGTACTTTACTGGAAGCAAACGTAAAACTGTAATGAAATTTGCAGATGAATAAGACTGGTTGAGAGAAAAGGAATAATCATGTGTAAAAATTGGTTCCTGAGAGCCCCTTGATGTGCTTTTCTCATTTTAAGCCAAATATAAGTCCATATGCCTAGTAACCAGGAATATAGGTCATACTGGCCTGGTATGCACTTTCCCCAGTTGTGGCTGAGGTAATTGCTGGCATAGAAGGAGAGTGTTATTTACAGAGTTACTAGGCCAATTTCTGTGCCACACAAACTGATTAAATCAATGCTTCAATGGTCCCTATTAAAGGAGGTCAGAACAGATGTAGAAAAAATTCCCAAATTTTTGTAAATCCTTGTAGGACAAGACATGTCTCTCCATTTAATTTAATTTATCAAAGAAGAGATTTAGTAGTCATGAAATAATGACAGTACTACTGTGCAGAGCTATCTGACAAAGCAAAGGCATACTGACAACCAAAGGCTGACAGAGAGCACTAGGTAAGTTCAGGCTAGAAATCATCATCTATGAGACAATCAGTGTGATTGGCTGCTAGAACTACCACAGGGAGTTCAGACGGAGGATCTGCCACTAGAGTTTAAGCTAAAGCTGTGTGTCTATTTAGAAGAAGAACAGTAGCTCATCCAGAGATCAGAAAATTACTGGGTGAAAAGTTATAGTCTGTGCAATGCAGGAGATCAGAATAGATTGTATAATAGGCCCCTTTGTCCTTAAACACCGTGATTTATATGTCAGATTTTTCATTATCTTCTATCAGTGTGGTAATAGACTTGAATTCTGTGTGCCTTGGTTTTAAGGTATTTGGTTCCTATTCTAAATTATCATGAGAGTTTTTCATGACTGCAAATCCTGTTAGATGTATACTTTTGAATGAAAGGTTTGGCACTCACTTTGACCTATAAAAGTCAAGAAAGTGAATTCGAGGTACTGCATGTCAAAAAAGACATAAAAGTCCACAAAAATTTTAGCAGTATTCAGAGCTAGAGATTATGAATTTCACAGAAGACCCCAAACACATCACATCACATTTAAAGCAGACTTCTTTCAAATACCAGTAGTATTTAACCATTAGTTGCCCATGTCCATTTGCCTTTGTGTTTACTTGTTGCCCAGCAATTGTAGCCAAGTTCACATTTTCAGCGGATTAACGTTGCAAGCCACCAATCACTCATGTAATGCACACAAGAATTTTGCTACCGAGCTGTGGAAGATTTTTTTGAACGCTTGAAGTCACATGTAAAAAATTTCCTAGAAAGGTTTAAAACTAAACTGTAATAATAACAGAGGAGCAGCAGGCAGGAAGAGAGATTCATGGGAGAAAGAAATGAGTTAAAGTCTCTGTAGAGCGTAGAGATTCCCCCACAACATTTCTAGTTGCTCAGATGAAAGCTAATGCAATATAAATGTACCTGTACTTAGTATGACGTTATATCATATTACATTGATATGTTTCTGTAAGTTGAAAAGAAGACCAACATCATGTGAATTTTTTTTGTGGAAGTCCATACTCTTGCTTTTGAAGGTACTAAGGAGAGATGTAGTGATCTTACAATGAACTTCCTTCGTCCTCATACTTAATGTATTTTTCTGTATTTGTTTGAGGGCTATAAAGGAACACCCAAAACACTTGCGGCAAGTATAAAGAAGTTCAATAAAAATAAAGTCTGGAAAAAGGGACTCTTTCTAGTCACACATAAAGATTTAACCAGCTTTCACTGAGCAGAATTTACAGGAATAAAAAACCTCAAACAATAAACTGGATGTGTGCTGCCCTTCATACATATACTTATTAGTTTCAATTAAGTTGGTGGTCTGCCACATTTAAACATAGCTGTGTTGTTCAGTCTCCCCTGTGCAAATGAATAGGTTGTGTTTGTACAGCTGAATCCATTTAGGCATTCTTAGTCAGATATTTTCCTTCTGTCTTTTGGAGAGAG
Source organism: Cnemophilus loriae (assembly GCA_013397755.1). Lineage (NCBI taxonomy): Eukaryota > Metazoa > Chordata > Aves > Passeriformes > Corvidae > Cnemophilus > Cnemophilus loriae. The sequence goes on along the minus strand of VZTF01007010.1, from coordinate 92,202 downwards.
TGAATGTAAAAGATGCTGATGCACATTTCACACTTCACACATGGTGCGAAAAATCCATTAGTTGAAGAACAGAAAAGACACAGGTTGATCAGAGAGAGCAGCTGAAGGTCAGATTTAAATATATGTATAACATCAGCCAGGGTTGATTGGCCATGGCTTTAGCATGTATCTCTGAATGACTATTCAAATATTGATGTTGAGCAAACACAGAATACTGAATACACTGCTTGAAATTAAAATCAAATACAAAATAGTGAAACATTAGCTTTGGACAATATTTTGAATATATTTATTAGAAAATGGTGGGATAAAAAAATAGAGATATTTTGTAACAGAAAGAGGATCCTTCAATACAGAGCATAGACTCTTGTTCCGATGTGCTTTTGCTGGTAAGACCCTTTTGCTGTTCTCCTAGATGTTAGCAGGCAGACTTTTTTTGCCGGTGGATAAAAGCCCCTAAGGGAAATATGGAAAAGCTGACTCAGAACATCACTTCATCACACTTTGCACTGCTTCTTAAACTTGACTGGTAGGGGGTCGTGAAGGAATCCCTTGTGTTCCCTCATAGTGTCTTGTATCATATTTGGCTTTTTAAAAACTAATTTGCTGACTTGTATTTCTTAAGCAAAATCAGCATGCTGGGGAAGGACTACAGGCATCTCTTCTTGAAGAGTTGAAACCTTTCAGAATATCTTTGGTGAAGAAAAGTATTTTTCTCTTTTCCTTGTCTATTTTTCTGCATCATCCTGTTCATGGACTGGACCCTGGTTTCTGCAATTTATTTCATTATTTGTATGATGGTCTTCAGGGCCTTAGTGTCATGTTGATGGACTGGGCTTCTTTGCCTACTGCCTCTTATGTTTTCTTAGCTCTCATTCATCTGCTTCTGTGTGATGTTCTTGTTACTGCTCGACATAAAGGTCATCTTGATATTACTCTTAAAGCTTATCCTGAATGTGTTGGTTTTCATTCTTCCCTCATGGTTGATTAATGACTTTGGCTTCTTACCTTGGAAATGACAGTATAATGAGCTTCTGGATAAGTTTTCATAAACTCTTTCAGTCAAAGCTTTTGATTTAGTTAATCATTTTTCCTAACAAGAACTTAAAATCTTCATGAAATCTTTATTTCATAAAGATGACCATTTTGAAAAATCATTTTTGGGACAATGCTAATCATGCTATTTTTCCAAATCTTTTCAAGGTTATAAAAGCAAGTAGTAGCATTTGGTCACTTTTGCTGGATTTCTACCACAGTTTCATTTTAATTGCAAGACTCCAGTCTTGATAGGAAAACTGGCTTATTTCTTTTAATACTTTCCTTTCCGAAGTTATGTTCCTTTTGGGACATTAATAACGGTATTTTTTGTCTTCCTTTCGCTGATGAAACCACCAAACTGTTTTGTTTTGCTTTGCTCGCTCTTCAGTCAGTCTTTTGTTTACCATCAATACACAGAGCTGAAACAGGTAATGCCATCGGAAAAATCAGCATTGTAACTTCCTCAGAAATCCTTATGTTACCTTCTTTATCATCTAGCACTCAAACTGCATGAACAGAATAAGATACAGACAAGCCCTAAACTGCATTGGTTGTTGCTAGAAACCACTAAAGAATGTTTTCCACCATCTTTATTCACAGTGTTGTTCTATTTATTACAGCATACCATAATTTTGCAAAGATCATCTCATGCATTTCATAAAACTTTTCATAAAACTGCTTGATAAATGCAGACATTTTATCAAAAAACCTTCTTGTTGATCTATATCCATTTCAATTTAAAATGTTGAAGAAGAATTTGCTCTGTATATATAAAGCCAATATTTTAAATACCTCCCTACTCCGCTTTTAGCTGAAGATCTATTTACTTCTTTTTGTTCTGTGATGCTGAACATTTTTGAAACACACGGAATCTTGTTACAGTAGGTACAGTCTTCTATCCTTCAAAATATACCGTAAAGGGATTTTTTTTTCATTTCACATATGGTTTAAAAGCATATGGAAAGTCTGGAGGATTGTTTTTGTCACTTGCTTTAAGCTTTTCTGTGATTAAATGTATCAAATCTCCGGTATGAAAAATTCAACTTGATCAGTGCAGAAGATCTGATCTAAATAATGTTGCTACACATTTTAGCTTCATTTTAATTTTTGATTTAAGGAAACTATAATTCAGCTGTTCAAAAATTGCAGGCATTATATGTATAAAGTATCTCTTATCTTGGCTGATACGGCAGTATCACCACAATATAAATATAGGACCCATTATTCAGGATCCTGCAGACTATATTGAGCTTCATTATATATCTGACACCAGTTTCAGAGAGGGGAGAGAAAGGTAAGAAGGAAGCCAAGTGTGCAGCAGCCCGTGGCTGCTGACATTGCTCAGATTTCTTTCCTGGTCTGTCAGGAAATCAAGGAAACATTGTGAGAATGGACCATGAGGAGAGCCCCAGATTCTAGAGAGCGCTTTGAACACTGTTTTCTTATTCTGCTCTCAAAGGCTTGTACTGCTTCTTGCCAGGACTTCCGTTAGAATAGACAGTTAAGGCCAAAGAGAACATGATGATATGTTTGTGTCAAGCTGCGTTACAGATCTGACAAGAGTCAGGTAGACATCCAGGAGTCAGAGGAAAATGGAGACAACATGGATGTTTTTAAGTGTGCAATATTAGGTATCTGAAAAAGATAGTCAAGGTTTATTTTAATTGAACTAATCTGCTGAGATGCTCTTCTAAATTCATGGATGAACATACTATGTTTTTTTAAATATAATGCTGGTGTGAAGGAGAGTAATCTCTTGACAGGAAGACAGTAGAAATAAACCTTGTTTTCTCTGTTCAGTGACTGCATGGATGCGTACAGACATACACTCCCCTACCCTCCAAAATATATTAACACAGAATAATTTTAACCTTTACTGAAAAGGACAGAAATGAAGCTGAAATTCATCTAGTTTTAGTTAAAACAGAGGTATCTATTCTGCTGAATCTCCTTTTGCAAATGACAGAAAATCAGGTCCCTCTGGTGGGCTATGTAAACAATTTTTCTCACTTTTGCCGTTCTGATTGTCTCCTCACCCTGCTGGGATTTAGTGTCCAGCTGTGGTTAACCATCAGCAGTCCTTTTTAATGTGTGGGGGATAAACCCATCCAAAGTCAGATTTCAAGAACTAGAAAAGTATTATTTGAAAGTCTGATAGCCCTGTGATTATATTAATGGACTGCAGGAACCAGGTACAAGCAGAACTGCTGTGGGAAGTTGGTTTGCATGCAAAAATGCTAAATACAGCAACTTATTGGCTGATTTTCCTTTTTCTCTCACATAGGACCTATTTTAAACCCTAGCTACTTTTGTTTTCAAAATCACTCTGTGGATTTCATATGATAGAATACAGTCATCTGCAGCATAGATTTTAACTTTCTCCTCAAACTCTCTCCACTCCATCCATTATAGTCAATGTATGAGTATAACAGAACCATATTTAGGCTGACTAATTGTCCACCTACCTCAGGGAAGAGTAAGCATGTACATGTCCCTTTTCCTGATTGCTTTTCTGGTCTCTGGCTCTTTCAACTCAAGGAGTTTCCATCCTGTTCATTTTAGCTAAAATTTTGAGATTTCAGCAATTTGCAAATTATTTGTTTTACATCTACTTGTACAATCTTCTTTTAACATCCATACACTCTTTAAGCAGCCACACAGTCCTTTTGCATGGAGTTCTACAGATCTTTATTTCATTCCACTTACTTTTGTTCATTTTCAGTGCTCTTCATTTAATGAAGCTACAGTCATCTTTGTTTAATGTCTTCTATTCTTAATTTTAAAAAAAATTTTAGAAACATGAAATGGATGATCTCATTTCACCTTTTTGCAGGCCATTCATGATTTTGTAGCCCCTTTGCATTTCACATCCTTTCTCCCTGTTGCCAGTTTTCCAGACTGAAGAGTACTAATTTAAAACATTATTCTCATTCTCAAATATACATCTACAGCAGATAAGACAAATCACTCTTCAAAAGTGCTAATTTCTCTTTGCTGATCTCTGAGGGGGCCCAGGATGACTAAGCCAAAAACCAGACATTTGTGCTGGGTACTTTTAAATTTAGATGAAATCAGTCTCATCCTCTGTTTCTGGGAGGAAACTCTCATTGTACCTGAGAGATAAATATGTGGAAATTGGTGAAGAGTTTCCAACATGCAAGAAATAAATAGAGCTGGTAAAAAAAAAAAAAGTAACTATTAAGCAATAAAATTGACTCATGCATTGTGTATAGAGATATGGAAATGAAAAATCCAGGCTCAGACTCTCTATCAGCTATAGCTACGTCTTCTTCCTTTATGGTTTTTGCTGCAGAGATATTAATAAGGTTTTCAGCTAAAAATTAAAAATAAATACCAGCGTTAGAATATGAATAAACTTGTTAAGTATTGTTCATAACTACTAGATATTTATTTAGAAGTATGCTGCTATGAGTGTGCTCACTTTTACTCTTCCAATTCTTTCCCCATCCCACCCAAGGGAGTGAGCAAAAGGCTGCTTGGGGCTTAGTTGCTGTCTGGGGTTAAACCATGATGATAAGTGAAAAAAA
>VZTF01007010.1:0-87578 GCA_013397755.1 Cnemophilus loriae | reverse complement strand
AAAAAAAAAAAAAAGCTGCAATTCTCAATTAATGAATCCTTTTATTTAATTTGGAAAGAGAGAAAATCCAAGCAAGCTGAATTTTCTTCTCCTTGTTTCTTTAAAATAATCAGTTTCCTGGTGACAATGCTTTCCTCATCTCCTCTAGTCGTTAGCTAGAGCTGCATGTGATGCACCCAACTACCTGAAATCCCAGATGTCAGGTTGTGAAATATGTCCTATCCGTGCCGGTGTCTGGCCACTTGGCAGAGCCCTACATTATCAGCAGTCAGTCATGCTGGCAACTCTCAAAATTGCCTCCAGGTCAGTCATGTGCTCTTGGCTTCTATTAAATCTATGAGGGGGTTCGAGTCCTCCTGGTGCTATGTTCCATTTAGATTCATAGATGTTAAGGCCAGAAGGGACCATTGTGATCATCTAGTCTGACCCCCTGCTTAACACAAGCCACAGGATCCTCCTGATTTAATCCCTGTCTGAAGTGTATATATTTAAAGGGAGAAAGCATTCAGCCTTGTTTAATATTTCCAGAAGAATATGCCATGACCTAAGGCAGGTTATTTGAAACATTATTTATCTCCAGTGTTAAAAGTGTACACCTTATTTCTGGCATGAATTAGCATGGTTTCAGCATTCAGCCCTGGGCTTTTGTTGTGCTCCGCTGGATCGAAGAAGATATCCATATTTTGTCCTCCTGTTATCAGGTCATGCCATAACTTTTCCTTTGTTAAACTATGCATCTAGCTCTGCCAATGCTTAGCTATGAAGCTGTTTTGTGTTAAATTGACGTGGCTGTTTATAGCTATTATGGATAGGTGCCACCAAAATCCATAATGAAAATCAGTGAATATGATGCTAAAATGGTTGCTGTTGGAAGGGCTCTCTAGTATTTAAACAAACTGGCTAATTTTTATGCGCAATATACAGAAATGTTTTACTGCAATACAACACTCAACACCTTGAACCAAATCTTCAAGAAAGTGTCATGGAGAAGGAGCCAGGTAGTGTAGAGCAGTACATGGTACCAGGACAGGGGACAAACGATGTCATTTCAAAATTCAGTTCAGGCTAGATGGAGATTTTTCCCACAAGGACAGTCAGACAGTGGCACAGGCTGCCCACATTGTGCAGTCTCTGAACTTGAGGGCTGTTAAGCCCCAACTGGACCAACCTGTTCTGACCCAATAGCTCACCCTGCTGTGAGCAGGAGGTTGGACCAGGGACCGCCTGAGGTCCTTTCCAGTTTGAATGACTTTATGATTCTACAATGTCATAAGATGCTTCAAGACACAGTGACATAAAAGTTTTTTCAGCTTTTTATATGCTTTTAGAAGCATAAAATAGTATAAATACCACAACAAAATGGTTTCTAGAATTGTATTTGCATTAAATGTTTAATTTTTTGTAGCATTGATAATTTAGTTTTTGAATAAATAACACAACATTTTCTTACTTAGGTTTCTGACTATAAAGCAAAAAAGGTTTATTTTTAATAGATGGACAAAGTTAGCAAAAAGATGTGTGCTGTTTTCTTTTGCATAGCGTAATGTCTGTGAATTTTTATTGATATAATTAATGTAATAATGAACAGGAAGAAATTGTTTCCTAAGAGAATATAGGGACTAGCTGACTAGAATAGAATAGAATAGTTCAGTTTGGAAAGACCTAACAGTGATCATCTAGTCCATTTGTCTGACCACTTCAGGGCTACCAAGAGTTAATTCATGTAATTACTAAAGGCATTGTCCAAATGTTTCGTAAACACTAACAGGCTTGGGGTGCTGAACACCTCTCTAGGAAGACTGTTCCAGTGTTTGATGACCACCTTGGTAAAGAAATGTTCCATAATATTAAGTCTGAAGCTTGCCTGATGTAATTTTGAATTCCCATAGGTCCCGTCACTGAACACCAGGGTTAGTATCTTATATTATATACAACTATGTAGAAATGAAACACTCCATGCAAAGAAAAATCCCAGAATGAAGCTTGATTATCAAAAATACAGTGTGCTGAAATTCTATTAAGTTTGCATTCATTCAAATGAGAATATCATTACACATTTAAAAATACTTGAATATCTGTAACTTGACCTATCAAAATGTCTGCTGAGGTGTGCATTACAGCTTTCTTCCACTTGTCCTGATTACAATAAACCAGGAGTGGCTTCACTTTACTAAATATAGCAGTAGAATGAAATGTCTTCTTTTCTTGATATTTTGCTGTTTAGTTGGCCAAGGACAAAGAATCAGATCAGAGGGTTACCATCAGCTGGACATCTGCTATATCAGGCAAATCCTGACATGTTGAAAGTCCTTTGCTGGTCAAAATACTTTTCAGAACAGACAATGAAGGCTTCATGTTTAACTACATTAAATTATATCCAGACAAACAAATAATCCAGATCTTTCTACAGTGATGACCCTCCTTTGCTTTCTACTCCTCCCCTAAATATGTTAATCTGTAAATTTGATCAATAGTTGCTCTTTCATTTCTTTTATTCTTGATTTGAAAAAATTTGTTTCTTCGACTGAGGATGTCTATGTGTCCTGCTGGAAACCTTTGGCCTCAGATGATTCCCTCTTTACAGTTCAAAGTAGAGGAAAGTCAGCAGTTTATCTTGTATATCTAGTCTGAATCTGTTAATTTTCTCATGTTTTGTTTCATCATTCAACATTTTTGTCTACATAGGAAACAAATAAAGGGATTTGTGAACTTATTCCAGTGATTGTTACACCATATATGTCTATCGCTTTATTTAGTGGATGGAATTTGCTACATATTCCAAACTGAATCTTCCTCACGAAGGCCTCTATCCTGGTAACAATAAATTCTCTTGGGATGATTTCACAGCCAGTTCTGGACTGTGTGCGCCTCCTGGTGAGCAGAGCCTGTCAGGGTGCAGGAGATGGTCAGAGGAAGACTCAGGGCTTTTGGAGAAGCCACTGTCCTCCACATACCCCTAAACTCTCCCAAAGGCCTCACAGAGCTTGTACCCAGGGAAGGGCTGAGCAAGAATCAGAGCAGGGAAGAATAATCTTTTGGCCTCTTGCCCTACTTAAAGGAGAAGGCTCTTTGAGTTCAAATAAAAAATTATGAATAGAGTCAGTATTTCTTCTAACAAATATATTTGAACAATGCCATTGTATGCTTGATTGAGAGTAAAGCATAAATTTATTGTAGATATAGACATCACTAGTACTAGTTAGTAGGGCTTAGTACCTGCTGAGCACTTCACTAGTTTATACTTGTTATTTTCAAGCGGTAGCTGATTCAACGCTGTTTGCACTTGTCTGTTTGACAGCCTTTTAAGAATTTTTTAAAATTTCATCTTGCAAGTGAGTTTTTGTACTCTTAAAAATATTTTGTGGAAATAATATCTGGCAATTTTGCAACATTGACACTTAAATTTGGCTTTCGGGGGAAAGATTGCAAGGAAGGAAGGAGTAAAGAAGGGTTTATTCTCTGATTTTGACTCTGGTTGGAACTAAGTCTTCACACCCTCTGTGAGCAACCACTGAATTAGGATTCTTTGGAGAAATAACTGCAGTAGCTGACCATACACCACTGTCCATACCAAGACAGGAACATATGTGTGTAAACACATCTGGAAAATGTAATTTATGTTTCTGTGTCTTCTACTACATTTGTCATTAAATTTAACTAGACGGAGATAGCTGATTTAACTCAAAAGGGGATGAAAAGTGGTACCAGGATAGTACAGTAACGTAGAGAGAAAAAAGTACTCAGTTATTTACTGAAAGTAATTTATTATCTCTCAGTATAATGTCAGGGTACATTTCAATGATTTTTCAAAGGAAAATAAAGACTCTTCCTTAGAGTAGAGAAAATGACAGCTAAATAATACAAACGACTGTATTTTCAAGGTGAGAAAACTGAGTTTTAATGGTATAGAATATTTCAATAATTTGAAATAAATTTTAAGAAGCTCTGGTATTTGGACTTAAAATCTCAAGGACATTATAGTGAAAAAAATTGAAATCATCACAGTTAACTATTGATAAACGTCATTTATGCATTTGAACCTGATCTAGATTAATACATAAATAGCAGCATTGATCCTTCAGATCTGAGAGTCTTAAAAATCAGTCTACTTAGGGATACTCTGCTCCTTTATCACATCTTATCCAAGCAGTCTTTAAATTTCCTAAAATGTTTTCTATTTGATAGCTTGTTTGATAGTGGTGATATGGGAAGTTGCAAAGTATGTGGTATGAAGTATATTGAAAGAATCTGTGCTCATAAAATATAATAGGGTTGTTTGGGGTTTTTTCCTTCTAAGATAAGCATATGTCTTTAGCCTTGAGAAGATAATTTAAGCATTTTTTCTGCTTTTGACTAATAAATCAAGAAAAAACATATCATTTTTCATAATAGTACCTGATTCTATCAATGCATCTGAAAAGAATGATTTGGAAATTGATAGACTATTCCTTCAAAGACATCCCAATGTCAATTCAGGAGACATTTCTGTATTTTTCATTTTAGTTACATTTATAGTAACAGTGCACCGACACAAACTGCTAGTGACTTCCAACAGGCTTGCAAACAGGGATATTTTCTGAATAGGGGAGCAAAGGTATAATGACAATTTTGCCATCTGTGTGTGAATCATTTTTAAAACTCTGTAAGCTGGACTGGTAAAATTTCATACACATTATTCAAGAATGAAGTGAAGGATTTTTAATTAGAATTGGTTTTCAATAACAATAATGACAAAACACATATTCAGAAGTAAAGAGTCACACTATTGATTTCAAATTCTAAAGGATGTCTGTTATTCAGATCACTTAATTTCAAAACTCCATGGTAAAGATTTGCTTTGTATAACTTTAAGACCTTGTACATGCATACTGGGGGTGGAGGGTGTGTGTGGAGGAGGCAGGGGTAGAGAGAGAAAGACTTTAGATTTAATTGAAAGAAACAGGTACTCTCATAGATAGCTGACCCATTCCTTGCCCAAATAGTTGTAATTCAAGACATATCAAAGCTCCAGTGCCTGAAGACTGGATGTAGAATTCCCTGCCTGCAGCTTTTAGCCAAGCTAGAGGCAGTTCTGTAACCTGCAATATAACAATTATTAGCTTTATTACTGAAAAAAATGAAATTGATATGCTGTAAAAAAACCCCCAATTTTTCTTTCTTGGGCCCTGCTTCCTATCCTACCCACCTACAACACAGTAGCAGCACAAGGAGGACTTTAAACCCAAACAAGAGAAGTCAGATCTGCCCCTGCAGGTGTAACCAGGTGGCATTGGCTGCCTCTTCTCCATTTTCTTGTGTGTTCTTAACAAGCTGATTGACTTTGATCTACTCATCAGCCTGACTTGGTAGAAGAAATCATAAATTGTGAGAGCACTCTACTTCTGAAGCTTTGCTTTGAATAGGCTAAATAGGCCAAAATTCAGGAGTGTGTCAATACAAGGATGTTTTCCAGAATTCAGATAAATGTGATTTATTTGGCATTCTTTTGAACTTCTTCCAGTTCAAAAAATATTGCTTTGGAACTCAGAAATAATGATATTCCAACAATATCACTGACATTAGCAATCCTAGTATCACCATACAATATGAAGCCTTCTTTCTATTATCTTTTTGTCACAGATACATTTTAAACCTGTGTGGATACTAAGCAAAATAAATTCCATGAAGTTACCATCTAATTTGATAGCTTGTTAGGCTGCTCTTTGATTTACGTCAGGTTGTGGTGCAAACTGAAAATCAAAGGTTTGTTTATTTTCTCCTGCCCTTTTCTGTAAAGCTTCCCAAATTTCAAAAATGGACACTGATTTTAAATACCTTACTTTTTAGTTACTTACACTGATATGCCTGGGGGGATGAGAGGGTGTAATGCTAGCCAATTTATAACATATTTCTGAATCTAAACTAATCCCTTCCTTCCCCTACAGACAGTAAAGACAAATAGGCACCTCTAGAGCCTGGAGGTTTCATCATAATATAGGACCTAGAATACTCCTGGAAATACCTACATATAAGAGCTTGCATAATTATATCACATATGCAATGCATAATTTTTTTAATTAAGGTAGAAGAAATTAAGAAATGCTGAATAGCAATAAGACATGTCAGTGGGATCAGGATAATTACAATGGTTATAAAAATTATGCCACATTTTGGTCTTCGCAAATAAGCACATTAACAATTAACCCATCTCACTATCAAAACTCTTTGGTAATATTAGTCACAGCATTGCCTTCAGATTTTAGTTAAAAACAAGTTTGCATGTTTTACTTTTTACCTTTTACAGAAACAATGTAATAATACTATATCATTAAGACCTTAGCACATGCATATTATGATTATGGTATAAAAAATGGAGACTCAGCATCTGAGATCAATATTATCCAGGACATAGGGCTGTACTGTATCTATCTGTTCTGGCAACAAATCCTTCGATTGATTTTTTTAAATACCCTTGGGGTTGTGGGGTGGGCAGGATAGAAAATCCTATCTAACTTCAGCTCAGAATTGCTGGGTCTGTGTCTCAAAGACCTTTTGCTGTCCTATAAATCAGTGGAATGCATGCCTCAATGACTATGTGTAAATCAGCCTCACACTGCTTGTTTGCTGTGCAGCTGTCTAAAATAATCCCCTAAAGGAACAACTTGGCCCATATTGTCTGTTTTGGAGAGCTATTTGTTTATAATCTTGAAATGAAGGGGGTTCACAAAATAGAGGTACAATATTCATCATCAAAAACTAGGACATTTTTCATAATAGATATCTGTAATGAAACAAAAAAAGATTGAGGTTGGAACATTTCATCATAGGAAATCTTTAGAAGCAGTGTTGTAGGCTTGAGGAGCATTTACATAGTCAATGATATAAATCAGAAAAGATCAGCTGCTCTAAAGACACACAGCAAAGATGTTATTCATTTGAATTTCTCTGTCAAATAGATATTACAAGAAAGTGAATCATTACAGTATTAATGGTTTTGCTTAAACATATATAAAACCTCACCCACATTAAAAAAACCCTATATATAATTAATTACTTCAGAATGAAAAACACCTGCAGTGATCAGGCCTTATGAACATCAGAAAAAAACCCCTAAAGCATCCTTCAAAATAGCATTATTAAGGCACAACAGACTGTGGGTCATACGAAAGTGAATCAAACTGTAGCTAATCCTGGAAATCAAGTTGGATGCTATTTCTCATAAAAAATAACTGTGAAAGAAGTGACTAGCAAGGTACCTTGAAAAGTCTTCATATTTTAGAAGCAATTATGAAACAGAATTTTGCAGTACATGAAGGGCATGATTCCCGAAATAAAGAAAAAGTTGGCATGAGGAGAAATTATTCCCTTGTTGGTGTATTCCTTTTCTTTACAAGCTCCGTGTGGTAGTCCCAGGAACCATTTTTACTGCTGTAAGAATTTTCCTGCTATTCCACTCAGTCAATATTTGTTTAGTATTTACAATACAAACACACGCTGAAAAAAAAGAGGTGATGTTCTAATGAAGAGTCTGCAAACCCAACTCTTTGTTAATAACTTTGCTTAAAATTACAATGCTGTAAAATTTTATTATTATTAATTATTATTATTATTATTAGTCCTAGAGACCTATTAGTACCTAACCTTAATTAGTAATTTTTTGTTCAATATTTATAGTTTAAATTACATAACATAGGCTTATTCTTTACTTCAGATTAAAGGGCTAAATTTGGAGCATTCAGCTCTTTCATAGACTGCCAGTACCAGTGATTACAGGTGTACTGATCATCCTCACTTATGTAAACAGTTGTGACATTGAATATAATTTAACAAGGGTAAGCGTCAGTGCTGAGATTCTTGTAAATTCATTGCTAAAATCCAAATGCTTCTAGACTTTCAAAGAAAGGTAATGATTTTCAAAAAAATTTCTCCATCATATTTTTTAACTTTTTACATGTAAAAAAAAATTACAAAATATGGTCTTTCATATTTGTAACCATTCTTTCCCTGATACCCAACAAAACACAATGTCAAACTTATACCAAAACAAAACTCCTCTGTACCATGGACACTCCCTTTTGGCCATGTTTATACACTATCTATTTTTTAGAAAAAAGAAAACCACTTCATGAGGTATGTAGATGAATTGCAGTGAGTTTAGTAGAAATTAGAAAGAAATGGTAATAGTCTAAGACAGCATGACTAGTGGGAAAAGGCTCAAAAATTTGAGTTTGCTTATCTCAGAGGGGACGGAAGGGTTTCTCCTAATTTAAATAAAGTATTTAAAAGCAACACAGTGATCAGTTGCTCACTGTGTCTGTGAGGGAGAGCACAACTAGGAAACATCCTGACCTGTGACAAAAGAGATCTGGGTTAAATATTAGGGAAACTGTTCTCGCTATAGGGACACACTACAATAGATGGTGCCAAGGTACAATGGAACCTCTTAAGTAGGTCATTTTAAAGAAAAGTTGAGAGAAAAGTATTTCCAGGTGGCCTATTGAAAGTCCAGTCAAGGGACGGATATCATCAGAAATGGACAGGCTTTCAAGGGGTCTTTGCCTGCCTGCATTTTTATTTCCCATGTTACCTGCCATTTGAGCTGACAGAAATTCAGAGGAAGCCAGGAGTCCTTATCACACAGAGCTGAATAGATGCTGGCCACATTTTTGAAAGCATTGTGCTACTGTTTAAGGTACCAGTTTCACACCTTATTCTGAGTCGGCAGCTCAGACAGGAGCCAAGAAGTGGAAAGTATCACCTCTATTGCATTTTCCTGATGCTGACTCTTGGAGCTTGCCCTGATCCCGGGTGCATGCCGTGTGAAGTCTTCTCTAGTTTGCTGTGTTGTGAAGCCAGGATGGGAGGAAATGACACTTGGAGTGAAAGATCTCATCAGATCTCTTGTCTTGCTCCACTTCTATAATTCAGTGAATAGAGTGAACAGCAAAATGAACAAGTGCTCTGCAGATGTACAGACTGTTCAGGTATATTGGTGCTGCTTCACTCAGTTTTCTCCAGCCATGCTCCTGCTCAGCCTAATCCAAGGTTTGAATCTTGATGGTTAAAGATGTCAGTTTGTGAGATTCAATGCTAAAGGTGCGTCCCACCTCTGACTCATTGCTATGTCCTGGAGAATCCACTGTCACTCTTGCAGAGACAAAACTGTGTCATGAGGCAAAAAAAATCTTTATGAGCACTAGCTCTGCCACACAATAATAATAACTTCTGATTTTCCATGGTAAAATTAAAATCTTCTGTTCTACACAATAATTAATAATCCATTATCATCTGTGAAAGAGAAGCAGGGAATATAGACATAATATGGAATATAAATTCTGTACATTTACTCTAAAGATTTCTTAAGCACTTCTTGCTGAGTAAAACACGCAGATCTAAAGAAATTTGCTTTTCAGAGGTCCTCAACTAGGACACCTCTCAAATAGTTCAACTCATATGAGTAAAGACTCCATCTTACAATCAGAAAGTCTGACCAAACCCATTTATTATTTTCTAGGACTTTCACTTAGATCCAGTATTCACTGAATCAAACAAATATTTTGAAATCATTAAAAGAATTTTAACAAAACAGCATTTTCTCATGCAGTGGCATTTTGATAAAAAATTCACATGAAGCTGCAATAGCAGAAGCAAAATTGTCTCTGAAGTGCTTTAAGGAGCTAACTACCTACAGAGACACATTTGCAGTAGCATGGGTTCTGAAAGTAGGATGCAATTATTTTTACAACTTCTAAAATTTTATTCTTTAGATACCATATTGTATCCTGTTGTGTCGTAAAGGATCCATTTAACCACTGCTGTAACAACTCTTGAAATGTTTTCTACTGTTTTAATGTTTGGCTGAATTTTGTGTAGATGAAGGCTATGCTACCTTTACTACAAATTATGCCACCTTACTCCATCACATAAGAGTATCTGTTCTATTACACTCTTTTAAAGCTGTAGTACTTTTGGATTTGTTTTCTCTTTATTTCTGACCACTGATCACTGTTTAAAGGCATGAAGCTCTTCTCACCAGGTGTTTCAGCTCTTTAGCTCTCTTAATGTAATATACAAATTCACAAAAATTATTTGCCAAATTACCATAGATAGCTTCCAGTTGAGAAGAACTGTGATTCCTGTGCAGCTTGAGAATTCTCAGTAGGGCTGAAAATGAGATTCAGAGAGGGAGTTTTTTTCTCATTTATGCTACGTTTATGAACAAAGGCGTGGTAGAAATTACTCATCAAGATAGCATGCAATTTAACAGAACTAAACTATGTAGCAGGGAACGTAAAGACAATCTTGGGAAGAGATTTGTTTTCTGGTCGCTCTTCTTCTGTCTTAATAGGTTACATTTGATAATCTTTCCTGAAGCAATTTTTCTCAATGAGACAACAACTAGATTTAAACATGACTGTTCATGTAGTTAACCTTTTCTATCAGTATTACTCTGATTTAATAGCATAGAACCTTTCACAGCACAGGGACAGGTGGACTCTTCTCACTGTATCTTGAATCCCACCACAGGAGGGCCAAAAGAGAAAACTACGACTCAGCTGCACAACAAAGGCAACTCAGTGGTCTGGTCCTTACTGGCTAAGGTCACTGATGACACATACTTATGCAGACATAAAGGTTTCATTTAACAGTGGTGGTCCAAAATCACCTCTTGCCTTCATCTTCAGTGCAGCCAAGTACATGAATTATAAGATCTGTCACACAAATGTTTGGAGTTGTTTACCCATTCCCATAGTTTTCTTGGCAACCCCGTCTTTCCTTACTGTTATTTGACTTAGTTTCAACCAGCTTTAAAGACCTGATTCTCCACTGCTCTCTGCCCTGTTTTGGAGCAGCAATCAGTTACCTTTTCTCTTATCAGTCTTAACACTGGAATGGTCAAGATTGAAGATCTACTTCAGAGTCAACACTTCCTTCTCAAATTGCCCCAAGAAATGAGTACTACAATTCTTATTCATTTGCATCTCACTTATATTTTGAAATCTCAGCCGTGTAGCGGAACCCCATTTGGGCAGGGTCTGTACGAAATGTAGAACAAAAAAGCAATACTAGCCCCAGGGGTGAGCAACCAGCCCAGAACTTAAAGAGTTATGGAGTCCTGTGGGACAATGTTTGTGTTCTACTCCACCAGACTCAGAAAGCATCGCGATCAGAACCCAAGATCACGAGGAATCTAGACCCAGGAACCACTCCATTTCCCTTCCTCACCTCCAGTTCCCCAGAAAGTCATATGGGTCCAAGGGCTAGGATAGCCCTTCAGAACATTCAGTCTGAGTTCAGATGTGTTCAGGTATTTCACCTGCCAGGGCGCTGGGGTGACAGTCCTGTGGCCCGGCCTGTCTCTGGGTCTGGACACAACCACGCACAGCCGCTTCATTACAATGTATCACCTGAGATATTCAAAACCCAGCAGTAGCACTGCTTCGATTTCGGCCTTGCTTTCTGCCTGCCTGATCCATCCCAAATCACAGTAAAAGTATTCCAGTATGGGCAATTGGGTAACTTTCTGGTGTACTAAATAAAAAAATATATGTACAAGAAGGAGGATGTGCACTGTATAAAGTGTAGCTAGCTGTGGGCTCCATCACTGCCACAGATAAAGCTACAACATCAAATCCTTTCCTGTCACTTTTGGGTTTCCAAGCAGGGATTAACTTGAGTCCTGTGTCAGATAAGAAAGATTTGTTTGGTATGGAAAATATTAAGTGTGTTGCCAGGGCCACAGAAAGATAGTTTCATATAGCAACTTCCACTTAGCATGCATTCCTTTCCTCCTTCCTGTTTTCTGGCCTCAGTTCATATCGCTAAAAGATTGGGAAAAGATTGGAGCAAGTGGGAATTTGGGGCTTTGGAGCTTTACTCCTACCACTACAAAGCGACATTGGAGAGTTTACAGGGTGATGGTGAGGGAAATGGTGAATCTCCAGTGTGGGCTGGGCCCTCTCTTCCTTCCAGCACACCTTGCAGAGAGCTGCTGCTTCAGGCAGGAGGTACCCCCACTATTTCAGGCAAAGTTTATTCTACCGACATGCAAATTTCTATAGGACTACTTCGCCTAAGCGGTAACAAATATTTTTGATTTTCTGGGTATACAGACTAATTAGTCAGCTGTAAGAAACAGCTGGTTCACAATGTTCCAATATTAGTTCTTCCCATGATTTTGATTTAATTTCAAGGGCAGACTATGGAGACCAAAGTTGTAGAAAGAGGATTTTTTTGTTATTGCTGTTGTCGGCTCACTTGTTTGTTTCATTTCTTTTGCAAACCTTTATTTGATGCCTATTCATAAATTATATTGCTATATTATGGTATCTCATTATCCTTTATTAGCAGAACACTACTAAATTGAAGTTGGAATTATATATCATGCACTGCATATGGAACAGAGCAGCATATGGAGACTATGCCTACTGCAGTTTTCAAGCATAAAAAAGCAGGAAATTACACAGGAAATTATACATATTTCAAAGACTCTCTGCCAAGTGCTTCTGTGCTGTATCCTGTAATTCAGAGTCATTTTCGTCTTTACTGTGTCATTTAAAATTCATATAGTAGAAATATAGTCAGGTCATAATCCATACAGTAAGGAAGGAAAGCAAATTATTTTCCTGAGCTTACTTA
Organism: Cnemophilus loriae; assembly: GCA_013397755.1. Lineage (NCBI taxonomy): Eukaryota > Metazoa > Chordata > Aves > Passeriformes > Corvidae > Cnemophilus > Cnemophilus loriae. The sequence continues at coordinate 74,960 of VZTF01007010.1, read as the reverse complement.
AAATAGAACAAGTCTCAGTAGAACTGGTTATTATGTCCCCAGCATCACATCAGTCAAAATGGTTTCAGAGTATATGTTCCAACTAGTAGGGACAGATTATTTGTTTAACATCAAAGCACTCCGAGCAATTCAGTCTGACTAATAAAATATAAAGGTGGGAGTAATGCAACCTCTGTGCTATTGTGTACCTGACTGGGAATCTCTCCTTTAAGAGGAGTGTTGTCTCAGTAAAAACATATGCAATTCTCAAAATGAAAACATTTTAAAGTGTTTACACTCTAATGATCTTGATTAAAGTATGAAGTGGATCATATCCTAAGGATTCTGGAAAAGAGTGGGGTTCTATTCTTTTTTGCCAAACAACAAAATTCAAATTTATCAAAATATTTCAGTTGTGTAGACATTTCAATTAAGACAATTTTCTCTCATGATATAAAATTGTTGATAATTTTAACATCTTAAAATTTTATTTCATTGTGTATAACAGAACGTATAATGACATCATACAACATCCTGTGAAAAATTATTTTCTTTGTATGTTTTCTTTTCTTGCAGAAAGAGAGAATAAGTTTTTTCACCAACTCTCAAAGAGAAAACACTTAGCTTTAAGCCAAACATCACCATAATAAACAAGGTAATATAAATACTGGTTTCACTATGTCACATTTCATCTAAATTCAGTAGCAGAGAAAGAAGGGTGAAATAAATACAGAAAAAAAGAAACACTCTGTAGATTAAAATCAGAAGCATCTTAATCCATAGTGACAATATCTGGTTAATGAATAATGTCAGATCAAATTTTACTGTGCAGTGGACTGTCCATCTATTTTTGGATTGATGGACTCATGGTAAAATCATGCAGCATTTCACCTTTTTTCTGAGACAAGTATTTGGTGGCCTTTAGAATAGTCGGTTGGGGGAAAAGAATATATATACAAGCAAAAAAAGAAGAAGAAGAAGAAGAAGAAGAAGAAGAAGAAGAAGAAGAAGCATGGAGGTCTCCTCTGATACTGTGCTGAAAAGAAACCCCAGAAAAATGATCACTGCCTTCCCGTACTGAAGAATTCTGCAAGACTTTCTATTTTGGGACCCATCCTTCACCTTTTCCCATGACAGTCATACAAACTTTTCTTCTTGCAGAGCCTCCTAGGGGCACCTCAGGGAGAAAGAGTCATCCTACCGACTAAGGTTCCTCTCCACATGATTAGGCCTGGATTGGCACTCACCATTCCCAGAGGGCCAGTTCAAATGGCACATTCTTTTCTTTTCTCAAAAGCCACACTCCCAGCTCAGGATCCTTCTGTGCACGAATTTTATGTTTAGTTTAACTAGATGCCAAATTAAATTATTTAAAATTATTTAAATTATTTAATTTAAATTAATTTAGAGGTAAAGTGCATTATAGGGATACCAGGATGGGAGAAAAACATTCTTTCCTGGCTTGCCCCAGATGATCCTGCAATGATCTGCTCTGAAAAATGGTGGAGCGCCTGCACCCCCTTGACCAGTTATCAGATTATTAATCTTTTTATCCTCAGAGAGGAAGGTCACCAGGGTCTGAAGAAGAAAATTGTGGTTGAACAACGATGCAGCTCATGGAACTGCACTAGGACTATACTATTATGTTTATTAGACCATATCATTCAAACTTCATCACATGATAATATGAGGATCTTATCTGCAATAACTCTAAAATATATGTTGCCTCCTCTCACTGTAGTCTTTTTTCTGAAGCCTCTTGCACAATACGGATGGCCTCCACGCAAGTGCTTTCCCTCATAGAAATTAATCAGCATTTTTCTTCATTTCAGGTTTGGACAGTTTTCTTATGACAGTGGAACAAGTAACTTCTTCTCATAACAGTTGTTTATTTAGGATTCTGGAAACTAGAGATCGCAGAACTGCCACCGGTCATTGTTTCCTTAGCTAATAACTTTATTTTTTTTTTAACTGGGGAAAGGGCCAAGAGTTTCACAATGATGAAAGAATTAACAACTTTTTGGCAAGTGTCACCTCGGCCTTCAGGAAAACAACCCTGCCTTGGAGAGTTTCATCTGTTGTGATAACAGAAGCAGACTGTGTTTCCTTTTATCTCAACAGCCAAAGGTATTTCAGAAGAAAAGAAAGAGAGAAAGCCAACATCAGTTTTACAATATAAAGGAATAAACCTGAAAATGCCCAGCAATTTAGCCTATTCCACACTCTGCACTTGTGAACAGTGTTTGAGGTAGCTATCTGATGCCCTCCTCTCTCTTTATGAAAACCACCAGCACCAGACCTCATAAAGCAGAGAGCTTGGAAATATCACCCTCTCAAGTACAGAAAAAGGGTCTTGCTTAAAACGCCTCACATGCCACTTGAACGATAGTTAAGATTAATAGTTAGAATGTGTTGATGGGATGTTCTGAGATTTGGATTGTTTTTTTAGGTAGGGGCATGATTGCTGGACACTAAAATGGGCTGCCATGAGGCTAAGGGACCCAGAAGTCACTGGCATTTGGAGGCAGGAGAAGCTGGAAGCTGTGCATCTTGAGGCATCTATGTGCCATGTCAAGGGACAGTTGGTCCTTTTTCATTTGCACTGGACAGTGACAGCTAAGCACTGCATACACACCAAGCACAAGATGGAAAGGGAAAAGGAAAGTCAAGGAAATTAAAAAAAACTCAAGAGAATGAAATTACAACACAACTTTTTCAGGAAAAAAAGTTTTGATTTTCGTCTCCTATGCATATGATCTTCGGTACTGAGGAGAAATACTGAAATATTTCTATATTAATTTCGTATTGATTTTGAGAATTATGAGATTGAGCAATCATATTCTAAACAAATAGAATAGTGCATCTGCAGTGTCCATGGCAAGATGATCACTAAATAAATTAGATACTTTTAGATCTAGATGAGAAGGATGAATTGTGTGAGATCCATCAACCTTTGCCTTTTTATAAGCACAACTCTTATGTTGCATGGCTTGCATCTGCATGTGCCATTTGAACCTTTGGCCTTCAAATGTTGGTGCATTAGCCAAAAACAAAGTGAAAAAATACTGTAGCATGGGAAAAGTTACAAAACAGCATCTGCTTGCCAGAGGAGCCAAAGCCAGTAATTTCAAGGTCAACATTTTGCTTGATTTTATTCCATATAATTTTTTATTCATGAGTTCTGGGCAAGCAATTGCTGAGCTTTTGGTTTTGGATTTATTTTTCGGGTGAGGGCTGAGGTTAGTTTCCAGTTCATTCTCTCCTTAATTAATGGCATCAGATATATTTAGATTTAATTGGAATATCTATCCATTCCCACTGTATTCATTAAGACTGAAGAAGCTACAAGCAGTGGTTTGCCAAGATACCTGACATCTTCCAGCAACTACTCAATATGGAAAGGATATCCTCTAAGAAAATTTTCTTGTGTTGGTTTGGCTACATGCAGACAGTATTTGGCTACATGTAGGTCAGCAAAGAGGAGTCAAGCAGTTTGGAGAGAGGCTAGGGAAGAAAATCACAGGGTTGGAATAGACTTTCGAGATCATCTAGTTAAACCATCGATGTAGCACCACCATAATCACCACTAAACCATATCACCAAGTTCCATGTCCGGATGCCTCTTGAACACTTCCAGAGAGAGTGACTTCATCACCTCCCTGGGCAACTTATTTCAATGCCTAACCACTCTATCAGTGAAAAAAAGTTCTAATATCTAATCTGAACCTCCTCTGGTGCAACATGATCCCATCTCTTCTCCTCCTTCCACTTGAGACATGGTAGAAGACGCCAACCCCCACCTCACTGCAACCTCCTTTCAGATACTGTAGAGAGCAATGAGATCCAACCTGAGTCTCCTCAGCCTGCTCCAGACTGAAAAACCCAGTTCCCTCAGACACTTCTCATAAGACATGTTTTCTAGACCCCTCGACAGTTTTGTTGCCCTTCTTTCCACATACTTCAGCACCTTTTTTGAAATGAGGGGCCGAGAACTAGACACACTACTTGAGGTATGCCCTCACCAGTGCCAAATACAGCAGGGGAATCACTTCCCTAGTTCTGCTGGTCACATTATTCTTTATCCAGGCCAAGATGCCGTTGCCCTTCTTGACCACGTGGGCACACACTGACTCACGTTCACCTGGCTGTTGACCAGCACCCCCAGGTTCCTTTGTGATGAACAGCTCTTAAGCCACTATTCCCCAAGCCTGTAGCACTGCCTGGGGTTGTTGAGACCCAAGTGCAGGACTCATCACTTGTCCTTGTTGATCCTCATACTGTTGTCCTCAGGGCAGCCATCCAGCCAGTCCAGATCCTTCTGCAGACCCTTCCTGCCCTCCAGCAGATCAACACTCCCATCCAACTTGATGTTTGCAAACTGACTGAGGGGGCACTCAATGCCTTCATCCAAAACATCAACATAAATATTGAACAGGACTGGGCCCTCTTTGGTGGATCAGACAGGACCCCTGGCAATACCGAGTTTCCAAAATCTTATTTCTTTAATTATAATAGAGCTTTCATTTGGAAATGTAGAAGGGTCCCTGTATCATTTTTTCTTCATGTTCTCTCTGTAATACATGGTCATCACAGCTGTGGTACAAGAGACACTTTGCTTTACATTACTGCAGCGGTGGCAGGCTGCAGTAATGTAAAGAAAAACATAAAGATGTAGCACCACAAAGAAATGCCATAAAACACCTGCCACAAAGGAATCAGCCAACTCAATATCTTATCTGGTTTTCATTTCCTCGGAGAAATAAAGAAGCTCTTCATGCACATGACAATGTGTGTGGTTAATCTTGCTTTTTATCTGAATTGGTAATAATTGTTAGAAACATATTTTGAGAATGAGGTATTTTTATCCACAGATAGACTTTGCAATATCTTTAAGGAACATATGTTTTTTCAGAGTTGAGAAGGTGAAAACATACACTTACTCTAAAGGAGGCAACTCTCAGAGTAGTTTCATTCTGTAGGAGGTGGAGGATCTTTAGTTTATTATAGTTGTTACTTTCTATTTCATTTGCTAAATCTACCAGATTATCAGATCTTATCTATCATTTCAATATTCTATTTCTTATTCTTATTTGCTTCCTCTGAGCTGATGTGCATTCAGAAATCTCAGTATCATTTCATAACATAAATCTGTAGTGTTGTTGCATATTTTGCACCAATAACAAAATATTTGTCCTGTCCCTTTTCTGACAGTTATCAAAAATACAGATGAGTTAACCATTGAACACACTTTGATTCCTGCCTCCTTTCGATGGAGTGTGTAATCTCACAACAATTACTTTTTGTTTTCATTTGAGATTCCTTTTTGTCAGCAGATGGCCTTAGGAAACTCTTGAAGATACATATGCCCACATCATATCCAAAATCTAGCAGTAATCACTGTTAGCATTTTGTCTTTTAGAATATTTGGAATATTTGTAAACATGCGAAACTATTGCATTAATGTTTTATAGACTCAAAAGCCTCTAACCTTACCACAAAACCATGTATTTCTAAGCCCCTACATAGTTTTAGCCTGTAACAAGTGACAGGGTCTCAGCCAAATGCCCACAATCAGCTTAGGAGCTGGCGCAGTGCCAGGATTGCTCCCCACAGGTAATACAGATGAATTCGCCCTCTGGAGCAGAGCTTGGGCCCTGACTCTCTTCAGTTTACCACAGATGAACTGCTGGACAAGAAGACTCAGCAGTAAGATGACACACTGGTTAAGTAGCAGAAGGGGTTTCTATAGAAGCACTCTTGTCCAAACTCTATTTCTGTATCTCCAGCCCTCAGACCACTAAAGATCTGTTTAGTGTGGTTGTAGAGGATAATGCAGCAATCAAGACACTTTGCTGAAATGACTTCTGAGATGTGTTTACATTTTCTTTTCTGAACAGACTGATATAGAAGTTGGATGATCCGCTTCCTGCAGTCCAAGTGCCAAGTCTGTGGATGGGATTGCAGTGGAACCCACCCCTCAGGGACCTCCTTGTGAGCTTCATACTGATTGTGTAGGGTTAGTCCTACGGCTCACCTCTGCCTTCCACTGAGACGAGGAGCTCTCTGGAGATGGACTCTAGGTAAGTGATGTTACTGCGAGGAGAATGGCACACATAATGCATTTTTTTCTGATAACTGAGGCACAAAAGGGAGTCTCAAGGGAGGAATCTCTCTTCTCTCATAAACCCACCATATATCAGTTGCTATAACAGCCTGTCTGCCTCAGTCCACCACACACGTAAGCCACACAAACACAAAAGCCTGTTACTAGACAAGTACTAGTGTGATGTCATGCAGCTTCATCCTCTTTGTCATCACAACACAATGCATACTTTAGTGCTTAAGTCTCACATGACTGCTGTTCCAAAATTTTCTTTGAAATCATTACTTAAAATTGAATCCTTTACAGTCTATTTTTGAGGAGAAAACAAAGGGTTTTATAAAGCTACCTCTACAAAGAGACTCTTTTAATTTTGTCTATTCTTCTCTGCCTTTTCAACCTGTAAGAAAAATGGCTGGCACTTTTGGAAATTCTAGCTATTTTAAAAGAAATCACAGCTGGCTGTGAAGTACGTTTGTAGAAAGACTTTCCAATAGGAATTAAAAAAATTTATACTTAAAAATATTTCCCTTTAAAAAAAAAAAAACAGATTATCTCAAATAATTTCAAAGAAGAGTTCTTTTTTGTCATGCAAGCAATTTTTTTGTTTAATCTACATTAACATGTATTAATGAAAATAATTCAATAAAAGATTCATGGATGTTGTTCAAATATAGATATATACACAGGTACCTAAACTATTCCGTTATCTCTGTGGATACTGGCAACACCTTTAGCTAAGATTGTCCACTCTATGTCGAATTTTAATTCCTTGTATTTAGTTTTCTAGTCTGCCTTTTTTTTTCTTTTTTCCAGAGGCTGATTTTCTTCTTTTGTCTTTTTTTTTTTCCTCACTCAAACTTTCAGCAAAATAACTCAACCATTCCTTAGGATCAAAACTAGGAATGACATTCTCATATAACTTTCTAATATCTTCTTGGTGACTAAGAACAAGCGGGCAAAGATCTCAGGCTTGACTTTGCTCTGTAATAAAAACTGATTTACTGACTGGGGAGAATGAATGAGAATGACTATTCCTTGTTGCTCTAGTTTCCAGTGAAACTATTTTACTGTTAATTATTTTCATTGAAAAAGTAAGAAATGCTTTCTTTTTTTTTGTTTTGTTTTCTGTTGTTTTCTTTCAAGGAATTAGCATTAACTGTAACTACTATATTCAATTCTTTACTTTATTCTGGTTTCTGGGGGGAAAAGATGAAACTGTAAGCATGTTTTTTCTTTTCATCTGAATGTAGTTACTCTTCCTTTCTATAATTATGCAAAGAGGAAAGTTTAGCCTGTGAGATAGCATACCATAGGGACTACAAAATAGGTTAAATAAAACACTAATTATACACCTATCTCTGCCAGAATAATACTTTCGGAAGGGAACAGGGAGCTGTTACACAGTTAGGAGGATTTGTCCTGGGATAGCTTCATGTGAAGTAACCTATTTAGGAGTTTTGTGGGGGACTACAGATTGTTTGTTAACACTTATAAGCCATTCTCAGATTTGACATATCTTGGGAAGAAAGGGACACAAGAAGGTAGTAAGAGCACCTGAGTCCAGTCCTCCTTTTGCTGGGCAGGGCTTGAGCTTCTTAGAGAGCCTAACCCTTGATCTGACCACAGTGGCAGACCCTGCATCAGGATCCTCCAGTGATCAGAGGAGATCTTGTGCTCCATCACGACAGACACAAGATGAGAATGCATACTTCCACAAGCTGTTCATACTGAAAAAGACACAGAAGTTCAATATCAAACCAAAAACCTCCGGTTAAGTTTCAAAAAATACCCTTTTTCTTTGTGGAGTGCTGTCAGCACATGTTAGCCCTCTGCTGATCTCCTGTAAGCATGATCAGGATCGATTTAGTGTTTATGTAAAGTAGAATGAGAGAAATTAATTTACCTAGGGGAAAAAAACCAAAGCAAGCCAAAATAAAAAACATCAAGGGCTGCACAAAGCACCCTACTAGTGGTTTAACAATTTTTCTGAATCAGCTGAACTTGATGAGGTAGCAGACTTAAATCCAAAGATTTGGTCTGAACCAGGCAGAGCAGGGATTGGTCCTGGCAGCATTGTCTCCCAGAAAAGTTGCCTAACTGCTGCACTGTAGGATTTCAGAGGTACCACCACTATTACTCAGTAATTCTGTGAGTGAGTCCCAGGTTTTATGTCATTCCAAAACCAAAGCATATTGGAAAAATATTGGTAGAATTGGTGACTGTATTTATTTATGGCTTATGGACTTTAGTGAGACTCTGACCCTCAGCCCCCTCTAGTTGGAACTACAAATGCAAAATATATAGCATATCTCAGCAGGCTTTGCTACTGGACAAGAGGGTTGGCAGCAGGTCTGCAACAAGTAACTAAATAGGAGATGGCAGTAAGTAGAAGGAGAGGCAAAAGTAGAGATCTGTAGAAGACCTGGGGACCAGGAAAGAATGGTAAGTGACAAAAGAGAGGCAGCAGATTAGAGAACATTTTTATTACTTTATTTCACTGAAAAAACTTCCATAGTAAATTTTAATTCACAGGTAATTTGGGAAAAACCAGAATTCTTTCTTTGATATTTAGTTTATTCACTTGCTAAACATTTAACAGCCAGCTAGATTTAATGGCATCAGAGAGTGGAATTTATTTGTTTGTTTTTTTGAGGCTGAAGCTGTTTCCAAACCAAAATAACATGCTATGAAGCTTCTTTGTGCTGAGAATTCTGTTGGAGAAATTCCATGTGCTGAAGGTTTTACTGATGTACCAGTTGTACTTTGGAATACTACCAGGTTTGTTTAGGGCTGGTTTAGAGCTATCTTTTCCTTGCTCCATTAGTCTGATGAAAATCAGTGATGCGTTTGATATACTTTTTTCTAAAACCATAAATGAAGGCTGCAGTAGACAATTGAGCCTTTTCCATGGATTTTGGGTGAACAACTATGCAGCCAGTTGTTCCTACTAATTTTGGCATCTCAGAAGTGGCAGGGAGGAACTTGGTTACGGTGTTCCAGAAAAAGTCAGTTGCCACAGTCTCAGGGGCCTCTGAGGAAGAGATGTTAACATCAGTGTTTCTGTCAGTAAGGGCTGGGCTGCAGAATCTGGCATATGTTGCAGGTTTTTATTTTCGTGAATTTGCAGGATAACATCAGCCTCATGCTGATAAAGAAACTGGTGAACTGAATGTGTCTGTGTATCTCTTTCCTTCATGAATTTCCAGTACCACTTCTGTTCACAAAGCCTGTGAGTTTCCTTTCATTGCTGGCATAGGAAATATTTCACAGTACCAAGGTAAATGTGCTTGAAAATGCCATTTTCAAACTCCTCTGCCTCCTAAACTCTGTGATGTAGAAAGAAAATTTCTTTCTATATTTTTTTTTTTTTTTTTTTTTTTTTTTGTATTTCAGGGGATGTAGTGTTTATCATAGATGTTGTACAAGTATATCACAGTATATCAAACATTGAAAAAAATTGTGCACCAAAAATTTTCTCTAAAAACAAAAAAAATACTTGAACAGAGAATTACACAGGTATCCAGGAAGATATACAGGGATGCTAACATTTCACAGACACGACTGTGCAGCTGAATGTAGGTTTTTGGATTTCAAGTCTATTTGTTATCATTTTCTTTCTTCTAGAAACTGGGCAACTGCTTCCACAGAGGTTTCACAGCACAGCATGTCTAGCTGTGTGTCTCTGACTCTTAGTGCCAGAGCAGGGAAAGAACCACGTTTCTGAGAAGCTGCATGAAACATGTTGCTGTGTGCATATATTTTAGGTATTCATCACCTGGAACTTCTGTTTATGCCTAGAGTGTCTCTGACCCTAGAATACCCGTCATATTTTGTCACTGGATTAAGGGGACCAGTTTTTGACTTGTATTGCACCTTTGGGGGCCTAATTACATTCAAGTTCCACCAGAGCAGGTATCCAGAAAGGGCGCATAGAATTTAAAGAATTACAAGAAATTAAACTTAGAGGAGACTTGAAAGACCATCTGTCCCTCCTAACACACCATAGGAGTCCTAAGACTCTACAGTGGATAAATCTTCTCTGTGATCTTCCCCATTATCAAGCATTTGCATTTCAAAAGAAAGTGCTGTAGTCCCCATCCTGTACAAACTCTCTTCCTTGTCTGCTGTAGTAACAGAGAAATTGTGTAGAGAATTCTTGTGAAACAACTATGAATTACATTCAAAATACTGTTTCTTCCTGTATTCTTTCATGAGCAACAGTAAGGCTGAATTGCAAGTATGCCCTGATATAGAACAGCTACACAGTGAGTGTAGCTTCTTGCATTTTGCCTGACAACTTTACTACGACCTTGCAAACTAAGGCACCCATCTGTCATTTATAATTCATGTATCACCATCAATTTATAGAGGACTAGGCAGTTTGCCCTATGTGTCTAGCTAGGAAGAAATTAAAAGCACAGCAATATCTCTCTTGATTTTTTTTCAGTAGAATTGTTACTGAAGACAGTGATACTATTAGTTACTTGTAAGCCATCAGCCAGAAATTCGAGGAAGACCATTTTCTTCTCTGCAGCTTATTTGATACCAAACCAGGCTTCTCGTGCTTCTCTAACAAATAATTACTTTCCCACAGGATGAGATAGGATGGCTGATGTGGTAGAATATCTCAGTGAATGACTAGTTACCTATAAGCATCTGACATTCTAAGTTAAATTTTCTGAACAATCTTTTAAAAATCCCACCATATGAAGAAGCTGTCAGTAATTTTAGAAATCTGTCATTAAATTTTCTAATTAAAGAGAACTGCAAAGGCGGTAAGGACTACTTTTTCTTCTTGTTGTTTCTTTGCTACTTATTTGCTTGTCTTTTAAAAGTATTTGTGTGAACTGAAGCTCTGAAATTTATATTTCCCAACTAAACTAGCTATCAATGTTGGAAAATAGTTTACAGTTTACAATCAAATACATCTTTAGTATTTCACAGAATCAATGAGGACAAATCTTGTCTCTGCTTTAAATTTGGTTCACTTTTCTAGGGACAAAACTAGAAGGAGTAACAAGGGCATCAGAAAGCCTAAACCCTCCTCAAACCTCCTTTGGACCAGATGCAATACAGAGCAAAATAAGAGGATAAGAAAACAGGAAGAAAATAAAGAGACAAGAGAAAACTGATTTCCCATTACCCCGCAGATCCAAGAAGTAAATCCATGTCACCTAGTTCCTAATATATTGTTCCATGTAATAATTGAGGTGACCAACTTAAGCCAATCTGTAATTTCTCTTCCAAGAGAATAAAGTATAATATACTTGACTAAGACCATACCTGCCCATAAAAATTGTGTGCAGCCTGCCACCGAATACGTGTTCCCAATTAATCTATAACTGGTGTACCACAGCCAAGTTTACAAAGATTCGGCCAGAGGACGCTCAAGCAGACACTTCTGATTAAATGTGAGAATGAAAGGGCTGCCACTTTCAAAAGTCTTGCCAACGGGTGGTTTTTTTGCAGTAGTAAAAGGCTGTTTGGAGATTGTTCCCAGACTATAATGGCATCCTTGACAACATTCATTAGAACATGCTTGAGTCTCCCTCCTACCAGATTTCATCTCTTAAAGCATTTAACTCTAAAGCTGGATCAAAGGGGAGATCAGATTTAAGCACCAAAAACCAAAAACTAATGAAATAATATTGTTCTGAATGAAACAAAAAAATTATGTCTGGTCAGTAAGTTTTGTAAACATTTTACCCTTTCTTGAGGTTTCATTTCTGAGATATAAGTTCTATGCAAATTTCAAGAGGAGAATGAATCTGTTGAATATTTTAACACCTTCCCACATGCTCTCGAAGAACACTACAACTTCACTGGAAAGTTCCATTATGAAGACATACAGTACAAAATTTCTTGTGCTGGAAAAACCCGGTATATCTCTTTACAGACACTTTTCAACTTCATGCTGGAAAAAAAAAAAAATGGTTACAGCACATACTTGGGGCACCAGGATGAATCAGCAGCTGAAATCCAAGTAAATGCACAGCCAAACCTAAAGAAGAAGCATTGATGTGAGCACCCACTGACCTTCCAAGCAGTCCAATAGAAATCTCCCAAGTGCCCAGTGCAGACACATGTCCAGGCAGCCACATAAGGAAAGACTGGCTGAGAATGCTGTGTGTGGCAACATCACAGAGGCTGGAGATGAGTGCTGCTCTGTGGGCCACCATTAAAGGAACGGAGAGTGCCACCTGCAGAGCCCAGGCTGCTGGCATTGATGTTACTGGCAACGAAACACTGAAGCCTCTCTACACCAGCAAAACTATATAAAAACACTACAATTGTCTCTAGAGTTCTGTCAAACCGACTGGTGGGAACCAAAATATTCCAGATGTTTATCTGAAAATAAGAGAGAGACAAACAAAAATTTTCATTTCCCTTACATCATAAAAACAAAAACCTGGGAGTTGGTGTTTTTAATTCTGTAAAGCTTATTAAATCTGTCCAGCCCTATTCTTCATTTTCATAAATTGGAATTAATGGTGTTTAAAATCTGGATTCTTCTTTATTCCTCTGAAGTGGACAGTTGCATCTGTGACTTGAAAAGAATGTCAGCCAGAAGGCTGTGATATGGTCCCAAATTTGAATTTAATATAGTAGACATACACATGGGTTTCTAGCTTTTTAATTTAAGATAAAAGTTTCTGCTACAGAAATAATTTTTAGACATTTTAAAAGTGTTCCTGCAGATTCTTCTAGAAATCCATAAAAAATTTATTTAGAAGGAGAACATAGTTCAAAGTGAATGTCACAACTGGGCAAGAAAAGATGAAAAGTGACAGACACTCCATATTGTTATGGCTGCATACTTAAAACAGTCATAAAAGTAAATTTTTCTACATAAATTATACTAAAACCACCATGCTTTATCTAGTTTATAATTAAAATGTGTTTCCACACCTCTGGAAAACTCAGTATAGGAATAGCCTGCAGGAGGATGGATATCTGCATATAAAGTAATTGTAGCTATATATGAATGTCTTTTATCTTGACAGATTCTAAATGGCTTTGCCAAATTAAAAAAATAAAGAAAATGTTCAATATTAATTGCTAAATAAGTTTGAATGTAAAATTAGAGAAGCTAAATCCAATTATAATAGAGTTTATCCAGGACATGCTACCTCTTGTAAAGAAAAGTACTTGTTGATAATTATAATTGGTCTAGTTCTGAACTTTATACAGTACATGAAAAATACACCACATCCAGATCCAAGCAACAGTAGTTCTTAAAAATTAAATAGGATGAATTCTCTGCTCAAATTCCCACTGAGAAAGGAAGGACTCTTAATGTCCTGTTCATTCTAGGTATATTTTGCTTGAATGGTGGCTCTTTGCTCTTAGTTGCTATTGGTTTCCATGCAGCCCTGTGTGCCACATTCTCACAAGTGCTTTCTTATAAAGCCTTTTGTCTTCACGTCTCCCTTTTAGAAATACTTACCCGTTTTTCATAGCATAAATTGTATTTGGGTAACCACCCTTAAAGCTCCACAGTGGCAAAACTTCCTACTCATAGACTGCATTTCTGCAGAAGTTCAACCTGTCCTTGGTATTTCACTTCACAGGAGATTTTGAAACAATTGTTTAACATGCTTTTTTTTTTTGCCTAAACTGCCTCCACAATGCAGATTTTTTTCCAGTTTGTCTTCCAAAGTCATCCTTGGCTTCTCTGATACTCTTCCCATGAGCTGGCCCCTGCCTTACCTTCTCTGTGTCATGGTGAATCTGCCATTTAACACAGGTTTTTCTGAACTGTATTGTGGAGTATTGGAAAATCAAGCTCCAAGTGATTCGGCAGAAAAGGCTGTCACCCTTTCAGACCTTAGTGTCATCTATTATGTCACGTATTCCACTTGCACTGAGCAAAGATGCTGAATGATTACATCTCAATAAGAGCAGCTAATTAAATATTTACTTGGAAGACAGCTTGCATGCAATAAAATTCACCTTCGGGAAGAAGATCTATCTGATTTCACATAACTGTCAAGTGTATTCTTATCTCAATGTACAGTGGAAATAAACATAAAACCCCCACACTGCAAGAAAAGATTACATGTGTGCATCCAAAAAGTAGTGGACTTTTCTGATGTTTCTGACAATTTAGACACTTATTTTATTATATCTTCAAAGACAACATGTGCATGCATTTTTGTTTGAAATGTTACCATTCAAAAAAACTATCAGTCAAAAGACATTCACTGTGTTGCTCTCTCATACTGTTTGAAATCAGCATTCAATTCACAGTGTAGTATGTAATCGTAATAGAATGTGGCACAAAAAGAGTGCAGAAGGAAATATTTATGATGGTTTTGAAGGTTAGCAAGTTCTTCAGACATTCAGACAAGAATCCAAACTGTTTGTCCGCCCTTAACTGAAAATCTTCAATAAAATTCTAAACCTGCTATCTCTGCCTCTGAGAATAGCAGCGGCATCAAAATATTTTTTAGATAGAAATCTTGGCAGAATATTATTCCAAGAAAGCTGGGATTAAATACACAGGTGTAAAATATATTCACTAAGGCTCCTTTCAGGTCACGGTCACAAAGGCATTCTGTTCCCCAGAACAAAAAAAGAAATAGAACCTCCACCAGTGCTTTACTCGACAAAAATATAAAGGGTTAACTTTAGTTTTTGAAGAAAAAGTTCTTATAGCTATCTTTTCAACAACACAAGAGCAGTTTTAAGAAAACAGAAATCCAGGAAAATAGTTTCCACAATGGAACCATTGTGCCCTGTTCTGCATAAACAGGGTTTTTGTGGGAAATAACAACTTTATAGCTTCACTTGCCCTAAGGTGATCGTTCACCTGGCAAAATCACCTCTGTATAAATAAGATCTCTGATTTAGTGTTGCATGAAGTCAGTGGCCATGCCATACTTTGGATTGTCTGTTGACTTCCTTATCTGACATGTGTTGAAGTGTTCCAAATTCAACTTGCAAGTTTAGTTTAGAGCTTTCAGTTTGCAAGGTGGAAAGTAAAACAGCAACTCACAAAATCCAAGTTAATAAACACTGTAAACAGTGAAGGAGTGGGTATGTAAGATAGAAAGTAAACATTTCTTTAAATTATAGCTAGCTTCATACATACCAATAACTTTTAAGCTCTCATAATACCAGGCAATTTACAAATACTCGTTCGAAATTTACTATTTGTGGTTTGCATCTAAGTATATTATTCAGATTAGATGGTATAATGTACAATTTTAGAGTTGCCTCTGAAGCAGTTTATGATCCTGCAGTCTGAACAGTTTATTGGTTTATGCTTCTTAACATCTTGTTTTCATCATATTCAGATGACAATGTCCCATTCCTTACCCAGTTATTGGCTGAGATGAGGAAAGGAGTGAAAATGAAGAGGCTGTGAAAGAATCATCATACGTGGAGTTTGCTAAAGTCACTTATGACACTGGTTTATAGCGAGCATGAAATCATGGAGTTGAAGGTCTCAAGAGGAGTGAATAAGGCTGGAGCAGAACACTGACCCTGGACTTCAAGCAAACAGACTTTAGATGGATTAGGGAGCTGTTAAGTGTCATCCCATGGGAAGCAGATCAGAGGAGAGGAGTTGCTCAGGAAAGCTGGTAGTTCTTTAAGGACAGACTACGTCTGAGGGGAAGAACGATCCATTCCGATACTCAGGAAAATAAATAGACCTATCAGCAAACTGGTGTGGCTAAGCTGGGAGTTGGAGGTGGAACAGCATGAGGAAAGGGGAAGCAGGTTACAAAGGAGGACTTTGTAAACGTTTCCCAGACGTACAGAGTGCTGTCCATAAAGCTAATGTTCAGCTGGAGGTGATGTTCACAGGGGACAGAAAGAGCAACCGGAAGAGTTAATTTCAGTAGGAAAAGGCCAAGTAGGTAGGGCTGTGGCAGAACAGCATGTTGGATTTTGTGACGGTGAACACAGGTAGTTAATGTCTTCTCTGCCTTAGCTGTCATCACAAGGTATCACAGACCTCTGCTTCTCAAAGGGGCTCAAGAAAGAGGATGCAAACTGGCTGTGTCTGAGTAAAGGGCTGCGTGAGAGAAATTATGGAATGGCTGTGGGTGGAAAACCATGGTGAAGATGGTCTAGCCGAATGTCCCTGCTCAAACCAAAGTCACCCACACCAGGTTGCTCAGAAGTGTGTCCAGTCAGGTTTTCAGTATCTCCAAGAATAGATGTTTCACAACCTGTCTGGACAACCTGTTCCAGTGCACCTCCCCCTGCCACCCAGAAAAAAACCAGACAAAGTGGGGTTTTACTTATGTTTAAAGGAAATTTCCTGTATTTCAGTTTGTGCCTGTTGTCTCTTATGCTATCACCGAACATCACCAAAAAAAGCCTGGCTCCATCTCCTTTACTTCCTCCCATCAGCTATTTTATGCGCATTAGTAAAACCACAGCATGAGTCCTCTTAGAGCACATCTTTGCGAGCGTGAAGGTGAAGGTGATCAGAAATGGACAGAAGTGATTTATCAAGTGCAAATCATGCCTGACCAGACTGTTTGCCTGCTGCAGTAAAATAGAGAACCTCACTGCCTTTCATAATAAAATGATTGGATTTGTGGACAAGGAAAGAGCGCTAGACATAACTTAGCTTGACTTCAGCAATATTCTCTGCACTGTTTTCCACAATGTTCTCGTATCCATATAAAGAAGCTTTTGTCTGAATGGATGGACAAGACGATGAATAAAGACACGGTCGAATGGTCAGAGGGCAGTAGTTATATACCTTACTTGGAGGCCAGTAACAAGGGCAGTACTGCAGGAGTCTGTCCTGGGACCTGCCTTGTTTAACACCCCTATCAATGAGCTGGAGGAGCTCACAGACTCCTTGTCCATCATATTTGCTCTTGAGTCCAAACTGGGGGGTGGGGGCAGCTCCTATACTTAAGCAAAGGGCTGCCACCCAGAGTAATTCAAAGTGACTGGGAGAATGCTACAGTGGGAACCTTACAAAATTCAACAAGAACAAAAGCAAAAATCTGTATCTATGGCAGATGAAGCCCTCTGAGTGACATAGGCTGGGGATCAACTGTTTGGGAAGCAGGTCTGTGGGCAAGGCCCTAGGCTTCTTGGGAGCAGTAAGCTGGACATTGGCCAGAAGTGTGCCCCAGAAGCAGAAACAGCCAATGGCATCCTGGGCTGCACAAGAAGGAACAGAGCTAGTGATTATTTCTTCTGCTCAACACTCACTGGAGCACACCTGCATACTGCATCCAGCTTTCAGCCCACAGCACAAGGAAGACATCAGGGAATTGCAGACTGTTCAGCAGAAACCACCACTGTGGAGGGAGCTGGAGCATTTGTGCTGTGAGGAGAAACTGGGGGAGCTAGATACGCTTGCCTTGGAGCAGAAATGACTTTGGAACTACATAGCAGCAGCTGCAGTGCCTGCAAGGAGCTCACACAGGGGACAGAGTTGGGCTGATCACACTGGTAGAAGGGCAAAAAACAGCTGACATGAATGGAGACTAGAGAGGGTCACAATGGATATAAGGAGAGCTGTTTGCCCATCAACACCATCAGGCAGTGGCACAGGTTGCCCAAGGAGGTTGTGAAGTTTCTGTCCTTGGACGTTTCCAATCCCTGAATGAACGAAGACCAGAGCAGCCTGGTCTGACGTCAGAGCTGCCCCTGCTGTGAGCTGAAGGTTGAACCAAAGAACTCCTGACGTCCCTCCCAGTCTGAATGATCCTCTGATCCTCCAATTTGTGGTAAAAAAAAGTTTCTTATCATTTGGCAGAATGGGTCAAATGTAGTTATGGGAATAATTGTTTCATGACTTAATATGTGGCTTTCAGATGTTTTTCCTGTTGGAGTCATTAGAGTTTCTGACTTGTTCTTGTTTTACAGTCATTCAGAGATCAAAACAGACTCAGAAATTCACTACAGAATGCATAAATAATAACGTTCTACGCTGCAATAACTCATTGTATGGCAAAGACACTTTCAAGAGGGTACATTACTTGACTCTGTTCTTTACTCTGCTGAACATGTTCACTAGATCCTGAGCATAGAAGCTTTGAAAACATAATTTAGAGTTCTACTTATTTCACTAGGGTGAGATGCATTTACATTAATTTGGTTTGACTTGATTCCTGGCAGACTGATGTATCACAGTTGTCATTTATACTAAAGGTGGCAGTCTGTCTTCTCCTTTTCACGTGACTTTATTACTTGGTACAACAGAATTTGAATAGACACTGGAAATAAGTACAATTAATTCACAGAGAAAGAAATAAAATCACATATAAATAATATCAACGAAAAAAAATCCCCATATTTTAGACAAAAAAACTTCAAGCAGCCTTAGGAAAATAAGCATGGGTCAGGTCACAGGTACAATGTGAACAGTGTCCTGCTAAAGCCTTGCTTCTCATACACCAACGCAGTGAAGTTTTGTTCGTTGTTGCCTTTCAAAGATGAAACAGATGAAAATAGTACAAGAGTACATTTATGTAACACCATGTCTTCAGAACATTGTCATCTTGTTCTCCGAAATTCTAAACTTTAATACCGACGCGCACATGCGGATTGTGGGCACAGTGATTCATTGGTGCAAGAATGAAGAATGAATCATCCCAAAATGATCACGGAGGAGGTGGATACGGTGGTACAGGAGGGCACACCAGAGGCAGCATGCTGCACCATCTGAAAAACATGTGCAGGAATGATTGAAGTGCTCTTAGATGAAGTCTCTCTTTGAGTATTAAAATAGAGCAATATGATTTCTCTGTAAATCTAACATGTAGAAAAATATATTCTACAAATAAAATCAAAATTTCAGTACAGCAAAGGCGTCTGAGATTTTTACATTTCTACTTTCTCAGTTGATCTTGGTTTTAAATAAGAGTGTAAGTGTTGGAGTGCCACCTGTGACGTCCAGCAGTCTTACCTTGCACCATGCACCATGAGTGCTGTCATCTAGCTGCCCTCTGATGTAACTAATAGTATCATATCCAGAGAAGCCTGATAAAAAAATCATTTTCAACTGTACATACCTCTTCTCTTCCTTACGTCTGTCAAACCCTAGAAAGGAACAGTAATGTAGAGTCTGGTCTCATGACCTGCTGTTAGTATGGGTTCATTTAACCTGACTGCCTATACTACTGTATATTTGTTTCTTATTTCCACTTTATCTCTCTGTAAAAGTGCCTTATGACTGACAGATGCAGGAAATGACAGCGCATTTACTCCTCATCCATAGGCATATTTCTCATTTCCATCACTTTTGATTGTTCAGGTCAACTTCTGTGATACAGGATTAAGATAGAGATACAAAATTAATACACAGTAATACCATTGTATTTTGAATGAGAAACACAAAATTTCTTTTGTGTGGTTTTTTTAATTAAGTAGATTAAAATATACATTTTTATTATTTTTTTCTGTCTCTCCTCAAGATACTAGCATGAAATTCCTCAAATATACCCCACTCTCGAGGAGCTCAATGAATATTACTTGCTCTAACAATACAAGAGAAAACAAAATCTGGTTATTTCTAGTTATAGCAACAAGTCTCTCCTTAGAATAATGTTTTGATGCTTCTAGACAGAATTCTTAGTCTTTTTTATGACAGTCATTCATGAAATAAAATGCCAGTATTGGGAAACCAGGAGTTTACACTCCTTGTGGAAATACCTATGCCACTTATTGATCCTGCCGATTTTTCTGCAGTGAGATATGAAACAGAAAGTGTTTCAGGAAATGGAATTGTCTTACATTAAATGATACCTTGCCCTAATAGTTAGCACCATGTTATTTAGGCAGCAGGAAACACATTCAGGCCACTTTTACTGTGTGACCATAGTCCATACAACTAAGAACAACTAAAGGGAATATTCAATAGCATTTCATACAGAGGCCTGAGGCAGAAACTGAAGATTTTACATAGATTTTCTTGCTGAAAGTGAGGAATAAAAGCATCTCAGGAAGGCAACTAATAAACTAATGGATAAACTTGGTTGGTTTGGTGGAATTCTTTTAATTCTTTTCATTTTTTACAAGCCTTAAACTGTAACAGACTCTAAAGCTCCATCTGAATCTGTTTCGTCTCTGTTCACAGCCTCCATGACTGGGTGTTTTCCCTCCTCTAATCTTTCAGAACTGCACTACAGCAAAGACTATAGAAAATCAAACGATTTTCCAATAAATTTTTTTCAGAAAATACTGCTTCATGTACACTGAAATATTGTTTAAACTTCTCAAAGAGGATCTGAAGGTGAGAATGATATTCCAGTGCAGCTTAAAACACTAATGCAGTGATAAGTGATGCCTAAGTCAAAGTCCCTATTCCAATCGTAACTTGCAATCAGAACTTAAATTTCCCTGTCCAACATATTAGACAAGTACATACAAGGCTTCTAAACGGAAGATGTCTTCTGGTGTCTCTCCTTGTAAAAGTTCAGTTTAATTCAGTCACAGCAATAGATTTTCTGAGCAGTAGCTGAATTTTCTTGGCAGCAGTAACATTGACTAGTGAGAGCATCTGAAAGGGTCCATGCAGCCCTTTCTGAGAGCATCTTCACAGGGCTTGGCCTAGGCTTGGCCACTGCTCATCTGCCTCATCCTGTCCCACTTACCACAGATATGGTTCTCAGGGGGTATCCTACAGATACTTCACAGCAGATCAGTAAAGAAAAAAAGATTCAAGATTTAAAAAGATTTAGTCAGTCTCTCATCCAGATATTGGTGGTTTTGATCAGTTTTGTTTCTTACCTCAATGAGGAGATCCAAGACATAAAGGATCAGTAATATGGGAAAAGCAGCAAATAAATTCACCTCTAAACAAATAAATGTAAAAGAGCAGAAGTTATCCTAATAAGGGTACTTTAAAGGAAGCTGTTTGTTTATTTTAATTGTATGTATCCTGCCCTTTGTTCTCTCTATTAAAGGGCAACCTCAGCTGGTGTAGAGAGAAGGGCATGGGGGAACCAAAGGAAATGAAATGCTCATCTGAGTCATGCATGAATTTTGTCTTTCAGAATTAGTAAGACATTTTTATCTAATCTCTCAGATACTTTAAAGGGCTTACAAAAACATCGCTTACATACTCAGAGCTTTAAAGGAGCTTGCATTAGTTAGAAACCCCATACATTATTTAGTCAGTGAATGCTATTTATAAAAGTACAGCTATCATCACATTTATAGAGCTTTCCAGCCATGAATATGTGATATACTATCTCTCTGCCCAAGTACAATGGCTAGATAAATGAGGCCAAAACCAATGAAAACAAAGTGCCACCTCGAAAGTTTGGTACCTTGAAATCAGTGACAAATTGCCTGTTCACTTGATTTCCCTGGGACAAGGATTTCAACTAGAAATATCACCACAGAGTAAAAAATCCATCAAGTACCAATTGAAAATGCACATTAATCATTTCCATTTGTGAGAGCAATAGTTTCTGATCCATTCATTTGGGCATTTCTACAACATATTAAAATGAATAACATGCAGTGTTTCAGAAAGGCAGTAAAACAGAACCAAAGAGCTTACTCTGAATCTGGTAATTTCAAGCACAACTTATTCATCCTACTTCTTGCTACGTAATAACAGCATGGCTAGACAGTCATTCCATCTCTTTTTCCCCATCTGCATGGCTGCTGTATTTACCCTGTGAAGGGCCAGACTGTTGAATACACACAGATTAGGTTAAATAGTGAGAAAATTGTTCCAGTGATTATCCGGCTTCTCAGATGTCACAATTATACCAAAGATTCAACAGCTGCTTCATGTTTACTAGTTACAGCTACAGACTGGTCAGTAGAAAGAAAGACTGTATTTGATTTTTTTTTTTTTTTTTAAATTTTGGTACATTGCACTCAACTAAAAAGCCAATCGGAAGCCTAAGCTAAAATACTGAACTCAAGAACTGAAGAAAGATTCTCTAACTTGACATTCAAATCAAGTGTTTGGAAAGAACTCGAAACATGCAAACATTAATATAGGATTCAGTGACTGGTTTTGAAGCAAACCTAATTTCCAGAGATGCCCTGACTTTCTTAGCTGTTGAGCAAAAAATCAGTTTGGAAATTAATCAGTTATTGAAAACCAGGCTGATCCAGGGAAACACAGCTATCAATGTTAAGTTGCTCTCCTTCTACTTTATTTCTCCCTTCTGCACTGGTTTCAAGTCACTGTGTGCATCTTCTGACCATCCTCTAAATCTTTTTTTTTTTTTTTTTCCTCTTACTTCATTTTGAGTATCTCTATGCTTTGTGTCAGTCTGCTTAATTTTCGTACATGTCAAACTGTCAGGAAGAGGAAGGAGCGTTTTGGTGTGGCCAGACAAATTAAAGACAGTATGCTTGCTCTGAGCAAGGTACATATTAATTATGAGTCCCTTTTTTGAAAAAGCAGTGGGTAGGCTGTTTCAAGGGAGACAAATTCCCTAGAAATGGACAGCTGAGATTTCAGCATGACATATGTTTTAGGTACAGTTATTTCTGTACTGAGATTTTCAAGAAAGTTAAACGAAGTGCATTTCCATGCTACACTCGAGAACCAAAAGGAGGGCATATACACACTGAAGCTCAATAATTCCTTCAGGCTTTCCCAAGTGGGGAGTGCTGCATTAGCCAGTGACATTATACCCGGCAGAATTTATGGAGCTCATTTCTGCCTCATTTCTGGCGCCTTTCCTGATCTTCCTGTGGACTGCAGCAGATTTATCTGCTGCACGGTTGTTTGTGTTTTCATGCCATTTCATTCTCTGCAAGTCTCAGCCTCAGATATTGGACCATATGCAGGGAAGGTGGGGTCACTTGGTTGTATTTACCCCTGTCCTTGCACAACATTGGGTCCTCTGGCTGAAGACAGCCAGCTTCAGGGATCAGCAGGTTGCTCTGCTCTGTTGCATTAAGTGGGATGAGGTGGGCATGGGACTTTGCACTGTCTTTTAAACTGATTTTACAACAGAGGTTCAATATGGTGCACTTCCTTGCTTTCCCGTCAGCCTTCCAAAGCACTCGTTGCTTATATACCATTTATTTTTTATATTTTGGTTTCTAAATATAAGCGATGTCCAGGCTTCCAGTATAGCTATCCAACTGTACCTAATACAGGTGATGGACTCTATGGAATCAATGCAAAGAAGTGAGATAGCCTGTGATCCAATAATTTAAGCCTAAAATTCCCTTCTAAAATATGGTCAGACAAATCCTACCCCACGACTCTTACAATTTGTTGCCAAGGTTGCATATTTATAGCTTGTTACTTTTATGTCTAATTTAGGATCTTAATTTCAAACATTTTCTTAGAACAGAAATACTTCATAGGCAAAGGCTGTATGGGAAGTATATATAGGGCAGCTACTTCTTTCCCGTGCTTTTAGCTGAAAGACAATTTGTTCAGATATGATTTGGTAGGCTAGTTCCTTCGTAAGCTCACTTTAATACATCTTGAACCAGTAGAAAATATATTACTAGATCATATTTAAATTAGCACAAATAATTGTTCATTTAATTGGCAATCTCATCAGTAGAGCCTTTAATAAGAAGATGTAGGCAGTTCCAAGCTTGTATGCTCTTCCACAGTAAAATTCTCAAGGGCTATTTTCAATTAAATATTCTGTTAACTATCACAAGGTTTTCTGAATCAACTGATTTCACTTTTCTGTTCCAAGGTTAGACGTAATCTGTGCTTCTCCCCATCATTTTAGCTCCCTGTAAAAGGTATAACAGGGAAGTAAAAGACTCAATCAAATAAGTTTAAGAGATTTTGAAATTAAATGGAACATTGTGATCTCTAACAGCCTGACTCCCTAAATAACACAGGCTGTAGAAACTCTCCTGGCTATTCGTGCATTCAGCATAAAATGTCTGTTGAAATTTTAGCACATCCATGGGATAGTTATCCAGTCTCCATGTAAAAACTTCTAGAGAGGTAGAATCTAGCACATCTCTAGAGGTGATCTATTTGGTAAATTAACCTGAAAGTTTAAACCATGTGCCAGACAGATTTCATCAAGTTTTTGTACCACTTTTCCTGGTAAGCAGAGATATTGAGTAATTTCCCATACTGTTGTTACTTGTAGATCACCAGCAGATCACCTCTTAATCCCTTTTTGAGCATATTACGTGCATTGTTCTTCCTATTGTCTGCACCATAAAAATGCTTTTCAGATAGACACAATTAATAAAGTTCTTCTCTGAGATTTTTCCACTTTTTTTTTTTAATTCTGGACATCCAAATGGGACCCAGATAATGCATGCAGAGGTGAAATTTTCTATCTACTTCATCTTAATACTGTGCAACTTGTATTTCAAAGATAACACTTTCTTTCCTAGTTATAACAACACACTGATAGTTTCCCCTAGGATACTTATCAGTACAACTAAGTCCTCAGTACTATCATCAAATTCCCCTGTCAACAGTTATTATTTTTATACATATGGAGCTCTACTTACTTCTGTTAATTAATATTTTTTTCAATGGAGATACACTTAACAATTGATCCAGACCACCATGTGTAACAGACATGCATTAAAATTTTTACCAGTCCAGGAAGTCTAGACAAGCTGTGTCACTGATTACATTGATTTTCTCCCATAAATGTGCTAGAAATGTTGAGCTGCTATGAAGAAAAACTCAGATCTCTCTGTCAAGATCGTACCTGAGCTATGATGAAGTATTGGCAAACTGCTTTTATTTTCTCATTTAGCTAGTCTTTATCCAGTTTTAATGATCCACTTTGATTTAGAGAAATTCTTTTTTTAGCAAACATGATATTAGAGATTAAGTTAAATGTCTTGTCAATACCTAGTATAATTGCTGAAGGATTTTTTGGCATCCAAATTTTTTATATCGTGGTTGTTTGGCAGAGTTAAATAAAAGTTACATAAACCCTTTTTGATTGTCATTGGTTATTTCAGCATCCTTTTATTTTTATATGAATGATTTCTATATTAGACAATCAGCTGGACTCACTGGAGCTTTGAGTGCCCTATCTTTTAGTGATTGGGCACCAGATTTCTAAAAAGTGTAAGAATGACTGATTTTGAACATAAGAGAAATCAACCAAATATTCACTACAAATAGCAAGAAAGCCAACAATAGCTTCACTATATTTTGGGAATAAAGGACTGTTTCAGAAAATGAATACATTAGAAAAAATTGTGCTCTTTGACTAAAATTTGGAAAGAGGAAAAATAAATGCTTTTCCACATATGGCTTTAACAGCATTAGGCCTATATGTGACCAATTGATTTATTCCAAGTATTCAGCATTTTCACAAAAACCCTCATTACTTTAACCTAATTCCAGACAAAAATTGTGAAAGTCACATTATTACTAAGACTGTTTTTCCTGTATGCTTGTATAACATCAGTGCCAGTGAGAGTTATCCGAGAGAACATTATCCGTTCTTCATGCATGATTTGTAATATCATTTTTTTCTCTCTACTTTTCTTTGTGAAAACTGGTTAATTACAAAAGTCAACAGCCACTTTTTGCCACTGGCCATGTTAGCAGCTCTGATGGTCTATAAAAAATATAGACCATTAAGGCAATAAAACAGTTTCCTTCATCTTTGTAGTAATTCCTGTTTATTTTCATACAAAGTGAGAAATTAGGTCCATTTTTACTTATCAAATGTCACAATTTTGCAATATAAAATTTCACTTAAGAAAAACTTTCAATTTAAACTTGCATTTTTTCAACCAAAACCTTTCTCATAGTTTTATTAAAATGTAAATTAAGAATACTCACAGGATATATGTCATTAGAGGTTACTTGAAACAGGTTCAAATACAGAATACAAAAACCCAGATTTTACTATTACTTCAAATACCAAAATTAATCTGACATTCGGGGCTGTCAATGTTCAGAGCTTTCAATTTCGAAGCTGTCCTTCTTTTGGCATTCACCCTTACTTAATTATTTCTTACTTGAGGAGAATGATTCTTTCTCCAGCTGAGGCAGCAGCTGCATCATATTGCTGTAATCCAAAAGAGTGAAAAAAAAAAAAATTAGTTATTTTTGCTTGGACAGATGACTTGAGGAGACTCTATACAGAAAATGTCACATAAAGTAACAATGTTGTCTCTTTGAAGCAAACCCATCTGCCACTGCAATTACTAAGTTTCTTCCACATGATGAGTTTTCTTTTGATTTCGTACATTATACACTTGTGTTCCATTAATTATTCTTACTAAAAACAGAACAAAACCCCACAAAAAAACACAAAACAAATCCAAAAATCCTATGTCCTACAGGTAAGGTATTTCCTATTATCCAGTTTTCCCAGAACAGTAGTTTGATTTTTTTCTCAGGGGAGATGGTATATTTTGACTTAGAGGTCACGGATTTAGTGCTAAAGAATGAAATTTTGACCACAAAATATATCATTGACACCAGGAAATTGTTTGGCAAATTACGCTGTGTTTGGTTTTGGGGTTGTTTTGGTTTTTTTTCCCCTCCCAGCATTTCTTTGTGACACATTACCTGTCAAGTCTGATGTCGTGTTTCCAGCGGTGACAAAAAACAGCTGTAGTTGAAAAGTACGAAGCTCTGTTGGAGATCTTGATCATTGTCGTGATTGCCACTTAATTTCAAGAGCCCTGAAGACCTAAGCTTTGTATTCTCTTTCACATAAAATAATTTAACAGTAAATAGTCATACAATCTATGTGAATATCAAGCACGATTTTGAATCCCAGCTTCACTGTCCTTATCTTCGCCTTCAGAAGAGGCCAGCTTCTGGATACCTACACTTTCAGCTACTGCCCTGAAAGCTAATGGAAACAAATAGTTTAACTTCCTAGCAGTACTTAATTTCCTTATCTGCAACTTTAAATTCTTGGTTATCAAGCCAATTAACTGACTCTTTTCCAAACTCTTGAGTTTCATTAAGGAAAACAATCTGTTTGTTTTATATCTCTGGCTATTTATAATAATTTCAGTCATCCTAATTTTTAATAGCTTGCAGTAATTTAGGCTGCTGCCAATTTTGTTCACTAGAGATATTTTAGCTAAAGTAACCTCATATGACTTGCTGTTAAATCATATCAGTTTTCTTTTTACCTTCCAGTTCTCTCATTTTAATTTTGTATTGTCACAAGAATGTAGGTCTTACTGTGGTATTTTTGTTAGATTTATTTTCCGTATGCAAGGACTTTTTTACTTTACATTCCATTTCACTTGATTCTTTAAGCTGCTTTATATTAAATATCCATGTAGTCCTCTGTATTGCATATTTCTTGAATAATTGTTTGCTCTGTTTCTGACGTAGATTAAGCTATGATCTTGAAAATAACAAAATGTACACACTATTTGGTACTGAAGACAAATTAGTGTCTTGTAATTTTATTACCTTTTAATTTTACTATGTTAACTCACACTGCAGCAACAATGGACTGCTCCCTTCATCGCTACTGTGTGGAAATTTGTGACTTTTCAGAAGCAAATGGAAATGGATGAGCTAGATGGTGGTACTGCACAACCACAAAGACTTGCAAAATTGGAGCAAAATAGAGATGTCATAAAACAGGCAAATATTTCTATTATTCCATTAACGTACTTGCTAGTGATTTACACAGTCTCAGCAGCAATTTTTAGTGCAATATTTGTATCCCTCATCACACCTTTTCCCTCCTATTTGTTTCAGAATTTTGTCTTAATTCTGAATATATCCCAGTTTCTTTTCTAGAATGTGTTATTTCTCAGACTGTATCTGTTTGAAGGTCACCAGGTATAACTAAATGATCCTGTTTGCTCTTTCTCTGCTATTTCTTCCTAGCCCAGTCTTCCAAAGAACAACATTTTAGTATTAGAAAACAATCTTTTGTTTCCTATCTTCTCAGCAATAAACACAGTGACTTAAATATTTTATAAGTGGAGTTCTTGCAGTGTTTAAGAAGAATGTTCTGCAATCACAACATGTGCTTTCGCATCTCCTAATGTGTGCAAAAAAACCTCCTTTCCTTGGATTTTTCACAACTTCCATTATGGACTTATTCCTTTACGATGACTGCATAGCTTAGCAGCCTCTGCACATACCATGCTCCTGCCTACACTGAGCAGCTGAACCTTTATGTTTGGAATCATGAAAGACTCCCCACAGCCTTTGGATCTTCATGGTGCTAGATTGGACCTAATGTAGTTCTGCTTAGTAGAAATAATATTTTAGCACCATCACCTAGAGCCAAATTCCATCACACTGTTCTCATTAATTATCTACTTACTCTGCCAGTGGTCCCCAAGGTATTGCAAACTCAGCGTAAGAGTGATAGAATATGGTTCTATATAAACCAGGCATATCTTCTGCTTAGAAACATTAACTACAAATTAGTTGGATGTCTTTAATTAGTGCCCCTTGGGCACACACAGAAATACATGAGGTTTGCGAAGCTCCAGCAGGGAAGGAGGTGTGTCTGATACTACCAGTGTGGTGGACCTGATCACTCACGATCTGAAAGCTTTGGCTCTGCTCCTCCTCCCACGCTCCACATAACACAGAAAGTTTGTAGCACAGGAACTTGGGTGCTGCTTCCTTCATCCTCTGTCCAAAAACTTGCCAGCAGTTTTCTATCAATTTCTTTACTTGATACCTCCTAAAAGAGCAAAAAAATTTCTTTGCAGCCACTCACAGACCCAGTGCATGATGTGAAGTCCATTCATAGCGTAAAGACACAAGAATATTTTAGGTAAATTATATGTAAGTTAAAAAATTATTTTATAAAGATTAGTGTCTTTTCACCTTACTTGATTAGAGAGGCCACCTGCTCTCTTATAGCAGGAACTGGCTACTTCTGTCAGCCTAGCTCCATAGTTTATGCTCATACCCAAAGATTTGTTAGGTCACATCAACTACAAATGCTTTGAATCTTGAGTCTTAAACATTTCGTGATGTATCTTCATGATTGTCTAGAGACCCTACAAGAGGCATCATGCTCCTGTGGTGTGTTAGCTGGAAAGGGAATCACATTGCAGTCCAGTTGCAAACACTTCATTTTCGTGAGAAATA
The DNA here is from genome assembly GCA_013397755.1 of Cnemophilus loriae. Classification (NCBI taxonomy): domain Eukaryota; kingdom Metazoa; phylum Chordata; class Aves; order Passeriformes; family Corvidae; genus Cnemophilus; species Cnemophilus loriae. The sequence continues at coordinate 45,921 of VZTF01007010.1, read as the reverse complement.
TACGCAGACAGCACTTGTTTTCTTGAATAAAAAGGAAAATAAAATTTAAAAGCTAGATACAGGCACAAATGTTCTGTAGCCCAGCATAAGTCACCACGGTTCCTTTGTGTGTAGGATGGAGAAGAACACAAACTCGGAAATGTGGAAGCGGGGAAACTGGGAGCAGGGAGAGTGAAAAAAAAGAGAGAGAGAGAGAGTACATTTTTCTTCTTCTGTCTAACCCTGTGCCAGAAGACTCATTTCCAAGTGACTACATGGCACCATTTTGAATAACATATGTGCTTCAAAGTAGAGTAGTATCTCTGTATAAAGATGGTCCCTTCCCAGAGGAAGCCATATGAAAGCAAGAACTTTGGGATGGATGTTCCTTGGCAGATGGATCTAGTGCCACTTGCTAGAAACCACCTTTCCTCCTCAGTATTACAGAGTATCCATTTTGCATGTGAGGCTACTAAACTTGCTGCAGAAAACTGTTAAAGTGCTTCCCAAAAATAAAAAATAATTTTTCTAGCATAAACTTGCTAATAAAATAAAAACCTTGATTTTTGCACTGAGTTGGTGATTTAAAAATACTCCAAATTTAAAAAAGAATACAAAATTGTGGGAAAATTATTTTAAAAGAAATCCGTAATCCTGACAGTTAGGGGAAAAGCAGTGCCCGCAACATAAACTTAGAACTGATGCTGAAGTCTTTATAGAGCTTCCTTATTTTTTTTTTTAGTACGTTCCCTTTTAACTTTCACAGATGAAAGCTTCCAGTCCTTTTCATAGAGCCTAAAAGTTTTTTATTACTAGTACAGGGAAAGAAATGAAGAATCCTCCTGACTTTACTTTCTCTTGATCTCGGACACATACAGGTTCCTCAAGCATCGGAAGGAGAATAAGGTGGGACAGGCAGCATGATGGATGAGGTACAACTATGTCCAAGGTACAAAGGAAGGAGAAGACTTATTATGTTTTCTAATATTTCCTCTTTATTCTGATAGTCTGCAATCAAAAGCAAATACTTCCATCAAATTACAATTTAGGGTCTGTAATTAATATATTTTTGCAGAGTAGATCCTCATGAGAAATGGAACATTTTTGCTCAGTTTTTCTATCTTTTTAAAACTATCCTACCAAGGAGTTACGAGATATTTTTGAATTTCAAGCAAATGAAACAATGTCCTTGAAATACATACAACAATCACTCCTGAGTTAGTAGTGCTAATTGCTGATAAATAGTGGTGTTATTTTATTTACATGCATTTTTTCAATGGAATCCATACACCTTAGAAATCTGCCTAACTTCTCTCACTACACAGCTTCACCTGAGAAATGGAACTTTTAACCTGTAATCTCAGCAGTTGGATCCTGAGCAACTGATATTAATATGACGGAATATTTTTGCTTCAGCGAATCTCTTTCATCGTCCTCACCAGCCATTTTTGATTTTCTGGTTAACAGGAATACACAAACTCATGCATTACAAACAAGAGTGCTTGCTTTTGGTACAGAATAGAGTAGAGGGTACTTACTGATTATAGGATGAGGAAAATTTAAACAAATTCCAGGTATCTTTATACCTTTAAGAGATATTAATACCTTTAGCAACACCTTCTACATGAGTTGCACCATTTATAGGGAGAAGAAGTATATGGAAGTCATTGGACTGCAGGTGCATGTAAGACATTGTAGGACATGGCTTTCTTTATGCTTCCTTATGGTTTATGTCAGGGTTAATTCCTGTCTGACAAACAGCCAACACAGCTGTTAGCTCATTTCCTGCTCCTCTCCAACCGCAATGGCACCAGGGAGACAAGCAGAAGAGTAAAATTGAGAAAACTTGTGGGTTGAGATAAAGACAGTTTAATAGCTAAAGTAAAAGCTGTGCACATAAGCTAAGCAAAGCAAGGAATTCATTCACCACTCCCCATGGTCAGGCAGGTGTTCAGCCACTCCCAGGAGAGCAGGGCTCCATCACAAATAATGGCGCCTTGGGAAGACAAACACCATCACTGCAACGTTCCCCTTTCTTTTCCTTCACTCAGCTTTACATCCTAAACCTGACACCATATGGTCTGGAATGTCCCTTTGGTCACTTGGGGTCAGCTCTCCCAGCTGTGTCCCCTCCCAACACCTTGTGCACCCCCAGCCCACTCACTGGTGGGGTGGAGTGAGAGGCTGGAAAGGCCTTTGGCTCTGTGCAAGCCCTGCTCAGCAGTAACTAAAACATTCCTGTCTTCTCAACACAGTTTCTAGCATAAATCCAAAACATAGCCCCGTATCAGCTACTATAGGAAAATTAACTCTACCTCAGCCAAAACCAACACAAACCGGGAGCAACTTTTTTCCTATGTGACTGTGCCCTCTCTTTAGTATTTGAAAAGAAAAAACCTCACAAGTTCAATTAATTGTTAGAAACGTGCACTAAATCTCCCAAGAATGCATTATCTATAGTTGCCAAATGTTGAAAAAATGCAAAATGAGACAATTCTACATTTCTAGCTAATGCTTTTATCCATTTATGCTTAATGACTGATTCATGGCAAGAGAAGAAATTATTTTATTGCTGTGAGTCTTCTTTTGACTTTGGCAATATTCCCTAGAGGATTCTATCCAAGATATTCTCTTGTGAATCCATACAGATTCTCCTATCCAAGATTTTCTCTGGTGAACCCATGCAGAGTCTCCTGCATTTTTTGTTAGTCTATTCACAGGAGATATGTCAAGTAAGACATATAGTAGAAGTAAATTCAGGAATAAAATTTAAAATAGCCACAAAACTTAGTAGCAGACACTGACATTTTGGACCAAACTGCAGCCTTGCGTCAGGCACTGCACCAGGAAAAATCTAGCTATACTAGAAAATGAATTGATCTTAGAAGCAAAATCACTAATTTTGCTCCTTCTTTGTCAAAGAAAGTCTGTGTCGCCAACCTCATAGGTTCAGAGTTTAAGCAGTTTTGATCCTGAAAACTTCAGTAGTGCTGTGTCACAGGAGATAATGTGTAAGTGTTCTGACATAATATTTTAAAATGCAGGTTTTATGAACGATATACAGCATTTCAGAGCACTAGTTTAATTTCACCACAGTTAACCTTAAATACTGTATGAATCTGTATATCCACAGTTCTACAATATCCAAAATAACTGTCAATATTAAATTTGTTGATAGTCAAACCTGTATGGGCCTGGTGTCATTATTAAAACTGATAAAATGAACCTGGCATGTACTTTCACTTCTTTGAGGTACAGAATGTAAAAAAATCAATATCTTACGGCAAGAAAAGATTTTTACATGACGTTAAGAGGGGCTTCTCTTGGTGAGTATTTGCATTCAGCAACAGTGATACTAACCCAAGAATGCAAGTAAAGAGATGAGAAAAGGAATAGGTAAAATGTTATTTTCACTGATATTGATTTTTTGCTTGACATCATATTTGCTGGTTATTATGGGTTTCGTGCAGTTGGAGATGATACTAGACAGTGCTATTAGATTTTCTGCTGAGAAATTACAAATATAATTTTTTACCTAAATATTTCCTTCTTTCCACTAGGTCTTGACTGTCCTACACCACTGTTAGAAATCAGTGAAATCAAGGAAAATTATGAAGAATGATATAATTTAGCATAGTTTAAGGTATGATGATTTAATACAAGACAACTTATTTTTTAAGAGAGGACTAAATCCTTGTGAATAGCAGGCTTTTTTTTTAGGGTATTATCTTATTGTGTTAACTGCTTGAATAGGTTTTTTTTAACATTTTTTCAGAAAATTATTTTATTTTCTTACATATCACATTGCATGTGTGAAAACAGTTTGTGGACTTCCACACACTGGAATTTATTTAAAATAAAAAGAAGAAAAAATTTCTTAGCCCTTTCATGTTCAAAAAAGTTTTATTCTTTTCTTTTAGTTTATGAGACATATAGAATTTGAAAAGAAGGAGCTGTATGCTCACCTTCATATCCTCTTTAAGTAGTAAGTGTTTGGAACTTCAATACCTATTTTGCTCTCCAGTATCTTTCCTCTCATCAATTTCTTTAGAGTAACTGTTTTTCTATTGTTTCATCCCATCACGACCTTTCAAATTATGTTATCAGATCCCTTCCCTTCTTCATTTGTGTCCTCTTTCTGGCAATTCTCATCCGAATTAGAAAAAGCTGCCTCTGCTGTTTTCTCATTTCTTTTTGTTAAAAAAGATTTCATTTTTGATAACAAGTTATTTTCCAGATCGTAGCGGCTGTATCAAACATATACTTTAAAGCACAGTTTGCTGAGTTCTAGTTCTTACACTGAAAGTGAATTAAGCCAAGTCACTTAATGTNAAAAAAAAAAAATAGAAAACTCTCATAGGTTCTTGCATTGGTTTTAGTACCAAGGCCTCAATTTTTTCTCACAATAGTTGCAATATTGATGTTATTCTATGGAATAGCGTACTTAGCTTTTTGCTTTAGCAGATGGGAAAACAAGTTACAGCAGCTTGACTGATGCAAGTGAGAAACTACCAAAATCTATTAACTGCAGGTGAGGCAGGGTGGGGGCTTGTTAGATTATATTTAGTGTATAAAGTGAGACAAACACAACAGTGTTTTTTCAGATTTCTTTTTTCCAGAGCAATTAAGATGACATTTAGTTTGTGCATGCCGTATGGTTCCTTCAGAACTGGAGTGATAAGAAAGCTCTCCAGAGCATTATGGAAGAGCAAGAGTTATTAACAGACCTAGCCTTTGGGAACAGACTGTCGTATCTGCCATGAAATTTGAGTTTATCCTGACCACTCTGTGTCCACAAGACGAAAGGTTCCTGACCTCCTGTCAGATTTTCATCTGAACTGTCAGCTTCTAAAAAGCTGTGCTTATGTCCCAGTGAAAGCAGAGTTTACCAGGTTTTCTTTGCTTTTCCTCTGTAACAGAAACACTGAATAAATCAGGCCTGTTGGGGAGATTTTGGGAAGTTAACTTAGTAAGGGGAATTTATTTGAGCTGTTAGGTGCCAAATGGCCACTTGGAAAGCATTACTACATTGTCTGTAATGACTGAGGCACCTTGCAAATGAGGTCTTGTCTGTTTATGATGAACACTACAGATTTTGGTAAAAAATATGGGGTTGTTAGTTTTATAATGTTCTCTAATATGACTGAGTGGGATCATGAACACATTCCTCACAAACACAATGAACTTCTTTGGACAGAGTTGCACACAGTAATGTGATCATCTCCTTATATTAAAATGTCATGATGCCCTCACAGCTCAAGCACCAGAAAAGCCTTACAGAGTTCAAACCAGTCCCTACCTGTGCACAGCCTCACAGTGAGTCCTGGCAGCAGTCAAAACCCATTGCTGTAGCTGTTAGAAAGCATTGTTAACCATTCCTTTTGCACTAGCGTGTAGGGACAGTCAGACACCTCAGCAGCCAAGGATAACCCATTAGAGATGCATCCGTACATTGGACTAGGGAAATTGAAGGTATTATCTAAAACAGCATCATGAAAAGCAACTCATAAATGCAAGCTTTTAGATCAAAATATTTGGCTATGGTTCTGCCATAGTAAGCAACATTTTTCATACTGTTTTTAGCTCAAGACATGGCTAGGAAAGCCACAGCAGTGAGAGCATATCCATTTAATTAATGGAAAAGCTGTTCAGAAGTTGAAAAAATAACAGATTTCTGGCCCTTAAACAGAACAAATAATAATATTAAAAAACTCTGCTGTATTTGGCAACTGATTTCTGCCTCTGAGCCAGGAGCAATACTATCAAATTTTATCATGTACCACTGCAAACACTTCAGTATGTGGAGTCTTGACTGCTGGTGTCATTGCTGGCCTCTTACTCCATTTCATCACAATGTCACCATCTCGTTTATGGAAACAAAACAGTTTCTGTGACAACACATGAGTCCAGGTTTCAAGAATGACTAAGGGGTTTGGGACACGCCAGCAGGGAAAATTACTGTTGATCTATTCAATATCAGTTAAGAAATCTCTGCATATATTTTCATGGATAATTGAAAACCCTAAGCTTCAGAAACTACTTCAATTCATCCTAGAGACTTTGCCAAGAAAAAGATGATTCCATAAGGACAGGTGTGGTAGGTTAACCTTGTCTGGCTGCCACCCAGATGCTGTCTCACTACTTCTCCTCTCCAGAACACAAAGTGAAGATGGAGAGGTCATTGGTTGAGATAAGGACAGGGAGATCACTCACCAGTTATCCTTACAGGAAAAAAACCTCAGCTCAGAGAAGTTTATTTCAATTTATTGCCAATATAACTGAGTAGGCACAGAGGGATGTGGAATGGGTGTTGTGGTCAGACCATAACACTTGTTCCTACCATTCCTTCCTTGTCCAGAATGTGGCCTTTCCGTTGTATACAGTCCTTTGGGAACGAATTGCTTCAGTATAAGTCCCTGATGTGTCACAGCTCCATCCAGAAAACCTGGCTCTGTGAGGACTTCTCTCCACAGGCTGCAGGTGCTGACAGGAGCCTGCTCCAGCATGGGCTTCCAATGCACTTCAGCTTCCTTCAGGACATGTCTGTTTGCAGCAGTGTCGAGTTCTCCAGGGGCTGCAGGTGGATCTCTTTGCACACCTAGGGGGTTAATACAATGCTTATTCTTCAAAACCCACTTGCCTATGGAACAATGCTTAGTTTGTATGATCATGTTAAATATTAACCAAGAAGAAGAACTGGAGTAACCACCCCAGTTCACCAAGCAATCAAGTACGACTTTGGGATCACCCACCACCAGAGACCACCAAAGAGACCCCTGAGACAGAAGAACACGTGCACTGATGGGAAGAAACACATGTCAGTGACTTTGGGAAAATGATTATCATAAATGTGTTTCTTCTGGAAAAAGCTAGGAATATGTATGTAAAATATAGTATTTAAACAGGAGCTTTTGCTGTACTCAGTATGCACAATGTTTTTGAGGAGATACTCCCCACGTGCATCCAACTGAATAAAGAATGCCTGCTTCTTAATACCACATTGGTGTTAAGGAGTTCTGGTTTTACTGGTTTTTGGTAACAGCACCTGACTGGAATAACCTGGAGTCTGGGAAGAAAGTTTTGGACTTGTTTTACCTCCAAATTTAGTTCCTCCTGAGTGATGTCTTTTCCAACACAAAGCCCGACAGTTGGAAATGTTTATGCTGACAACAACAAGTGTAATTTTTTCCCCTTATAAATAGTTTATGTCCATTAATGGTCTGATGGCCTTCTTTAAGAAGTTTATTAATTAAACATAATGGTTTATTACCCCATGCATAAAGACTGATGGAATTAGAATAATGTAAATAATTTACATTTTCATCAGAGAGCATTCCATAGTATCTTACTGGAGGAAGTGAAGTAATTAATGACTGGCCAAACTTTCAATTTGTAAGCCAGAATCACTCAGAGAGATGTAGAAAATAAACAAAGAAATTTTTGTGTCTCAAAAAGAAATTCAAATGAAATAAAAGTAGAATACAAAGCTAGGTAACAAATTATCCATTTAGAAAATATACCAACTGCCAATGCAAGAAAATGCTTCAAAATGTGCTAAGGGAATTCAGCATACTGCGGAATTCAGCACACTCCTGGCTCGAAGCACACTCCTTGCTCGAAGCACACTCCTTGTGAATGTGGCTGGAACTGAGAAAAACAGGTCTTGCCATAATATATTTTCCCAGTTGCACCTGGAACAAAAGACAGCTAGTGCACAAAGCACAGCAATGACCAACCCTCGACTGGAGGACATGAAGATGAGATTTTACTTCAAAATCTGAAGTGACGGAGTTTTCTTAACCACTTTAATAATTTGTGTTTATTAGAGGAATAGAGCAGCTATCCTATGAGGAAATGCCAAGATAATCAGGATTGTTCAGCCTGGAAAATAGAAGGCTTCATGGTGATGTAGTTGCGGCCTCCCAGTGCCTGAAGTGAGCCTACAAGAAAAACTGAGAGACTATTTATAAGGGCGTGTAGCGACAGGACACGGGGGAATGGGTACAAACTGAAAAAGAATAGGTTTAGATTAGATGTTAGGAAGATATTCTTTAATGTGAGGGTGGTGAGGCACAGGAAGTGGTTGCTCAGAGAAGTTGTGGATGCTCCATTCTTGCAAGTATTCAAGACCAGGTTAGACAGGACCTTGAGACCCTGAGCCTGGTCTAGTCAAAGGTGTCCCTGCCCATGGTGGGAGGGGTTGGGACAAGATGATCTTTCAGATCCCTTCCAACCTACTCCATTCTATGATTCTATAATTCTATGATCCTGTGATTCTATGATTTTATGATTCTATGATAATGACAGTGTCATTTATGCATTTTCCCTGAAGGTGACTTCAGGGTTTTACTCCCACCTTTTGAAAGCAGGAACGAACAGGTGTAAAATTCACACATACCAACTTCTCTAAAAGATAAGACTTTTAGCTACTTCCAAAACCAAGTTTCAAGTATCCAAATCAAACATGAAATTGTTGTGCCAAAGTTGAGGACAACATGAAACCTTCCTGCACACAGTTTAACATGCATTTTTCATTTAAGCTGCTGTACCAATGCTTTGCATTACTATTGAAATGAGACAATATGTCAGTTGAAGGAACATTGTTACATGCATGTTCTTTCACATCCCTGGAACACTGCAAGTAATGAAATTAATCTTATTAACATCTACGTGGATTGATTTTCAGTGGGAATGGCATTTGTAGGTACAGCAGTTTATCTTGCTTGAGCTATCTGGGGCAGCAGCAGGCAGCCATCGTCTGCATTCTCAGCAGTAAAGGGAAAATGTGAAGAGATGAGGATCTGGGGTTTGATTTCAGATGAGGGAAAGGAATGTTCTCTAATAAAGGAGGAACTTTCTGCTCCATCCACTGCATTTACCCTCAAAGTAGTCTGGGCACTGGAACTGGTTCTCAGCTTCAGTTACCTTGTTTTGTGGGATTAGTAAATTAAATAGAGCCAGAAGTCAGGTCTGTAAGCACTGTCCTGGGACTGCTTGTACTGATTTATTGCTAGCATTCTCTCTGCAGACATCAGGCAGACATCAGACCACCATGGAGAACACTCACTTAAGGTTCAGGGAGCAGTAATTGGGACAGAGATAATTCTGGAGGCACTCTGGATAACGCCACTCTCTTTTCAATGAAAAGGTGTCTATTCTTATCACATCATGCCTTACTGCTTTTCTCCTGGGCCAGAGAATGAACCCTGTGCATCTTTCCAAAGTGCAAAAGTCTTGTCTATAAACCACTAAATTTATTCTGTTTTATTTTAGACAGAGTGGTGTAGGGAGAACTCACACAATCAAACATCTGTGGATCAGAGGGGATGGTAGTGTCAGGTCTGGAAGGTGTAGTAAACAGTTCACAATAACCCAGCTGCCCAATTGATACCTCTCATTCCAGCAGAATGATACGATCCCAAAAAAGAACATCTGTATGTAGACTAAATTCCAAGGTGAAACACGTATACTTGAGGATTTTATAGCTTTATAAAACCAATCCATAAATGGAGTATTTAGAGAGAAAATTAAGTGGTGTTTCCAAAGAGAGATTAAGTGCTTTTTGAGTGCATGAATTGTAACTTCAATCCTGTGAGCACTATAACATTGACATTAAAGAAAGAATAGAGCAGTGTTCGTCCTCTGTTATTCAGAGATTGTCCTTAATGGTGGCCTGGTAGGCAAGCCAGCTACCTAGGGTTCTTATGAAATATTTATTTGTTAAAATTCATTAAAATGTCACTTACTACTTTATGGTTATTGACAGGTGTGTGTAGTAGGAGGGATAACATACAACTAGACATTATTATTATTTTTATTCAATCTGTAACCTGTTCAAGATTTGCAAACATAGTAATTTGCAAACGTATCATTATGACTGACATTGCAAAGTCTCCAGAACAGTTGCTTTTGAACTTTAATGTAAAACCACAATGCCTCCACTGATGTAGATGAAACCAAACAGATTTGGATGCACTGAAGAATTATTTCTTTTGCCCTTTATTTTTACACTGTCTCCTGTCCACGTAGGGCTTGGTGTCAGTAGCATTGTCAGGAACTTAGAAGGAAAATGAAGGATTGAATACCTTTTTTCTCATATAACTTGCTTTTTCTGTGTATTTTGCCTCTTTACTGCAAAGAGACAGATAGTTAAGGGATCCAAATAATGTGTGTGTATAAACATGAGGGGAACAGCAAGCGTATGACAGGGAACATTTCCGAATGCCAGAAAAATGAATGATTAATCCAAAAGTCATACTAATAACGTCAGGCAAAGTTAGATGTGCAAAACATCTCATAAACTTTATTTTCATCAAACCTTATCATGGGCATAATTGAAGACATTTAGCTGCCTAGTATAGTGAACATTCAGTCTCCTAAAAATAATTTGTTGTACAGATAATTACCACTTGGCTGAACCGTTGTTTATGGCTATTAGATAATTACTCAAGTGTACAGCTTTGGATACATAAATGTTCTGTACCTCCTGATGAAGAAGATCAGGTTAAATGCTAAATATGCAAAATACAATATTCAATTCACTTACCATATTCTGGAGTGGTAATAATCACCAAGAGAAATCATTGGTTTTCTGCTTTCATTACCATCTTTTTTTATGGAAGGAAAAAATATTACATTAATAGGCTTCGCTTCTTAACTTTATGACTGACACTTTCCTTTTTCCAAGAGATAACAGGTGACACATAAAGTAATAAAAGATGTGTCCAAGCTAATCTAAAGAACTGAAAGAAGAGCTGTCAGTGAGATAAAGTGCAGATTTTTCTTTGGCAGTCATTTAAGTCCCTCAGCCCTCCTTTATTGTTACTTTTTGGCTTATCAATTTTATATTTTATAAAATGCTTTAACTCCAGTTAGCAATCAGCATCCCTTAAAGAAGGCATTTCTTTCCCTCAAAGAAACTATTTCTAGTTATCAGTGTATTGTTCTCAACTAGCCCAACCTGTTTGATGGGATTCTCATTCTTCCGTGCTACCATTCAGGTGTGATTCTTCTTTACTCTCAAACCTGGCATCTAGTGGTTGACTGAATTTCAAAGGGGATTCAAGTTATATACTGTTTGGTTTGGTTTTCATTAGTCCAAAGTAGTAGATACTATTTGGTCAATCAGTTCATGTTTAACCCTTACTCAGGCACAGAAATCTTTGTAATACAGACATGCCCGAGAGTTTATATCTTCGTAATTTGTGTTCCTGCACTTGAATTTCAATTTAGTAACTCCCAAGGTAAAGCATATTTTTAATCATTTAATCATTGAGAAACAAGGAAGAACAAGCACAAATCTACAAATACATAGAAAGGGTCGTTGGTGTGCCTGTTTCATAACTGTTAGCTTCCTCCTTTTTGTGTATCCAGACACTCACAGGAGCACAGACCCTTCAGTGTAGGAGTGGTGTGTTCAGTCAGTCATCAGTGTCCTATTGTGCAGATGTCACTGAGCTGTTTTATGAAGTGCTCCTTATGTCTCCATTTATCATTCTTACTAAAGACACCCTGTACAAAACCTGCAGTTAAAATCACAGGGTCATAGAGGTCTACATTTGTTACGAGCCAAACTTCACCATAAATGCTTTTTGTTAGATTTAGAATAAAGCTACAAACTTTGTGGAAGCTAGGAAATCTCATTAAAATGGAAATGCAAACATTAGAACAAATTAGCGTGGCTTGTCTTAGAAAAGCACGTAATTAGCTATATTTCTCAGCTTTAGGCTAGCCATACTTTATTTACATAGCATCATAGTGGTTTAGCTTTTTGAAAAGCTAGAGTTAAGAAAAAGTTGCATCATTTATTTTCTTGTCTTTTCCCTAATCAGTCAATGTTACGATATGTTTCAAATCATTCAATATCCAGCAAATCATATTTATCTCATCTTACCACAAGGGTCGTAATATTTTCCTGTTCTTGTGCATGGCTGGCACTAAGCATTTTTGACAAGAAGAAAACAATTTTACTAATTAGGATAATTTTGTCCAAAATAGCAAATACTTTTGAAAGAAATTTCTGTGCTAAATATGAGAATGAATTCCACAGCAATGATCAGAGTGCAATAACATATGTGTTGCTTGCTTTTCAAATTAAAATCTTTTCTTCATTATCAAAGATCTCATTGAACAATGGAAATTGTCATTTGAAGAAAGAGGGAAAGGAAAATAAAGTCTGGAGTGAGCAATTTGTTTAACGTGTTAACAGTCAAGTAGAAGACATTGCTTAGAATTTGTAACTTTCACATACGGATTGATTGCATGTGGAGGAAGGCAGAAGCGAATGAACAATACTTTTGCAAGAATATCTTCCACCAGCAATAAAACCAGGGCTGTTGGGACTGAAATGGACACCATGACAGTCTAGGAAGGAAGGTCTTCACAAGGGAACCTTCGCATCATAAGGAATATCCTCTTCCACCCGTCATTTCTCCCCTCTCAGCTCTTCCTGCCTGAAGAAAATGAGAGGAAAAGGAGTAGGAAAGAGAATAAAGGATAGAGGAAGGATGGCAAAGTTCTCTAAATCCATAATTACATTGCTCCAATGCTTTGTGTGTAGGTACAAATGACCAACCCTAAGCAAGAGTACGGAGACAATTTTTAGCAGTGGTTTAGCAGGCCTGTGACCTAGTCTTAGAGTGCAGTATGTGTCAGTGTAGAAGTGATGAAATGCACAAAATGACTGTCTTTGCCCAAGCTAAGGCCAAACCTTGAATTCTTGCCCACAATGATAAACATCCTGGTTTTCAAGCTGGTAAACTCAAGTCAGTATGACACTTTCTGGGGAAGGCTGCTTATTTTGAGAAAGATGGCTTGGATCTGACCCTCAGGAATAATTCAAACTGCTGGTTATAAAAATCCCAGATCTTCAGCTAACACCTCAGTTTTCTTTAAGCAATAATTACCCACACATACGAAAATGCTAATGGCTTACCACCTCACCTCTGACAACATGGTGCTTTCTTCCACTGTTTCTCAACTGCTCACTTCTCTATTATTTGAGTGGCATAAGTTAAAATTAAAGCAGTTGTTTTCAGCTTCCAAGTGTCTTGATGCTTCCACGTTCTATTTCAGATCTGTGCTGAAAAGTTCATTCATGTTTTCTACCTATCCTGTGTTTTAACTAAAGCACATTCCTGCTTCCTGTAAGCCTTAGTCTGATGAAAAAGAATCACAGAATCACCAGTTTGGAAAAGACCTCTTAAGATCATCGAGTCCAACCCAAGCCCTAACACCTCAGCTAAACCATAGCACAATTATAGAAGTCCAAGTCCTAAATGAGCATAAGGCTACACCGGCATTGAGAATTTCAGGGTAATGTCAGACTTTCTGAATGAGAACTGAAAGGTGTTATTTCAAGTCCACTTGCTTGGAAGTAAATTGGAAGCTACATCTCCCAAAAAATGTGGAAGGATGCATCTAATTTGGAAAAGTAGTACCACACGCTGAGCCAAGCTATTTGCATCCTAGTGGATCCATGTCATTTGGGAGTGTACAGAGAAAAATATTATAAAAACTCTGACTTTCTCTTCTACTGCTAGCTGCAGCATAATACTGAAAATAATTATATATTCCAATATCTTTACTATGAATTGTTACTAGGGCTAATGTTTTGGAGGCTTTTTTCCTCATGGCTAAAATTTACCCGGATTTTGGTAAGCCATCTGTTGAATGAAAGAATATTGAGCTCTTTCCAAACTGCAGGGATAGTCATTTCAGTAGTTAATAACAAAAGATGAAATAATACATACTGAGCTAGGCTAGCAGAGTAATTATTGCCTCTTAATAAAGCTAAAGCAGAGAATAATAGGCATCTTTTTTAGAATGAAATTATATATTTTTCCACCAATGACAGACAGTGTCTGGACAATACCACCACGTATGAATCTGAGTACATTTGTCCACATTCTCTTAAACATAAATCATTGCTGACAATGACACTAACAATATAGTAGGAACATCCTCAATCTGCTTAATGGATGAAATTCAGTTTGTGCAGAGAGCCTGAATGGGGCTAGGCAAGAAATATGACCATTGCAATTTTAGATAATGAAATAACAAGGGATTCAGAATATGCTCAGAGAATGTCTGCTCAAATTCCTCTTGAATCTGACACACTACTAGTCAAACACTTCCTTTTTTTTCTTTAATAATTTTCAGAATTTATACTGTGGGCATAAGCCGTCAAAACAAAGCACGTTAATTGTTGTATGTTACATGTTGCTGTAAATTGTCCCCAGACCTCAGGAGTTGAGCGTACATACGTCCCCAAAACACCATTTTCTTTTCCTTCACTAAAGATTACTTTGATTTTTGGCACAGTCTTTCCATCCAGGATTTGCATATTAGACTGTGCTGGGCACCTCATATAAAAATTTTAACTCCTATTGAAGCCAAGGCTTTTGAGACGACTCCATTGCAGAGGGAAGTGCAGGTCTGGGGCTGGCTCCGGGAAGCTCATTTCTGAGCAGACTCATCTGCCACTGACCTCTTGGGGAGGTGAGGACATGGCTGTGTAGCACAGCGTAGAACTTCGGAGGGAGCAGGAGTATGTGTCAGGCTGGGGGAAAAGTCAAAGGTTGGGAGAATTGGGCCTCTTTTGGAAACATTATTGATGGCATTTTATTTAAATACTGTTATTAAGTAGCACTGAAGAAAAAAATGCTTTCTTAACGCAGAGTATAATTCGTCTCTTATCTCCATGTTACATAACATATGTTTTCAAATCCCTTTTGTTTTTAGAAAGGAACTGCTTTTCCTAGATTTGGGTTTTGGGATACACTAAAAATTTCATCAGCCTTGCTTCCTTTGCTTTTTTTTCATAGAAATTGTTCTTTTTCCATTGAAATTCATTCTTAGCAAATTGTAATATTGTCCTGCTTTCACTTGTATTATAGAAGTTACATAGACGATCAATTCAAGACACAAAAAGGATCTTTGAAGTAAATGCAACTGGACATATTTCCAAATATTTTCCCAATGCTGTAAAAACTGGAGATTTGTAAAACAACATGTCAAAATGTTAATGATCTGCTACAACAAAAAAAAAAAAAAGAAAGTATCGACCCCATTACAATGGAGATTCATAGGCTATATGGAGCTTTGGAAATTAGAAAATATCCATTTATACACTTGTGGTGAAGCAGATGTGAAACCTAAATTACATCCACAGAAGATCACCTCCAGCATAGCTTCCTATATTGATATTTCCATGCACAAGCTCAGCCAGTTTCTTTCAAAGTTAAGCCTGGGATAGGCTTAATTCTGAGCAACATCAAATCTTTTCGTGAGGTATCTTGATGAAGTCAGTGGAATTAAGCCAGGGTAAACTTGGTGTAAGAGACCTTAAATTTAAGTTCTGGTACATATAAACTGTTTTGGAATAGCTTATATAGATTGTCTATGAGGGACTTTTAGTGATATTTTATTCTAAAAAATATTTCATTTTCAACGCTGCTGTCAAAAGCTTCCTGTGATATTCAGTCTTTTGAGCTAAAACTGTTTTTATTCACAGGATTATATATGTATATTAAAATTCTGTATCTCTGTTACAGGGGGTTTTTTTGAGAAGGATTCTAACCACAGTAGAGTTCTCAGTAAGAGAATGGCTGAAATTTAATTCTGGATGGGGATACAGGAAGCCAACGGTATGAAAACTGCTTCTTCTTGTTGCATAAGTATTGGCTTATCATCTCATCTTTTTAAGGACTACAGAAATTATGTCCAACTACAATCACTACCTTTTGTCATAATGTTGAATCCTCTTACTGAAATACACTGGAATGCATGATCTTTTCCAGAATAGCTGTTATTTCACATTGCTGAAAAACTAGGATTCAGTTTCCAGAAGTATTCACTTTCTATTTAAAGTTTCTGCCTTTTGATACCTATACTCTTGTAATTTCAGGCTTCTACTTTATCGATTCTCAGTCCAAATCAATGCCATTTGTTTAAAATTATTGTAGAGCTTATATAACTCTTTCCCATGCCAGCATGTTATACATTTAAAAGAATGGGTTTATTGCCCTGCTTTCTTTTTTCTTTTCTTTCTTTTTTTACTTTTTTTTTTAGTTTTGAAAACCACATGAATCAGACTATTTTAGTCCTTATATGAAAAAAGCTCAGTTCCCTTTATTTCGACAGTTCTCTCATACAGCTCTCCCAGTCTAAATTTTTTCTTCCTGAACAGAATGACTAAAATTTCACATGATATTCCTAAGGATGTACTACCACTGTGACGTGACTATTTTTGCATCTCAAATACAAATGTCCCAACTGATGCATCCTGCAGTCTTTTTTTCAGTGTCAAATAGATGCTTTGGTCTTGTGATTGTTAGTGTGCTTATTTTCCTCCGCAAATTCCAGAACTGAATTCTCAATTTATAGCCCAAAGTTTTGGGTACTTATGTACATAATGCTTATACTTCAAGCTGATGTATTTTGTTCTATTTACATAATTCTTATGCTTGAAGGTGTCTAATTTTTTCCCCTCAGTTGTATTACTAATATTTGTCTCCATTTTGTCTCCCTCCGAGGTATCATCAGAGCATCACCTTTGTGCACTCTATTGTTTTCCCTGTGGACATCATTGTGAAATTAAATGGAGAACTCCACAATTTTGCAGCATCCCTTCTCAATCCCCATGTACAGATTAACAAAACTGACACGAGCTGTTGGCACTTTGAATGTTTGCATAACAAAGAACAAATATGTCTCACTGGAATGTACCCAGCAAAATTCTTGAGAATCCCTTAAGAAAACCTGCATTGAATACCAGGAATAATATTGAAAACCATTAGCTGTGAAGTGTTCTCTGTGCTCATTTTTCTTCTAAACTGTTTAACATACTGTGTTTTATTTTGTTAAATTGACATAGCATATAGTGTAGTAAATGTAACATGGCAATATTAATATTCCTATTGAGAATGTAAATCTTACATTTCCTGCTTAGGATTCCCTAGGACACTCGGGTATATGCTTAATTTTCTTCATGTGAGTATTCCCAGTAAAATCATTGAAATTACCTTAGGAAGGAAGCTATGCACATGTATAAGTCCTTGTAAGTTCCAAATATTGTTGAAGTCACTCAGGAATCCATAGCCTGGTCCTAAGGTGATGGTCAGCAGACGTTATACTGTATTAAATTGAAAGCCTTAACACAAAACAACTACTTATAGCATTCTGACGCCTTTACTTTGCCTCCATATCTAATGATGAATTATCCACCACTCTGAATTTCTTACTTGCCAACTTCAGGTCACGTGACCTTTTGAAATAAGCCATATTATGCTCCTAATCATCACAGGTTACCAGAGGAGGTTGAGAGCAAACAAACAATGTTCATTCAATTTACATAAATGCATAATTTGGCTCAGATTGTGAAACATCCTTGGGTTTCTGAAGCGAAAAACACTTATTTTTGTCCATGCATTGATAAATAAAAACATTATCATAAACTAGAAAGTTTTTATACAGTCTTCAAAGTACTGTGTTTTAATGTACTGCAGGGAAGATAATGGATGAATAGCTACTAGTCCTACCAGCACTCTGGATGTGGACATGGAATTGATAGGCGTGGAAAGTTAAAAATAAAGATGAAGATTTTCAAATGGAGTTTTAAAAAGCTGTTAAGAAGTTGTAGAGCTACAATCCTGATGCCATTATACTCTCTTGAGAGAGAGGAATGAAAAGAATAGTGACTCTTAAATAGTTTCCTCTTTCTTTTGGTTTAGGAAAGAGGAAAAATGTGATATATGGGAACACAGAGGGACAGCAAAGAAAGGATTTGATGGGATATGAGCAAAATACATATGTCTAGTTCTGCTAGAAGCAGCTCTTGCTGAGATATTTTGATCTGCTGTAGAAACAAGGTAATGATATGTTTTTTTGACTGGAACTATCTCTGTCATTCATGACTGAAATGGTGAGTACAGACTGGGGCTCCTCATGGAGGAGCCAAATGCAGATTTATCAGGTTTGAAGTGGATGTATCCTTGTTGCTGTTCAGTGGGTGTCTGGGCTGTAGAAGAGATCCCCAATTTATCAGAAACAGAGGCAAACTGCAAATAAACTTGCCTCTAAAACAGCTGAGAGGTGAGACTAGCTGTACCACTGACACCACTTCCTGAGTGAGGAGACACCACTTTTCTCCCCATGCTGAAATATCACCCAAGAGGAAACACGTAGAACCTGAGCAGAGGGATGTCAGATTTGGAAGGTCTTAAACTGACAGTAGGGATGAGGAAGGGAAGAATAGGTATGTTTTTGCTAAATAATTCCCAGATAGATGAAAACTCAACAATTTCAATCCCATCTGTCACTTCTTGTCATTTTTGTATGTCTAAGACAGCAGAAGACAATGCATCGTCACTGGTCAAAAGTTTGCTAATATTGCCTATTAAAAAACTAAAAAAATTTAAAAATTTTGATGAACTAAAGCCAAAGAGGAGATGAAAATCACATCAAGAATCACAAAAAAAGGTTTGCTTTCCTCAAAATTTGCACACTAAAATATATATCTAAGAGAGCTGTCCAGTGTCTTCATTGTTCATTTGAAACACTTAAATCCCAGAAGCCATAGATTTGTTCAATTTCTGCACCGCAATTAAAACTTATTTACAACAGATTTTTTGTGAATTAAGCGCTTTAAAAGAAAAACTAAAACATAAGGACCTGAGCTTTGGAATTGGATTTTATATTATTTTTTATTCACTCCTTTGAATAGGAAATGGCTACTTTGACCACCAAAAATAATAAATCATTCAGGTGATGTTACGGTATAATGACTATCATGATGTACAGGTCTCACTCTTTTTCACCCTACCCTGGATATTGACTCAGTTCACTACACTGTGAACAATTTTGATCTAGCCCATAGCAATCACAATGAAAGTTGACCTCCCTTAGACTGAGCATCCTCTCTTAGGTGCTGAGATCAAGGTAATAGTGTTCCCAGTATGGTCCGAAATATTCAGACTAAAATACCCAGTGATTCAACAATGACCTGCAGAGCTTCTCATACTTACCATATCTGTCACATTAGCTGTCTGTTTTGTGCAGATCAAAGTCACATGCAATGACTGTGTGGTTTTTCAGGGTTTTTTTTTGTATGCCCTAGCATTTAACTTGTTGTTTGCTAGATATTCTCCTAGTTCAGCAACATCTTTGTCATAGTGTTGTGTTCCAAGTACGACTTCACGAGTAGTAAAAAGGGAACAGGCTGGCTGCCTCATTCTGTTTACACAGAGCATACCAAACAAGTAGAGGCAAAAATAGTATTTGCTTTTATGAACCTTTTCACATCTCATACCCTTTTTTTGTTAATCATGGTTTTGCCTTTGTGACTTTTCTGATTTCATGACTTTGAGTCTATTTCAAAAGCTGACTTTTTATTCTCATCCTGATCTTGATCTAAAGGGTTTGCCAGCCCTTTTTTATACCTACATGGTATCAGCTGCAAACAGTATCAATTAAGCCTTTATACCTTTATAGTAACATTTTCTGTTACCATAGAAAATATCAAATATAGCTAAGCTCCAAAGAGTCCTCCTAGAGCTTTTAAGATGCCTTGAAACGTTGGTGATAAGTACATGTTGTCTGTGATTTTTCTCTGGTCAATTGCACACCTATCTAATGAAGATTTCATCTTCACCTCACTTTCTCAGTATGCTTCTGAGAATCACATAATCAGAGAATACCATTTGAGACGGTGCTAAGAATTGCACTGAAGTCAAAGTCTTTTACATTTACCACCTTTTCCAAAGCTTGTTTGTCTTGATTTACTCTGGAAGAGCTACTGTTAGATTGTTTTTAGCACTGTCTTACCTTCTAGTTACTTAAACTGATTGCCTAATGATTTGTTGCTGGGATAAAATTTAAGTGCTGTGAGGTATAATTATCCATGTCCTCCATACTCTCCCTTTTAAGGATAAATAACATGTTTGGTACTCAGTTTTTCACAATTCTTAAATGTAATTGCTAGTGATTCAGCTATTACATTGTCTAGCTCCTTTACGGCCGTAAGGTCAATCAGGACTTCCTCTCTTGGATACCTCTATCTCATCTAAAACATATTTAGCCCAGCTGGCGATTTTTTGCACATTTTATTTTTTAAAAATAATGTATTTAACGGTCTGGAGTTGTGTCCCCTTACAGTTTTTTGAATCTTTTATGGAACAGAAAACAGTTTAATATGCAATTATATAGAGATCACTGTCTCCTATGTATTTAAAATTAACTTTTGGACTCTTCCTTTTTCTTTGTAAACATGAAACAAAATATCTACAGGCTGAATGCAGTACAGTTCATAGCAAGGGTGACCTGCTACCCCGACAACACTTCAAAGTTTGTTTAGTTGTCCAACTTAAAAGGCAACAAAACCCGTTAGTCTTCAAGGTACATGCAAAACTCTGAGTTATAAAGACTAGACTTTAAACTCCAAAAGGCAAATCAGAACATAGCCCCATTGATCCAGATGCTGGCTTGAACATCTCCTTCAGTTTCCTTTTTTTTTTATCTTTTATCCTTATTCTTTCTGCCAACGATCCTCTTGGTGCTATCATTGCGTTTCTCCCAGACTACAGGCAATGCTGATGAGATGTTCTATCAAGAACAAAAATGAAACACTCAAGGACGCATTCGCCAGCTCCGATCTGTGCAGCTATAGGTGGTGGCCGTGATGCTGTCTCTGTAGGATAGGAACATTGCATCCACACAGAGGTGAATTGTGCTGGGACTGTAGATCTCTCTCACATCCATAACTTGGCAAGGAGGATGACCTCCTTCCCTCGATCCCTCCCACACACTTTCTTTAAAGCTCATAAAAGCCTTGAATACATTTTATCCTTGGGGTCAAGAGTTTAAAAGCAGCCGCTGGAATGACAAGATTTCTCTTTTCCTGAAGCATGACACTACAGCTTACTTGAAAGCGTTTGCATAGATTGCTCCCTTTCTCTTAGCAGATGAAAACTACATGACTGCATGAGACTATTACAAATCTTTTTCATAAACTAAAGATTTCAGCTATAAATATAGAATAGTTGGTGTGAACAGGATAGCTTGCAGCTACACTGAGGTATGTCACTGGCATATCTGAATCCTACAACATCAGATGAAATTATACGAACCCAAATTATAGAAAAAACACATCTCTCACATAGGTAAGAAATTCCTCCTTGAATCATATGTGACCTTCCAGAAGGCTATAACCATTTCTTGTCCAATTGAATTGACAGTGGTGAAAGTGAATGTGATAAGTCAAGGTACAGCAAGCACTGTTCGTGCTGTGCAAACATTACAGATACAGTTTAAAGCATGACCTACAAAAATGACAAAGGCAGGAAAAATTCAGAATCACACACTCAGCAAATTGAAAAGATGCAGGAAGAATACTTTTGCTGGTGGACATACAAAATACACTGAAAACTACAACCTATTTCTAAAGATGACTATAGTGAATTTACTGCTTGAAAAACACATTTTACCTTAAGAAATGCCGTAGCTTCTAATATAAATAAATGAATGAAGCTATTTTCTCAGATATTGCTGTTTTCAGTGTTGCAAAAAACCTCAGACCAGTTCCAAATATTCAAAATATTTCTTAGGTTTTTGCTGTGCTGGAAGGCTAGCTATAGTTGAAGTATTTTATTAGCCATACACACAGCAGTTCCTCCATTATTTAAATCTACCTGCTTAACTCTTCAGAAATTTCTCAGTTGCATGCTCTATGATCTGAGCCATCTGTGTGATGAACTAAAATCCCATTAAGATTTATCTGTAGATTGATATTTTGTAGGTTAGGAACATTACTATAAAATGAAAAATAAAAATACTGTAATATAACAATTTTTTTCACCATAATTAATTTTCAGATGATTATGTTTCATTTAGATCCAAAGTAAATCTACACCTTAAAATTTAAAAACCCTTCAAGACACGGGACTTGCATCTTCTGTGCAGCTCTAGTAGCAAGTACATGGTTATGTTAAAGAGCTAAGTCACCTTGTAAACAAAAACTTACAGAAGGCATTGGAAGAACAAGGAGTTCTGTGAAGAGAATATTCCACTTGCTATAGAATATGGTATCTCCATGTGTTGCTAAGTGATGAGTCTGAGCAGAAGAAAGCTTATTCCCTATCTCCCACCTAATTTTTGCAGAAAGAATCCTGCTTTTTGTCCACTACTGCTCTAGGACAACTATTAGCTTTAATAGGTAATACCTGATAACATGATAGGATATATCAAGATGTTGCACAATATCAGTCAGTGACAGTGATTTAAAAGCAGGTGGTACCACATCCCAAGCATGGATAATCAGTATTTTGCTATTACTTAATGACTACAGAAGAAGGGGAAATCACTTTGCAAAACACAGGTTTAATATGAAAGTGAGCTTTTCAGGGAGACAGCTGTAAGAAGAAAGTGCACCAGTGTGCTAAGTTATTCTAAGAGTGAATCCACTTTCTTCATTTCAAAAGGAATATGGAGAAGACATTCATGCATGATAGAGAAAAAAAAAACCCTGTTTGTGCCTAATGTAATGGAAAATTTGAGAATTATTCATGCATGTGAATGTGTATGCAAATCTGACCCTGGTGCTACTACCAAGGTCAGTGCATGGTGATCTGCTGAGTAAGTGCTAATCATTCAGCTTGAAATGTGACTTTATCAGAAAAGCAATTTTGTAAAAAATCTCATGCCATTCCCTAGTTATTTTCCTCCTCTGATCTCCATACCATGCTTGTTCATTTGTCAAGTTTACATTCAGGACTTTTCCAGCTAAAATGTCTCCATGTCAATCAAACCGTATTTCTGCCTCGTGCAATGTTAATGTATCTGAGGTAACAACTTAAAATTACTCAAGCTCTAATAGAGGAGTGACATTCTCTGTAGGACATTAACAGCTAAATCAAAGCGTGGCACAGTGGTTGAATTCGAAGTACTATTTAAACTTCAAAACCGAGCTCTTTGCTGAGAATTGACCATACAAGGCCAGGATAAAACTGAATGAGAATGATCAAAAACTTCTTCGTACACACAAACTGAGGTTTTACAGAAAGAAAGAGCTCATACAAGAGCATCTGGAGAATGTAAATAAAGGAGAAGATAATATGGTAGCAAAAGGAATTCGGAGAATTTTTCCTTAACAACAGCAGAAATGAAGATTTGTTTGTTTCTTTGAGAGACCTAGAAATTTCATGACACTACAAGGCACATAGGATTTAAAAGCCATTATTTTAGACCCAGTGCAACTATGCTGACAAAACCAATGGGGTATGGTTAAATTACCTTTTCTCTACTGTCTGTTTAGAGCAGGTGCACCTGCAAGCTCATAGTTTAGCTGTCATTGCTGTTTCCTTGGCCCACTTCAAAATCATCTTCTG
Source organism: Cnemophilus loriae (assembly GCA_013397755.1). Taxonomy (NCBI): domain Eukaryota; kingdom Metazoa; phylum Chordata; class Aves; order Passeriformes; family Corvidae; genus Cnemophilus; species Cnemophilus loriae. Next base: position 22,561 of record VZTF01007010.1, on the reverse strand, counting down.
GGAAGAGCTTCAGAGACCTAATAAAGCAGCTTGCCTTGCTAAATATCACCTTTTTTCGTGCAATAAATGCTTTTTCACCAGAAAAGGATCAGTGGATTAATGTTCATTTCAAATCTGAGTTCCTAAGAATATGCTAATTTATTCCTGATAAACCTCTTCAGTGATTCTCATGAAGCAGGTGATGAAACTGGAATTTCTTACTCAACGTGAAGTGACAAAATTGCAGTGTTCTGAACTGTTTCTGTAGGCTGTAATGTCTGGAAGAACTATTAGATAATTTTAAAACAGAGATAGAGATTTGGGATACTCCAGTTCTAGAATTTTTACCAGAAATGTTTACAGCTTAAAAGCTATTTCTTAACATCCAGAAAAGACTGTAATTACTGATTTATTAAAGCCAAAGACTAGAAACTAATTTGGTGTAATTGTGGACATGAAGGATGTGCTCACCATCATACTATAATATGCTAAGCACCAAATATATGAGCAGTTATCAACAGGAACCTCAAACACAAGCATCTTCAAAGATCCAAAACAGTTTTTAAATTTTTTTGCCATTGCCATTACATGGACTTAAAGAAACCATGGGAGATAAATAAGATTCCCAGCTGAGCAATGAACTGAGAAAAAAATGCTCGGCCAAGGTAGCAGGCATAGAATCAGAAACTCTGATTCTCTAACCCAAGCAATTGCTTCTTTCTTTATCTGGTTTGATTTTCAGCTACCACCTTCTCCTTTTGCTGTGGTCTAGCATGATAAGATGTGTAAGCTGAGTGTTGGAGGTAAAGTTTACACAATGAATGAAAGGAAAAGGTTGAAAATGTTTGTGTAACAACATTTCCTTTCTGTGCAGTTGCCAATACTCTCCTTGAAAGAAATGCATCCTCCTATGTACAGTCTGCAGCCTTCACCTGTTCAAAGGATGCATTCAGGGAACAGAAAACAACATGAAATGATTAGAATACTGGTCATACAGCCACTTTACAAGGCACATGCCATTTTGTTGTTCATATTGTCCTGAAAAAAAAAGGATTTATAAAATTAATAGAATAACTTGAGAAAACATGAATTTGTCTGGGTAAATTCTGTAAGTAACAGAAAAAGCTAATTTTAACTATTAAATTTAAACTAGTACTTTTGGCTGTAAAACTAATACCTGCATACTATTTGAACATAAAATATGCAGAGACTTGAAGTCAAAATATATTTGAACCATTTGGCAAGATAAGCTATAATACAAATCAGTGATATGAGCAAAATACTTCTTTCCAAGAAATCATTACATTATTATTACTGTAAAACATAGATAGTATTAGAGAATAAAACAACCTTAAAGTCAGGTGGTACAGATGAATAATGCAACAGTTCTAAATGATGAATGCTTAAAATAGTAAAAAAGAGGAATAGAAAACATTCTTTAAGCCTCTTCGTGGTCATGAAGGTTTGCAATAGAAAAAATTATCAAAATTAATATCTGGAAATATTTTTTTCTAACCATTTGTAAAATATTATTTTTAAAATAATGTGTTTTGATCAATTTTTTTTTAAAAGTGATGGACTTTCTGTTTTGAGAGAACTGGAAAAATGTAATAAATTACTCTGCTAGAGAGCATGATGGAAGGGGAGCAAACTCAGAGAGAGATCAGAAAGGTTCTTGCCTCTTTGAAGCACAAACCTAGACTCATTCTGCCAGACAATTTCCCCTGTACAAGAGAACATCGAAAAGTAAATGCTTTTTTAATGTGCAGCTCTGTTTTCAATTATACAGGAAAAGTGCATTTCCAAAGCCCATTTATCTTGAATATGACATTGTCACCCTGTGCTGTTGGTTGCAGGGATGCAAAGAAAATATTGATTAGAAACCAATGTAAAGTTTGTTTTCCTTGGTTTAGAAACTTTAAATAAATAAAGTGAAGTGCAGAGGGAGAAAAAAACTTGTATGACTATGCTCCATGGAACTGAGTAAGTGAAACTTTATCAAAGGAAACTCAATTAACTCCTCACCTGGTTCTCAGTTAATCTGTGCAACATCAAAACCTTTTGGAGTAAGATCAGAGTTTAGATTACGGATGAGTTGAAGCTGACCCAGAAATCTTTGTAGAGCTATTTTGTCCCTGCTGGAATGGGCTCACAGCATCATAACTGTCCTTAAAAATGCAGAGGAGAAAGGACATACAGACGCTGTGTTTCCTCACTCAGGGTAATGGAAGTCTTAACAATGTGATGCTGGTGCTTGCTCTATATATAGGTGATTGATGTGCTCAAAAGTGTAATTATCTAGACACTTAATGGTAGTCCAGTTTGTGAACAAGTACTCCAGATATTTTAGGTAATAAAATTGCATCGTTGAGATGACAGCCCTGATGTATTTCACGTGAGCACATGCGGACGCTATTTACACTCTATGAGTTGTTTTCAACAGATAACTGAAAAGAGTAGACAGAAGTATCTACTAAGTGCGAGCTCCTTAGTTACAAATGAAGTGTGTCATTATGCTCCCCTAGGGACACTCTGAGAGGAGTTTTTACAAAACTGTCCTCCTCCAGGGAAGATATTTCTGGCCAGAAGGAGCAGCACTCCTGTAGTCCACTAGTCCAAGAACTATTATGAATAGGGAGCAGGAAAGAAAGGAGAATAGCAAATTAAGGATATTATGGTTTAGATAACAGGATGGAGAGAAAGACATGCAGACACACTCAGATGGTGAAAAACCTCTGTTCTATTCTTCCTGCCACGCTTAATTATTTATATAAAACAAAATATCCTTGTTAAAAACATATTTCTACTTCAGAATATACTACAATAAATTTGGTTGGAGTCCTAATGTGGGTGAAATCCTTCCCAGAAAAAGACTGAATTCAATGGGAACCTCCCACATCCCACATTAATGCTCTATTTGTGAGACTGCGGGAAAAAAAAGGAGATGATATTTAGTCATGGGATGTTTGTGAATCTTCTGTCTTCTTCCTTCCTATCTAAAACCATCTGGCCAATTCAGGTAGTTTACCCACATTACACTCTTTTTCCAGGTGAACCAGGAAATAGTTTCCCAGATTTGCCAGGATAGCGCTCCTAGAAAAGAATATATTTCTGAGACACTGCTCTTGCCTTGGAACAGATGTTGCTTGAACCTGGTTTTCTGAGAAATTAGATGAGCTAATAATTACTCTGAATATGTTGTTTTATTAATAAAAACCAACTAACCAAAGAAACAAACCAACAACAATCCCCCAAAATTCTCTTGCATACTTTCATTAATGTTATATTACAAGTCACAAACTTTATGTGATGGAATGATAACACATTCCAAAAGGTCACAAGAAAATATTCTCCATCCAATCCAGCCCTTTTCCTTAGCTTGGCACTATTATAAACAAAAACAGCCAAGGAAAGGCTGAACCAAGTGTACCAATCAGCTGGTGATCTGACTGGCATACAGTATCCTCATCTCTGGTGTCACTAAGCTCCTTTGTCCAGGTTCCTGCACACTTGGCCATCACATGTAGCACACTGGACATCAGCACTGACTGCAGAGCAGAAACACCAGGCAAAATAGGAGTTACCCAGACCACTGTTGCAGGGGAAACTCTGCAAAGTTTGACACTTTAGCAGAGTTGTAGAAGAGTGACAGCTGGTCCTTCTCCTTCCCAGCTTCTTGTTGTCTCTACCTGTAGGTAACACCAGGCTCATCCTGGTGCCACTGCTCAGTGGTTAATGGTAAAAATCCCTGCAGGACCCAGAGGTCTGTACCTCCAGCTGGGTGACATGCTGGAGGTCTCCTGGGCTCATTAGACTCTGTGAAGGCAATGGGGTGGAAGAAAACTGAATTCCCTCAGTGGATAAACAGTAGGGAGCATGGTCTTTGTGGCTGTAGCATTGTGTGACAAATGATTGTGTCTCCTTGGCTCTGTCTCTGCGCAATATTACTGATGCAATCAACACAGCCATGGCTTTACCATGGTAGCAACACAGCAGGACAGCTGGACACAGCTCTTTTCCTTCCAGCCATGAGAACTGTCCAGCACGACACAATGCATGTCACATAACCAAACAAACCATAGGATCGCAGAATCTCCTCAGCTGGGAGAGACACACAAGGACCATTGAAGCCCAGCTCCTGGCCCTGCACAGGACATAGCCAGGAGTCACACCATGTAGCTGAGACTGTTGTTCAAATACTTGAACTCTGTCAGGCTTATGCTGTGACCACTTCCCTGGGGAGCCTGTCTCAGTGCCCAACCACCGTCTGTGTGAGGAACCTTTCCCCAATATCCAACCTAAACCTCCTCTGACTCAGCTTTAGGCCATTCCCTTGGGTCCTGTCACTGGTCACCACAGAAAAGAGATCAGTGCCTGCCCCTCTGTTTCCCCTCATGAGGAAGCTGCAGGCAACTATGAGGTCTCCCCTCAGTCTCCTCCAGGCTGAACACAACAAGTGACCTAAGCTACTCCTTGTATGGCTTCTCCTCTAGGTCCTTCACCTAGAGGCTTCTTCTCAGCTCTCTTAAAAAAGCTTTCTAATAGTTTTATATCTTTACTATATTGTGGCATGAAAGCTCATCAGAGCTCTCATAGCTGCGATGTGGTTGGAACCCCTAACCCATCGTAACAGCATCTGATTCCCATCTTTTTGACTCAAACAAATGCTCAGCTTAAACATAAAGTCTATAAAGCTCAAGGAGATTTAGACACTGTTTATGCAAAAACAGTGCAGAGAAAAAAGCACTGCTCTTTCGTCTTGTCTTTTCTTTTATAGTCCTAAGAGCTAATCAGATTTTAATGCAGACTCAGCCTTTCTCTGTTGTTTATTTTTAATGTAGAGATTTGTAGCTACTCTGTACAGTGCAAAGTAGTACCTGATATTGTAAATTTATTTTGTTTTCATGCTTCTTACAAGCTAAATTTGGGAAACAAACAAGGTCCTTAAAATTCTGGCCTGCAATACCTTGTGTGCATATTTTAGTAAGGAATTAGTTTATCACAGAAATGATACCACAGAAGAAATAGCATTAAAACCACACACACTATAAAAAGTGCCTTTCAGACCTACTCCACCTGCAGGTTTTCCTAACAGAAAATGCATTTCCCATGTCTCGCCAGCTGAGATACCCTGGACTGGCAACCATTCTACCTCCTTCTGGAAACAATACCAAAATTCGCTCTTGATGGGCAGCTGGCTTCCTTTTTACTTCTGTCCCTAAGCAATCAATCCTGACCCTTGGCTGAGCACTCCAGAACTCCTCTGGCCCACAAAGTCCTCATGAATCCATGAACTCCAAGAAGGACTGTGAAAAAAGGTTGGTAAATGTACAGGTGTGCTCAGAAAACTTTGGGGAGATTTTTCTGAGTGAGAGAAATCATCTATGTGCTGTGTATGGGCAGCAAAAATCTCTAATTGTGATAGAAAGACTGAAATAAAATTCCATGCAGTTTAGAGGAACAATACTGGTGAGAGAGTAAAGGAGGGGGCAATTGGTATTATACGGAACATAAGTAAATAAGAATACTGAAATCTCTCACATGCAGGAAATCTTTCATTTTTTCTCACATCTGATGAATCACTGCTTTCCCATAGATAAATTTTTTCTAATTGCATTTTTTTTTCCTCCTCTGTTATACTGTTATTTGACTATATAAAGGTAAGAGTGAAGGTCAAGGTATTAATGAGAGAGCATGTATGCAAAGGAGAGTCAGAAATCCTGAAAACATTGCAAAACTCAAAGTCTGAGTGGATCAAAGCCAGTATACCTGCAATCTCCTCCTTTAATTTTATGCAAATAAATTCAGATCCACGCAAATCAATGAATTTTTAATACGTGCCCATTTGCTCAGTAGTGTAACAGATGTGTAAATCACGGAGTGCAGAAATTTCTCACAAGTGACTACCAGAGTGTTGAAAGTATCTAAAATGTTTTTGTTTGTTAAAGGACAGTTCAGTAATAAAAAACTTTCAGGTAACTGAAAAATGTTCTCTCAGTGGAGACTTTTTCTTCTACTCATCTCCATATCTCTGCTTTTCCCTTATGCCTTTGCTGTTTCAAATCCCTCTGTAATACATATTTTTTCACCACACTTTCTAGAGATTATCCACTATAAACTGGATGTCTACCATGCACCCTATACTTTGACACCTTGTTGAACAGCCTTTTGCCATTCTACAGGAAATTTCTGTGCTTGTGTTATATCACCTAACATAAACCAAGCCTCTCTCTTGGGGTACAGTATGTTTTCGACACATAGTCAACACTCAAAAAATAACACATTTTTCGCTTCCATCTTTTAAGGTTTGCCAGTAGCAATTTACAGACAAGTCCCTCAAGAAGCCTTAAAATGCCATAACAAATAAAAGTCCCGTTTAAACAATGCGTTTGAACAATACCTTGCTTCACATATCTTTAAGATAACAAACAACAGATTTCTGGAGGGTATGGATTGTAATCCGTATAGATATAAAATCAGGACAGTTTCAGCTTATGGTTTCCTTGGCAAAGAAGGCTGTTTATTTTCACTAATCTTTGCAGGCACATTTCCACATTTCACAGGGGAGGAAAAGGACAGATCTGCTATTGCAGAGGAGCTTTCAGCAGAGGAAATAAATCCCTTAAATGTGTTACTACTAGAGTTGGATAAACAATTTCTTTATTGAGACAGGTATTTTCCTTATATTTTGTGCCCCATCTCTTTTGGAAATTACGTGATTTCCTTTAATTTATTTATATGTAATTGTCCAAATGAATTGCCATCCAGTGTTACTCATTATTTGTTGTACATGCCTTGGTCATTTTGCTTCAAGAAACTCACTGAAAGGCCAACACCTTTTAGCACTTAGAATGTCTTTTTTGGTTATAGGCATTGGAAAAGAAGAAAAGATATCATATGAGAGAGCCAAGGAAAGCATACTTTTTGATTTTTTTCCTTGAGAAAGGGGTAATGGAATTTTCTTTTTCCTTAAACCAGGTCATTTCAATGAATGATTTTGGAGCACAGCTGCATAAACGAGTGAGTGATCACAATGGAGGCCAATCTCAGGCAGACGGAAGGATGAGTGGAAAGAGAGGACCAGCCTTGGCTTCCAGTGTGGTGAAAAACAAAGATGAGGAGTGATATACTGGTGAAAGAAGTAACATCACACCCTATAATGTGTAACCACTGCATTCATTAAAGTTCCTCCCTCTGGAATTCAATACCAAGCACTAGCTTTGATTGTCCAGCCAATAGATTACAGAATTTTGTCTGAGAAAGGAGAAGGTGGGATCTGCTCTGTGTAGTACTTTCCTACAACTTATGTAAAAAACTAAAATTTTCAGACAGCTTCCGAGAAAGCAGGTCAGATTTGTTTGTCTTCTGCTTACCATGATTCATGAAACAGAGTTGTTGTTTTCTTTTCTTTAAGAGATTAACTTCTCTGGTCTTCAGAGAATGCAACCTTCTTGTTGCTCTTAGACTATAGATATTCTAAAGAAAGGACATTGAGAGTGTGATAATGATGATGTGTGTAAAAACATCCTGGTTTAGTATTAATAATTTAATATGTTAAATGGGACTCAGACAACTTCTAAAATAGCAATAAACAACGTAAAAATTAATCCTCAAGTGCATTTTCCACCAAAGTGATTACTTTTTCCTTAGTAGTGTTACAGTTCAAAAAGCTTGATGACAGTTGCTGATAAGTAAGGACCGACAAATTGTTACCAACACTTTTTGTTTACAATTTGAATACAGACTGATTCGTTTCTTGAGGTGCATCTCTGAGGACTGCAAATTTAAGGCACTGCTTTGTATGCCTTTCACACCGAATACTACATATCTTAAATAGTGTCTGCTGTGTACACGAACAGCAAGTCCCAGTGCTTTCTACACCATCTACACGTTCCTGAGCTTCTCTCCATCCTGCTTTCTCCCAGCTAATGCTAATGCTACCTAACCACTAAGTTTTGTTGGCTTCAATAACTGTCTTATTTTCCTCTCAGAATATACAACAGATACTTTCCTAGATATATAAATCTAGCAAAAAATTGGGGGTAAAAACACCAGGAATTTTGACATGAAAAATGAAGGTTGTCTTCTTCTGGCTAATGCATTTCCCCATTACTCAGTCAGCGCTGTTTGAGTATACGGAAGACACATCAGTTGTTATTCACATGAAGCACCTCCTTGCTGTCAAGGGATTTCAGTCAATTTTAAATTTCTTTCAGTCAATCAACAAAAACGGTGCATGAAAATGTTCGGATGATTAATGCGGATTAGCACCCCTAGTTCCTAAAGCTTCAATATAAAATGCATTCAAAGTAGTAAAACTAAAAAAAACCCCTGCCTTCTATCTCCATATCAGGTAACTGTCCTTTGCCATTAGGTTCCAGGAGGCTGTTTTCGGGAGAGCCATGAGAGGGACAGATTCGGTGCAGATCTAGATTTATTGGAGGGTGCGAATAGAGCAGAAGACACCCCCCGCATCTCAAAAATAGCACTGACAAATGCATTAATGCGTCAATATCAAGTGAAGCAGTCAAAACTATATTATAGCCCCATTGGAGCACACTCACTATGATAGAAAACAGGAATGGATAGCAGAATATGCCAGAGTTTTGTGGCAGGATGTGAAGAATTTGCATGCCTGCCAGTGAGAAGAGTCCCAGGAAAGGGAAAATATACTTTGTACAGTGTCTCTTCGTTTCAAAATGTGGTGCTGTGCTAAGAATTCCAGCTATCATTTTATTTAATGACTGTATGTATAAAATTCATCATATTCACATATTCAACAAAGAATCAGACTGGAAAAGCCCCAATAAATTAAAGACTGTGATAACTGAAATAAAGGTAATCCCAAAGGCTGAGAAGCAAACAGACCTCTCTGAAAAAAGACAAGGATAAAAGCAGATCACTCCAAAGAAGCCTTGCATTACCTGCTGACTGATTGAAAGGCTTTTCTCTGAGTCAGATACACCCATTTACAAAATAAGAATCAGACTACCCAACAGCTACTGAAAGACACATAGGGCAGAAAAAGGAATGGTCAGTTTGGAGGTCACCAGCCACGTGCAGTTATGGAGTTTAAATGTCCTCAGTTCTCCCCTCTGACTACCCAGCAGCCAGAGGTCAGGTGGCATGGGTTCCTGCCACCCATCCTGCAAATCAGTTCAAAGGAACAGTAATCTAAGCTAGTTTTGGTAGAAATCCGAGCAATTTAGACACCACGCTTTCCAGTGGGAAGAAATGGATACTGTATTCCTTTTTAGAATACTGTTTGTATCATATCATCTAAGATATGATTTGGAGTAGTTCAGCTAGAAGAAATTTAAACTAAACAGTACCAGCAATTGCTTATGCTGTATGTTCTGAAGAAGAGCTTTTTTTCTGGCAATTTGACTTGTTGAATCCGGTGTAAAAAGCAACTGCTTTTCACTTCTCATTTTATGAGCTTACAACAAATGAAGATTATGTTAAGGCCATCTGTTTATTTCAGAGAAAACTTAATGATGCAAGTAAAATTTAAATAACAAAATCATTCCTAGGTACCAACACCAAAAGTAATAAATTAATTTTGTATGCCTGGTTTCATAAAAATATTGTATATGTGTAAAAAGTTTTCACAGGAGATCATCTTGACAAAATAAATGATTCATTGATAACTTCTCAAAGAAAACCATGTTTGAGCATCCTATCAGTTTCATAGTTCTTCCGTTACAGATGAGGAAGATGGAGAATTTTGCATAGACAATGGCACATCTATCTTGCTACCAAATAGCAAGATACAATAATTGCCACTAAATAGAAAACAAGGCTGTGTGATTCTCATAAAATCATAACAGTCCTGTATTAAGTCTGTCTTGGAAATTCTTAGTTAAGAACCTGGCTCTTCTTCTAAGTGGAAAGCAAGCTCAGAAGTAGATACAGACATCTACACCTGAGTTAATGATCTCTTGTCAATGGAGACAAGAGGCACTTGTAGAGCACAATTCATCTTTTTAATCACTTCCTTTCAGCTGGAAATGCTGTCCTTAATAAACTGTCCTTAGAAGTACTGGTTTGTCTTTCTGTGAACAGCAGAGTGCTCATGGGATGCTAGCTTCAATGCAAATGTCACCTGAAAAAGGTCTCTAATTCTTGATGTTTTGTCACGGGTTTTGTTTGTTTGTTTGTGTTCGGTTTTGTTTCCTTTTGTTGGCTTTTTTTCTCAGAGCTTTAACTCTTAGTATGTCATCTGTCCTTCTGAAGATATTTACCAATAGCAGTTAGGAACATAGGACCCAAAGCTGAAGCCAGCACACACAGTATGCTGCTAGTCAGCTAGCAATCTCTTTATCCATTTCTTAACTTCATTTCAAGTTTCTGCCTTGTCACTGGGACTTTTGCACATTGTTCTTCTCTCACGAAGAACAAATGGAATAGCATCACCTTCTGGTAGCTGTAAGCATCTTGTAAGGAACTGCAAGTCATTCCATTAGTTCCTAGACTTGCTTGTGCCATTTTTTTCAGCCTCCTGCGCGTCACCATCTCCCCAGTTCCTGGATATCTCCTTTTTATCTTTTTTTGTGAGATTTTCTGATGTTTGTTTCTTTTACGCTACAGCATGATCAAAGATCAAAATTTAATTCTGTCTCCAAGAATTGGCATTTTGGATTGTCTTTTTCTGGGTCTATCTGTAAATCTTCAGAGAAGCCTCTTCACCCTGTCAAGTCTTAAAACCGACATATGGACTGAATCACCACCATCAGCTGTATCTCTAGTCTTCTGACTCAATGCTTGTTTTCTCCTCTCCTCTCCTCTCCTCTCCTCTCCTCTCCCTCACCTCCATGGTTCCAAGTGTTTAAAAAAAATTACTTGAGTATTCCATAAAGAGTTGAAAATTACAAATGAAAAACAACCTAAAATGCAGTGGGTTTACATCATCATTTTAGGCCAGCCTCGTGAATTATTAATCAGCTTACTCATAATTTTTGAATACTTACAAATGGGAATAGCTTCTGTGTCAGGGAGACACAGAGAGGCTTGGACCTCCAAATTCAAGGTTGATGGCATAGTCAACATGCGTAAGCAATGCAAAATGTCTATATCCTCCAATGTGTGAGTAAAAAAAATCAGAAGAGATTTAACTACTTTCTACAGAAAATAATAGTGATAAATGGAAGAAGCTGGGAAAATGCAAGACATGTATAGAACAAAAAGAGATTTTTATTTTTTTTTGCCTTTTGGCCACCAAAGGACTTTTCAGGATGGTTGCTTATATAGCTTTAATGTGACATCAATGTGATGTTTTGCATATTAAATATATGAAACACTGCTCTATGTTGCTGTGGGTTCAGAGTTGGAATTCAGCTGGCATACATGACTCTGTATATTTTGTCATTAAGCCTAATCAAGAAAATGCTGCCACATTTTCAAAAATTCAAAACACATTTCTATTTAGGTAGAAAACCTACTATATATTTGTGTAGAGATTTCCTAAGCTGAAATTAAGCAGGCCGATTAATTGCATAATAAAAAGAAGATTGAAGTAGTAAGTTCTTTAAGGTCAAATCCCCTTGCCATTATCTGAATATCTTTAGCATTAAATTGTGTAGTTCTAACAGAAGCAATGTTTTAATGCACGCATCTGAGAATGATATTTCAAGATGAAAACAAGGGAGACTGACAGGCTAATTACTTCATTAGAATGAATTTGCAAACTAAATTTACGTATTTTTTTCTAATTTCTGAACTGCTTAACTCTTTCCACATAAATCTCTATCACATTTTGTGGGTATCCCAGCTCGAAATGTATTTCAGTTTGTAGCTTCTCCAGGATAGCAGAGCATGTTTTATTTGACATAAGACTCAGCAGCTTTTCCCAGTTTATATTATCCAGTTAGCTCAAAATTGTGAAGATGAACTGTGATGATCTCAAATGGAAATTTTAAACACATAGCTACATTACCATCCTTTAGCACTTCCTCATGACATTCAGTGGTTCTTTTGTGTGAAGAATATCAAATTGTTCAAATCCAGACATTGCATACACTTCTTGGCAAGTACAGTATCTTAGAGTTTTCTGAGAAATATCCAAATACCCTGCGGTCCTAGAAAAGCACTGCTTTGTGCAGACACAATAGCTTGTGAAATGTGATTAAATGTGATAATGCCTTATGGCAGATATTATATGCTTTTTTTATAATCTCCCAGAAACAAAGAAAATAATCTCTGTCACAGATGTCCATCCAAAAGCACATCTATTACTTTTATTTTAGTTATGTAGTCTTTTATGTCCCACAAAAATATTTTTTAGGAAGAGGCTCTACATTTTGAATCAATATTTCTTTATGTCCCTGGGGTCCTGCTTTGCTCCTCTATTGTCACTTTGCTTTGCAGATATTAATCTCCCACATGTAGACTAAAACAACCAGAGACACATTTATCTTTCAATGTATAATGTAAAACCTTGTGTATCAAACTGGGATACAACAGTAAAAATAAACATTTTACATTTGCTTAAAGTAAATAAATGTGTCCCTTCTCACAACTTACAATGTTTTTATCATTCTTGTTGTAAGCACTCACCAGAGCAAATATGAACAGATTATGACAGGGCTGTGGTATAGCAATTACTGCTCTATAAACTCAGTAGATATTAATTTTTTAGTAAAATAGTAGGAAAAACAGTTTCATGAAGCAGAAATTCTTCACATGCACTGGTTGAGTTACAGCAAGAAGCTGGAAATGCACAAGTTTCAAGTTGCAGGCAGCACTCAGGTAGAGAAGGCTTGGAGTGTGGCATGTGCTCTTCCCCTAAAAGGGCTGACAAAAGAGTAGCGATGAGAGGGAATTATCTCAAGGCAACAACAATCTCTCTACCACATCTAAAAACATGAAGAAATGTGACTGAGCCCATTAAAGACCATAAAGAAGGCAGAACTGTTAGGAGGGAACATGCTCAGATAACTCTACCAAACAAACTTTTTCACAGAAACTATTCCTTCAAATCCCTATGGGAACAAAAGCACATCATAAAAATCCCTAGAAAAGAACTTAAAGCAGCCCATCTTAAGGACTGCAGCTCTGCCTCTCCAAACGAGCATTCGACTTCATTCTCACACTGGGAGGGTAAGGGTGCTGAGAAATACACAGAAAGTTCCAAATACCAGATCTCCTTATTTCTGGCCTTGGAACGTTTTGTGAAAAAATCATGCTGGTTGCTTTCTTTTTCTCTTGGGAATGCTCATAAAACCTTTCTGGTGCTGAATCTTGAGCAATACCACTGCAAGATTACGCATAAATCTTAATCCATCTAATAATATTGGATTGAATTTTCTCCTTTGATCTTTCTCCAATGTTATGTTCTCTCAGGAGAAGTTTGTATAGGCTTTGTTCTTTCTCAGAAACTAAGCATCCTTGCATATCTAAACCATGGCATTTATTTCTTCTGGGGAGATTGTGTAGATTTGATTATACAGATAAATAATTAAGCAGACTTAAGTGAAAAGCTCAAATAACTTGAGGAGAAATGTCAACTATGGGCAACCTGACTTCCATAGATTTGTGGTTTATAGTGACTAAAAAGAGTGATGTAAAAGGTATATGTTCTCCTCTCAAGGGCAGCAGGGGAGTAATTCTTTCTGTCCAGTTGCAGTAGAAAATTACTGTCTTCCTGCTATAATACCTATTACTCTGAAAATAAAGATGGAAAAGAAAAAATGCGTTCTTCTCATAGTACTAATGAACTTTTCCATTTGTCCTACCCAGAGAAATAGGAGTACATATTATACTGCCAGAATTTTTTAAAATGCCTGCAAAAAATATGGTCAATGATTACAAAGAATGCACTTTAGGAAAATAAATATTGAGAAAAAAAGTGTGATACAGATTTCTGTAAGATTGAGGAATGCAATTCACATGTAATGCATCTTTTCTATGATCATTTAGATTTGCTTTCAATCTGAAACTGCAGACTCCAAAATTTTAGTTTAAGGTTTAGGCAGTTACCGTGGAAGATAGAGGTTCCTCCTCAGCCTGAGGGGTATCAAACGCGGAAGTCTACCCAGCAGCCAGGCTTCCCTAGACATTGTGTTATTGCCTTGGCAGAAGGAGTGAGTGTGGATGGAAGAAGGCAACAAGGTCCCGTCCAAAGCAGGCAATCTGTCAAGTGAGGTCTAACAGATCAGGAGGATAGCAAGCACAGAGGGTTAGGCTGCAGCAGCCCAATGGTGAGGACACTCTGCTAGTAGTGAGGAGATCAGGGCTCCTCCTGAGGCATTGCTGTTCTATCTCTGAAGTTCTTGCTTGGGCCTTCATTTCACTGAGAAAGGAAAACAAGAAATAAAACAATATATCTTTCTTGTCAGAATGGATTGCTTCCTCAATGGAATGACAGCATTTGTTGACAAACAGAAGCCAGGTGGTATAATATATGAGGTTTTACTGTGTGCACCATCTCATGAAATTTTGTTTATAGCATCATATTTCCACTGACAGTAATATTGACATGAAGGCTGAAAAACAGTTACTTGGTGGAAACAAGGCATAATGAATAATGATAAATATCTATCCCAAAGGCAGATGGTACATGTCAAGTGCTATGTGGGTCACCTTTCTGTTTGGACTTACTTAACATCTCATTGAACATATTGAGAAAGGACATAAATAACATGGAAGGCAAATCTGCAGATAGCATGCACTTTTTTTTAATGAGAATTAGGCCTCTACAGTTCTGTGAAGGTCATGGCATGGTGAAATTCATTGTGAGGACAATGCAGGTTAAGTGGGAAAATATAAATGGATATGCATGGGGGAAGAGAGACCTGAAAAGTCAGTAATGCACAGTGAGAGATAAATTCCCAGTTCAAACTTATTCTAATGAAATATGCTGTGCCTATTCTCTTTCACTAAGCTTTACCACATTTCAGCTTCAAAATTATCCCTCCTTCCATTTATGTCTGCCAAAATTTTTGCTGAAGTCATACTATCCTCCTTTCATTTCTATTCCTGCTTCTTTCTCTTTGGTTTCTTTTCTTCTACTCAAATGCTTCAGATTCCTACTGCCAGAGGTTTTATCTGGGCAAAGAAATTATTCCCACGCACCAATTCAGTGGCCAGCATCCTCTATAATGCAGAACTGTGCAGTGCTTCCTCTTCGCACTATCTCCTTTGTTTTATTTGTGAGGCTATATTAGTCTGAAATGGAGAGAGAATAAAAGCATCTGGGTGGAGTGAGCTCCCTCTCTCCAAGAGAAGATATTAAATCATCTAAGGGCCCTAACTGCAGCTTGGAGGTTTTAGATGAGGCAGTCTCATCTCTTCCTTTGGCATCTCTGACATGTTCAGCTTCTTGATTGCTTACATAGGATCGAAGGCATCTGCTCCTCTCATTCTCCTGTCCTTGCATAATGATGCTGTATCTGCAATCACACAGGCTATTTATTTCATTCAAGTGGTCACTTTTCAGAGTGATTACTGGTGATCAATGGGAATTCTTCATTTAGTGTTACAAAGTACTGAGAGCTTATGCCTTCTTTGCTTAATCCTAGGAAAAAAAGGGCCAGATCAGGTTTTGGCTTTGTTCCAAATGCTGTGCAACAGGAAAAGCTATTTTTATGACAGCAGCCATAAGATAAAATGAAGTGATTTCACAAAATAAACGTGAAATAAAAATACATTATGTTAAATAGCCTGAGCTGGGATAAGTTAAATTCCCTATAATGTGTATATTAGTTTATGATTTGTTTTTCTTTCACAAACATACATATGGATCTGTGATCAGTGACAAATATACATTTTAGATCTGATCATTTTCTCTGTTTGTAGGCAAATTTCTGATATTTTCTGAGCTACAATTTGTTCTTATTTGAAATTATTTCATATTTGCAATCTTAAAGAGTTTTACAATTTGGAGGTACAATACCAGGAGGTACAATTTGGAGGTACAATATGATACACAAAAGTGAAAGTCATAGCAGTGCCATTCTTTTCAAATCTGTATCACAATATGTATTTCAGCAGGTAACTTCATACTGAAAGGGCTGCACCGAAGATACGATAACAGGAAGAGTTGTAGAAACAGAAAAACTTCTAAATCGTAACAGCAGGAATCCAGTTAATGCATATGAAAGTGATGAGATAATTATCACCATCCTGTACAATCTCCCCTTAGGGAATAATCCTGTAGCATGTGTGGTGCCATGTTTGTGAAGTTACCCGCATAGATCAGGAGTGGCAAAACCGCAGAGGCGGTGCTTTTCCGGAGCAAGGAGAGGGCGGGGGTAGAACAGTGCACTGCACTACAAGAATTTTACTCATCACTTACCAAAACCAGATCTCAGCCGTGTCATTCTGCTCACTGCCATAGGAGAGCAGAATTAGGAAAAGCGAGATCAAAACTTCAAAGTAAATAGGCATGGCTTCTTTATATTGTAAGTAATTTTGCATGAAGAATTACTTTGACACATTTTCACAGAGGCCAAAAAGAACTATGAAACCACCCAAACCTATCGTTTCAGCTGTCATGGGATTCTATTCTTATGTCAGTTATCCTATCCTGAGTCCAAGAAGCAAAGCGTGTTTTGCTTTAGGAAAGACCAATATGTTATTTGCCCTGTAGAAACAGCAGGGCAGCGAGATGCCACCAGAAAAGCCAGGCAGTATTCTCAGACTTTCACAAGCAGTCAACATTGAATTTAGAAGAGGAAGGCAATACATAGGTCATATTTTCTGATCTAATGCAAGAAAAACCCTCTCCTTCCTCGCCCTAAATCTGGCCATCAGCACAGCAGTAAATTCATCAGGCTGTCCAGCCACAGCTATGAAAGAAAATTTGCTCTGCCTCATAGCACTGGTAAGTACCCTTCCAATGTCCTCCTTCCGGCTCCTGCCAGTCCTCAGCACTTTGAAGGACCGCAGGAATTAATGGATTTGGCCCATACAGTGTATGGAAAAGCAATCCTTTTTGATGTTGGCAGCAGAAATGACAGAATCCCTGGAGCATCCAGTGCCTCAGTTAAGTGACAACAGTGTTCTGGGTGATGTAAGGCAAGGGCAGAGCTTGATCTCTTCTGTGGCCTGTGAAAGACAAATAGAGCTCATTCTCCAAGTTGGCATGGTGTTTTGAATATGCATGTGGAAGAATAATGGGATACATCCAGGAGGCAGGAAACCAAGTTTATATTCTGAGTTTGTTTGCTTTCTTTAGTAGTAAATTGCCCACTCCCAATATTTTATTTTCGTCTTCCTCACACTGTGGTTATCATAATGCTGAAATGCTCAGGAATATCTTTAAATAGAACTTCACAGAAGTAAGAGAGATTAGTTAGTGGTCAGTGATTGAGTAGTTTTGTACCTTGAGAAAAATAGGAAGTGTGGCAGTAATGATTATGATCAAATCCAAATTGCTGATGTGGACTGTTAGCTTTACAACGAGCAACATGGAATGCCAAGACTTTGCTCCTGGATCAAAAGTCAGAGAACTTATACAAATCAAAAACATTAAAGGAATATATATGAGGGTCTATAAAGGATTTGGAACTGTTTTTCTCCTAAGCCTGACTCAGTTCAAAGGCCTGCCTTGTTTTCGTTCTTGTTCTTGTTCCTTTCTTCTTTTTCTTCTTCTTCTTCCTTTCTTCTTTTTCTTCTTCTTCTTCTTCTTCTTCTTGCTCTTCTTGCTCATCTTCTTCTTGTTCTATGTTTTCTATGCCTCTCTCAGAAGATCATGTAAGTAATGTCTGATGTGAATTGTCCAGCCTGTACCCAGGATTATGCAAACCATCTGACAGGATTCCCAGCACATTTCTGTTAAAGTGCAATGTAAGAACACCAATCTGTGCTAGAATTCTAGTTCAGCTGATCTCAGTTAGGGAAAACTTGCATTTTTCAAGTACTTTCTTCATACGACAATTGTGTAGTGTCTCCCTAATGCTGTGAACTTCAGCTTGTTCAGAGAACATTGTTTAATGATTAATGCATTTGTGGTACAGTTGTGCCCCAAACACATTTCAGCATTTTTTGGCATAGGAATCTGAGGGTTGAATGAAGTCCTGAACATCTCACCTCTTTTGTTTGGATATGACTCTTTTCTGTCATCTCTCCTGCAGCCCCACTGCACATTTTGTATCTTGTTTGTGTGAACCTATCCCCACCAGAATGGCAGTATCCTCTCCAGAATTCACAATTAATTCTAGAGTTTGCATAAGCCCATCTCAGCTGTGATCTAGCACCATAATAATGAAGAAAAAAAAAGGGTTCAAGAACAAGCCAAATTTTCCAGAGATGAATACGAACATCTGTAAAGCAATACTGTCTTTTGTCATGCAGTCTTGTTCTCCATTTTCTCATTCTTCTTAGTATCCCATGCGACCTTTTGATACGTATTCTTCCCTCTAGTTTGACCCTTCAACTTCCAGCCTATTTTCAATCGTTCTGCCCTTTGGCAGGGGCTCTGCGCATTAGGTCAGGCTTCTTGGCACTGACCACAAATTGGGCAACCTGAGTTTTCTTGAGGGAAGAAGATAATTGTTCATCTGTATTGTACTATTTCCATCCTTAGTATTTGAAAACTAATGACATTATTAGCATTCAATTCCCACATGGGCAGAGACGGTTTGATTTCACTCGAGCCATCAAATATAGAAGAATGTTAAATGTTACTTTGAACTTTTTCAATAATATTGATTCTTCAGCATTCTTCAGCAGCTGCTTCCATTATGTAACCATTCTTAGACTTGCAAGAATTTCTTAATATTGAAACTGTCTTTTTTTCTCATACAAAGCAAGCCAATTATTTCTTATTCTGCTCTATTTGACAAGAAAGGAAGGTGAGCTGTGTCTATGTTCACGGTGCACTTACAAACACCTTCTTTTCCTACTGCTTTCTTTTTATCTATTCTCCTGCTCCGTGTTACAAAGATTTCTCCTTCCTCTTTCTCTCCCTGAATGTTGATAAAACAAAACATATTGAAAGCCAGCCTGTCATTCTGTGAACAATTTCTTGAATATCAGCTTTCCAATTCTCAATTTTAAAACTACTAGGCAAGCAGAGTTCACTGTAAAAAGCAACAGGAAACAAAGAGAATGTTCAGGATCTTACTAAAAAACATGGAATCATAGCTTTGATGTGTAAACCTTTATGTTTCTAAAATAACTTTTTTAGCAAAATAAAAAATGAAACAGTCTTATAACTGAAAAAATTAAATCTTAAGCAATGCAGGATCTTGTTAGGAATTTTCCACAAGGATCAGCGAACTCTTCAATATATCTATTCAATTTTGTGGAATGCTTCACGTCATATTTTCTACTGAATGAGTTTTACATACGTGAGACAATAAGATTTATCCCTAAAGTCTTGTGTGACTTTAGTAGCAGAAGGAGGTGACAGACTGATACTTGGAAAATTAAATTCAGTATATCTATAATGCATCAGCAAAGATAACTTATAGATACTGTCCCATCACCACGACTCAGCCCCGATCTGTAGGAACAGACAAGCGCTGCTAGTCTTGGCCCATATGGTTGCTGTCCTCATCGCAATATGACAGATAATGAAAATCCAGTATGTTCCTGTTGCAAGGAATAAGTCAGAACTGAGAGCTACCAAGCTCGTTACATGTACGGGATAATAAATTGTAGAATAAGAAGAGTTTTCTTCCGGCTGGTGAAATGTGTATGGTTAAGGCAGAGGAACTGCATATGCAAAGATGCATCTCAGAGAAGAGATGATTTGAATTTTTCGGTTCTTTCCTGTTATCCTGACCAGTCACGTAGCTGGTGGCAGGTCTATGTACTGGACTCCTAGACTGCAATTAAAATCCTTGGTGGTTTATGGTGTGAACACTATTTTCAGCACTGTTTGGCACCTTGGCTTTTTTGTTCTTCCTTCCTTTGTTTTTCCCTCTGGAAATGGTAGAGTAGGAAGCTCACATAACTCACAGATCTCTGCTGTAGCTGCACTCAGGATTCTTCTCATTCTAGAAGAATCAAAAAGATCTTATCAAACTCCATTTCTCCTCATCACAAAATACTCTACTGTTTCACTCATCTGCACTTTGTCCTCCCCGAAGAAACTGTGATTGATGTTTTCTATCAGTACATGTTAAACTACTGCCTAGGGTAATTTATTTTCTTAATAAAAGTTAAGAGCTGGTGGTTTGCTACTGCTTCCTTTGTGCTGCTAATCATCTTGACGAGTAGGCAGTCAAAAACAATTCTTTCCAAAAACAGGAGAAAAATGCAGAAAGCAGATACACAGACATGCAAATATGGTGTTAGCAGAAAAATTTTCTTTTTGTTATGCTTATGATGATTCAAGAGAACTGCATTGAACTAAGAAGGACACAAAGGCTTTGAATGAACTTTATGGTTCATCAAATTTGTGAACTTCTCTCCTCCTAGAAAATGTTGAGTAAATTGTCAATTAGTAGTTACTCCTAGTAAATGTTGCTTAAATACCTCTTAATAGATTTGACCCACTTGGAAAATAAAACGGAAGAAAAAAGTAGTAGGAGAAAGGTTGAATTTATAGAAGAGGACTAATGTTCAGTGTAACATCAATTTAGCCGATTGATATTTGAGAAATACAGACATGTCTGTAGGTGTGTTTCTCAGGAGGAGCTCAGTTTCTCAGTGATTCATGAGGTGGACCTACAAAAAAAATAAATTAAATAATGGAAATTAAATGCTAGATGGAAAACAGGAGAAATTTGCTGATCAAGAAACATTAGATTACGAAATAATTGTGATGGCTGCGCCATTGGTAACAACATCTTGAAAGAAAAAGAAAAAGAAAAAGAAAAAGAAAAAGAAAAAGAAAAAGAAAAAGAAAAAGAAAAAGAAAAAGAAAAAGAAAAAGAAAAAGAAAAAGAAAAGAAAAAGAAAAAGAAAAAAAAAGAAAAAATATAGGTAAGGAATGGACTTCAGGAACTTCTAGGACTTTTTTTTATTATAGTTTTTATTTTTTGCCCCAGCATTTCTCTTAATGATCTCGTGAAGCACTTTTATGCAAATTACAAATGACCATAGGACCTGGAATTGCCTGTGATTGGATGATCATAAAACAATAACAAGAAAAGCAAGGACACTTAAGTCCGTATGGATCACCTGTAACTTTCTTTAATTAGTTCTGTAAATCCTGGCTGTACCAGAAGAGCCATTCAGAACCATTTTAGAACTGTTTACTGCCAATGCAGATACAAGAAGTGGAATGGGAAGGGTTGTTATTATTTTCAGGAGAGAGTTATATCAAATGTCATATAAAAGCAGATTTTATCACTTAATGACGTTTAGATTTATTAGAATCATTATTCCTGGAATTGTGTGTGTGTATATCATGATTAGTCATAAAACTGATATATTTTCAGGTTGCATAATGCAAGATTTCCTTCCTATGGTTATGTACACTGCATGAGGATTTTGAAACAAGCTTGCCCTTGACCAGGAGTTTAGAGGCTGAAAAGGTTATTTCCAGTTTAAATTTTTCAATGATTGCATGAAAAGTTGATCAATTTTTCAATGGAAACTTGGATATGAATACAATTATGTGTGTGTGTGTGTGTGTGTGTGTTTGTTTGTGTGAACACACACGTGACTATGTTCAGGCGTAATGAGCAGATACCACTCCTTATGTTGTGTCAGAGCATCTTCTCAGTGCTTCCTTGGTGCCTCTGAAAAATGACACTGAGATTTGCAGAGCGTGCAGATGGAGCTCTGATAGTGATATATATTTTGCAGACTGTCTCCTCACTACAGGGAATAATGACTACTTGCATGCGCTTTGCGCATCCTGGTATGTAATGGTGGCTCAAGAGAAAAAAGCTTCTGATACGTTTTTTTCAGGATGCAATCCATCCTGAAATTAAAATCAGCATTTATTTCCTAAAGATTACACTATTTTCTGTCAACAATGTTTTTCCAGATATATTCTGCCAGTCATTAAATGTACAAATAAGGTGTGAAAGGCAAAAAATCTCTTATTTTCAGTGTCTCCCTGATCTCCTCATCCTAAAGTTAGATCAAACTCACAAGAACTGAAAGGCATTATGAGAAATAAAACAACTTGCATGGGTCTGCCTGTACTATATTTCCCAGGAATATATTAGAAGGATGTAAACAGTATTTTCTAACCATTTAAGGCTTACAAATCCTGTCTCATGAATGCTTTGTAAATAATTAATTAAAAAATCTGCTGTTCTCTACAAGCACTGTAGAAATAAATGTGCCTCATTCTGAAAGCAAAACATGCTCTCGTGCTTTAAACACTAATTCTTTGAAACAGCACAGTGCTGAACTACATAAAATTGTTATTTAGAGACCAATAGGAAGGATGTGCCCTGTAAAATAGGGTTTACCCTTTAGTAAGCCAGTTTCTACATCTAAAATGTTAATGTGCAGTGGGGTACTTGTCTAAATTTAAGTCAGCAGTTTCTTCTATCTTGTTTGCCCATCAAAATAAACTAGAAATTCAATCCACTGTCCACAGAATTTAATCTCTGCCTCATCATGCCCAGACTATGAGTGAAATTAAAGCACAGCATTGACATTTCTCTTAGCATTTTTTAAATTGTTTTAAAAGGAATATATATGTAGCTGTTCTGTTCAGTTTAAAAAAAAA
>VZTF01007007.1:1170406-1197121 GCA_013397755.1 Cnemophilus loriae | reverse complement strand
AAAGTGGGATGGGAAGCGTGTCCTTCAGAACAAGGGTACAAATGCCCCTTTCGCTGCAGCGTGTGTGTATGTGTGGGTGTGTGAGTACGTTTGGGATGGGGAGGGCGGGAGGGCTCGGGGAAGGGTTTGAACGGTAACATTTTTTTTTGTTGGTTTTTTTGGTTTTTTTTTAATTTATTCTTTTAGAATGTGACAATTTCATGAACAGCCACACTGGGGAGGAAACTGTAACAAATTGCTACAGATGCCTTAAACTATGCACAAAGCTAAGTGACCAAATTTGTTTTTGATTTGAAAAAAAATAATAAAAAAAAAGTGCATTGTTTACGTATTCCTCCCTCTACTGAAACATTACCCACTGATGGGTTTTTGATGGGAAAAGGAGAAAATGTTTTTTAGGACAAAATTAAAGGACTAATTTTAAACTTAAAACATTCCATTTTTGTAATTTGTTTTACATTGTTTTAAGTACAGTAAGCACAACTGTAATCTAGTTTGAGAAACTGGTGCTTTCTTTTAGTTCATTTGTATTTCCCTGTTATTATTGTAAAAGACTGTTTATTAATTCTGTTTACAGTTTGTTGCAACAGCCATTTTTGGAAGAGAGCTTCAGCGTAAAGCCATTTGTAAAGGCTTTGCCATATTCATTTTAATATGTGCCTGTTGCTGTTAACTTTTAATTAATAAAACAAAATCTTTTCACATTATGCTCCTGTACATTTAAGTTATGACTGAGTCCAGCGTTGTGGAAAGGTAGCTAAGGTTGCAGTCAGCTTCCACTGTAAAACTAAGCCAACTTTTGGATTTGAAAACACTAGTCCTTGTATGCCAGAATTTACTGCCTCTTGGAGCTTGGCCTTTTACTGTTTGAAAAGCAAATCCTGACTTACCTGATTGTTTCCCTTCTAAAACTGTTTATTATTCTTTCATGTTCCCTGAAGTAGTATCATTAATCTCGAAGTGGCCATGTTTAAAGAAATAAATTTCTAATGAAACCATTCTTGTGAGCCTGCGTGAACTTCCTTCCTTCCCTGTCAGTGCACGTTCTTGCTGTTGCGTGTCTCCAACAGAGAAGGATCCGATGGGACAATGAGCTCTGGTTGTAATTTTCAGGAACAGAAGAGCTGTTTTTAACAGGCTGCCTTTGAAAGGGTGTTTAAAGCTGAGAGAACACAGAGGTAATGACTGTGTGTGAGTACCTTACTACAGAGAAACTTACTACAGAGAAACATTTAACAGAGTTAAATGTGGAAAAGTACTGATTCTTCTTGGACCTTTTTGAATGAAACATATGCCAAGCCTGCAGCTCTTTTCAAAATGACCACTAAAATCAGTATCTGATGATGCCTTCTGTGACACACTTGTAAAGAGCATCAACTGCATTCTAAGTTTTGCTACTTGTTACAGGCATATGTTAATATGTAATTTAATGAAAATTAAGCTTAATGATTTTACAAATAGGTATATAGAGTATTTCAAAACAGTATTTATAAAGAGCCTGTGATTTTTAACTTTGTGCAAACTTGCTGTCCTTTGCTCTGACAGGACCCCGAAGAGCTTGTCAAAGTGTAAAAAAAGGAGTAGTTTTCTTCTAAGCCACCCTTCCTGGAAAGGTGTCTCTGTCTTTTCCTACCAGGCTGGATTTAGAAAGGCTGGTTCTAATCCCCTCTCCTCATGTATGTGGAAGCCTCTGTCATTGGACTTGACTTAAAAAAAGAAAAAATAATGCCTTTTCTTGACCATGCTGGCTGGAAGTGCCTTCTACAACTCTACACTGAACTTTAACATTTCTGCAGCCTCAGCATTTCACGAGAGAGCCGAGAGCCCACAGGTGCCAGGCACAGGACCTGGAGCCCCACAGCCACTAACACCCCCTGGAGCCCAGAAATGTGCTGGGGAAGGGGGCCAGGCCCCCCCAGCTGTTCCAATTCACAGATCTGCTCCCAGCACTGTTCTGTACGCGGACAGATACAAACAGGCCTCAGGTTACGTCTAAGGGCTCTGCCCAGCCTCCACGGATGGCCTTAGTTTGAGCACTTGTGTTTTTCTGTGGGCAGTGGCATTGTGTGTAATTTCAAGTAAAAAGATACCAATTAAGGTACAGTATACAATAAGTTAATGATGGCAACTTTGTGATTTTATTTTCTTGCACAGACCACATTTCTTTTGCAGTAATTTTACTGCTAAAGCTCACCCCATTTCTGGTGCTGAATACCCCAAGTTCAGACAGGCAGTGTCTGGTGTGGGCGATTCTCATGCTTTAGCCTGGTTTAATAGGTCAAATGACATCCTGAATTTTACAAGTTAATGATTTAATTGGACTGCCAGAGGAACTGAGTGTACCAGGGCTGGAGAGGCTGTTGAACAAGTACCTTCCTGCTCTCTTTGTGGTGAGGCATAAACTCCTCACCGGTTCCTGAGAACCGGTTTTGTTTGTTTGTTTGTTTAACCAGCATGCACCTGAATTAACAGTGCGGGGCTATTCTACAGCCAACCCTGCTGTTACTCCTGCTGCACAGCAAGATAAGCAAACCAGCCCTGGGGGTGCAAGGAGGTTGTCACTACACTGATTTATAGTCACTGTAACAAAATGGATACTTACTTTATTGTGGCTGCTATCATTTGTAGAGTACCACAAATCAAATATGCCATGTTTATTTTATCTGCTTTTAATTTTATATAGTGGCAATAGAGCGTAAAATACAAAACTTAAAACCAAAGTTAACTTTCACAAAGGTGTTTCAAAGGCACTTTAAAAGAACTCAAGGATTGAATGACCTATCAGTAGGACTGATTGCAGAGCGCTTTGGAAGGAAGTTACATTGTGTATGTATTAACACCATTTCGAGTTCCACACCAGAAAACAAAGCTCCTCCACATACAACCTACATTCCAGTTATAAGCAGCAAAGCTTCTGCATTGTCAGAGCCATTCAGCTGTCTTTATTAAAGAAGTGCTGCTTCTGTCTTTTCCTAGAAAACAGAAGCTCCCAGAGGCAGTTGTATTTGTCCCATTAGCCAAGATCAGCTTAGAGCACCAGAAATCGCCAGGCTCAGCTTTTTCAATGCTCATCCATGGTCAGAGCAAACCATGGCTTTGTTTCAGTGTGCAGCTGAACTGCAGCTCTGGGCTCCTGAACAGCTTTTTTCACTGTGACTTGTACTTTCAGCTTGAGCCTTTCTACACCTGTGGCTGGAGACACGCGCTCAGGTGGTTTGTACAGGTGTGGCAGGAAACAGCTGCTGCATCAAGGCCCCAGAGGGGCTTCCCCTGGAAAATGGTTTATGGGCAACAGCTTATCCCATCTCTTCCCTGCAAAAAGGCCACGAGGGCTTGTGCAAGCCCCATCTGCCAGAAACATACCCAGGGAGCCAAGCTGGGGAGAAGGTGTCCATGAGCATCTCCCAGAGCAGCAGAGATGAGCTGCTTTTGGCAATGTGCACCCTACAGTAGTTTGTACCTTTGTTTTCTTATCTACACCACTGTATGGTAATTAACACATACTCTTATTATTTTATTCTGCTGCTATCTACTGACTGTATCAAATTCCCTTGACTACCTATTCACAGAGGCTCCTGCAGCATGATTTTACTCTTTATAATGGCCTCAGGATGCTGCAAGCAGGTTTTACTCTTACCCTTGCAAGCTCAGGTGAAACAAACAAAAAACCCTGCACAAAAATGTTCTACTATGTAAAATTTAGGTGACCGCTGCAGCAGGTTCAAGTTTTCACTTTGTCTCAGTAAGAAGCAGAATGTCTCCGGGTTTTCTTTGGGCTAAAAATTTGCTACAGTTAAGTTTAAAAGAAAGACTTCAACATGAAGATTTCAGTATCAAATTACACATTGTAGTGCAAATTATAGGTAGAGCTCACCTAAAACTGGTATTAACTTAAGGGTGTATCACCATCATTAATAACGTACACAAATTTTTAAGGCAGTCAGTTATACACAAAGAATGCTGTATTTATAACTTAGTGTTAATAAACTAAACCCATCACATAAATCTGAGTGGAAAGCCAGGCCTGAATACAAAATTAATACCTGAGTAGAATGGTCCAATTTTTTCCCTTGATAAATCATATACATACAAACATGTTTAGTGCCTCATTTCTACATTTCACATTAGGTCTTTCTGTGCTGTAAGAAAGAGACCTCTCAGTACTAGTGCTATTTGCAACATAAAATATTTTATACAAAGCAGCTTAACAGTCTTTTGCAGAATAATCTTAACACTAAGATTTTTCAATTAAAGTCTTCATTTTTCCTGTAGACTTCAGCATGTGTGGTCCGAACTAGAAAGAAAACCAGAAACATGTTCAGATTGCTTTCAACAGAACCCTTGCTGAACTACTGTCTATCCAAGTATTAAAGCAGGACTTGAGCAGAAATAATTTCCTTTATCACCCTGCTTCTCTGCATGTGGATGTCACAAAGTTAAGGGAAACTTGTGTTAGCGACAGCTGAGAATGGCTCAGAGGAGGGAGCTGACGACCTGCTGGAGCAGGACTGGAGGCAGTGCGCTCCACCACAGTAAAATCAGGAGATGCAGTTACGTTACACATTGGCAACCAACTGCTCCAGCAGCAGTTTAACAGTGCTTCTGGTCTTACTCTACCCTGCCTTTCTGTGCAAGTCCTTTTCAAAACTGTCATACAAAGATACCATAGAAGCCTGATCTAACAAAGTTAGATACTGGTAAGTAGCTGATGGACAGATTTTATTAGCTCATTATGGATCAACATTCTATTGTTTAACAAAAACCTTCAATTTTCCTAGCTCTTGAGGACTTGATGATCCTTAACCTCAAAAGGTAGACTGTAAACTTCAAAACTGGTAAGTCATGAAAAAACCCTGTGTGAATAAACATTGCCAACTCGTGTTCTTTTCCTTAATGCACCAGAGATGCCGAGGAAATGTGATTAATTCTTGGGAAACATCTAGCCTTTTAGTTGAGAAGAACAGCCTGAACATTACAGAAATATACCAATAGAGGCCAAAAGGCAAGTAAGTCAACATTAATTAGCTGAAGTACTCAAAAGTCCTGAGATTTGTGGCATGGAAATGTTATTTTCCTTAAAACTTAATTTGGAGCATAGCCAGCTTTTTGAGTTTTATGTGCATTTTTTCAATTGCACAAACAAAAAAAAACCCTCTTTAGTCTTCCTCTCTGGTTTCATAGCAAAAGGCTTCAGGGATTGCTGACAAACAAAACTGATCTATACCAGGCTGGTTTTTAAGTAAGTGTACATTGCTAGAGACTTGTATCTTGAATGTTCACTGCTTAAAAACCAATTTCAAATCCATCTGAAATAAACTAGAAGCCATTAATAACTTGTGTTGTGCCATGACGTGGACTTTAAATACAATTTCATTTTAATGTTCTCACACTGCTTTCATATACACAGCATCTCCAATTATTAGAAGAAACTCCCTATACTAAGGAACCAAGATCCAGCAGGCATTCTGAACAATTTATTTTCCAAATTCCTAGGAATATCTGATATGTTTCAAGATCTTGCTTCAAAGTTTCACCTGCACCAGCTGAATGGTTAAGGTTGGTAGTAACAGGCAAACTCAGTTCAGACTGGATTCGATGTGAGCCCTTAGCAATGGTGCCTTCTGAATATCAGATGCTTGTGGCAACAGAAAACATTTTGGTTCTAAAAAAACAACAGAATTGTAACAGGACTTTCTAAAGCTAGAGCCAAGACAGTACACAATCCTAAAACTTGCCACTAAAAACATATGATAGCCAAAAGTCCTGCCATATCAGCGGTACTTCACAGGGTTTCGTGGACAAGGATGCTAACTTGTAGGTATTTGCATATGTTAGCAGAAAGACGTAGGTTGGTTTGCACAGCTATAGTTTAGTCCAAGGATGCATTCAGGTTCACAATACTCACCAGCACTACCTCAGTCTGTGTCTTTGTTTCAGCCTTTGGAATCACTTTTTCTGTTTCACCTTGGCTATCATTTCGGTATCGGTAAGCAAATTTCTTTTTGAGAGCTTCTGCTATTAATGTTGCAGGATCTGCAGGCTGAGACACTTTAGATTTTGTATCTTCTGAGGATCTAGAAAAGAAAATGGCATCAGCATCTGTCTCACCCTGAAATAGTTTTGAGTCATAACAACAAATCATTAATGCCAATCTTGGTACATTGACATTGACATGTATTACCTTTTCACCGAGCGTAGTTTCACGCTGTTCATGTCTTTGAGGATTTCTAGCATGTTTGGTACTTCAGGCTTCTTTGGCCCGTTTTCCACCACATTCTGGCCAGCGTTCATTTTTTTGTTCTTCCTCTCTTTAATGAGATCAATCGCAGAATTACTCTGCTGCAGACCTGAGGGAGGGGGTGGTGGCAGAGGTGGTGGTGGTGGTGGTGGTGGAACAGGGACAGCAGCTGAAGCAAGTGGACTTGACCCAGCTGCAAATGAAACATGCATTACGTGTCAGTTTACTTGTAACTGCCCTTCACATGTCACAAACGATCACGTAAGAAAATCACTGTCACTAACTTCAATTGCCTCCCCTCTGCCACTTGTAGATTGCCACTAACTTCTTCATTCCTAAACCCCCTAAACAGACTCAGCTAAAACGCCACATGAGAATCCTTCTTGAAAAGTGAGAAGCGTCCTTTGAAATTCCAGTTCTAATTCCAGGTGCATTCGTGTCTTTACTGCAATGGGACGAACACCACGACATCTTTTAGTTATGTTCTGCCCCTAATGTTACCAGGATTTCACTTTCTTCTCAGAAGCAGCTACTGAGCTGGAATTCACTATCTGCCACAGGAGCAGTGTTTCTTCTTACTTATCATCACAAATAAGAAATTACCATACAATATTTTTAAATCTGTATTTCAGATCTCGAACAGTGCTTAAATTGAAGGTTATTCCAGCTGTCAGAGCTTGAGGATTTTTAGGCCAGCTACACATCTGTCTCTACTCATAGAGATTCTCACAATAATCTTGATTTTGAGTTCTATGTATACTTTAGGTAAAAATTTGTGTTATAAATATAGTATCAGTAATAACCTGACAAATAAATGAAGAAACCTCTGTTTAATTGCACCTTTAAAAAAAATGAGAAAAATCAGATCAAACCAGAGTTTTGAGACTTGGAGTATAAAGTGTGTAAAGATATTTATAGAAATAAAACAGAAGAGTCTACTCCGTGTACCTGTAGGCAAACACACAGCGTCATTACCACGTTCTACCAGAAGAGGGAGGTAAAGATGATAAAATAAAAATTTAATTTCCCTAATAAATAAGAGGTAAAGGGAAAAAAATTAAAAATAAGTTAGTAGTTATTTCACATGCCCCCATCCCCCCATAATTAAGATTCAAGAGTGAAACCAGGTGATCCTTAAAACCATTTCATAGTTTTGAATATGAGCAGTTCAGGAAAAATAACGTAACTGATACCAGTTCACAGCTAAAGGAGCATCTGAAAAATCAGAATATGATTTCATACACAAACATAGGCAAAGCTGTACTTGTTAAGTGACCTTAGGAAAGAGTGACAACCAAATGCCTGTCATCTGCAGCCGACAAGGGCCGTCTCCTGCTAATCTTTGAAGACTTAAAATTGAAAGGAGTCAGAGGTGATGGAAAGAGGAGAAAGAAATTCAGGAAAAGAATTATTCTGTTTACTACTAGAAACTGTGCACCACTTTTGGTTCCATATGGACAATGTGTCTGGTCCCAGAGATGATTGCAGTAAACAATTAATTGCCTTTTCTGTTACTTGAGATGTGTATTACATATTCCAAAAGCATAATTAGCATCTTGTATGAATACTTAATGATATCAGAGAGCCTATTTCTTTACTGAATGGAAAGACTTCAGTGTTAGTAATTAAGTTACATTCTTTTAGTTTGGTTTAATCCATCATGTTTATCATGAGCTTTGCTCTGAAAGCTGTTTAAGACTTCTTTACTCATTCACAGAGTCAGAACTCTGGCAGATTTACAGACAAACACGAAGACTTTAGGAATACTAAAAAATACAGAAAATCTGGCAAGTCACTTGTCTGCAAGACCTATTCTGTACCCCTTGGTTAGTGTGCCAAAGTAACCAAAACAATATGGAATAGTGCTTGGTGTTGCAGTATCTCACAAAAAAGAATTAGCGCAGTATTAATTATAAAAGGGACACATTCATTAAGTAATTTTTGCCAAGAGTACAGCAACTTTAATACCTGTTGTCAAGTTCTGCTGTTCTTGCAAGGTTACAATTTTGGCTATTTGTGCTCTTAAAGAGGCCAGTTCATTTTCTAGAGCACTGATCTTCTGCAGCGCTTCTTCGTTTGCCATCGCTGCGCTCCTGGGCACTGGCTCCTCTCCCGACGGGCTTTGCAAGGACCTCTGTCTGCCTGGGGACTTCCCGGCATGATGTTCTTCGCCTGAAAGAGGCTGGGTTGTTTTTGACCAAACTTCTGACCTGTACCAAAAGTATCACAACATATTTTAAAGGCTTTGAAATAGATACAAACTAAACCAATGTTACCTACAAATCAGGGGTACAAGTTGAAGACCTGACTTCAGAATTGTCTTTATACAAATCACTTCCATCAAGACCTTAAATAGTTCAAGGTAAATAAGAGCTTCACATTCTTTCTGTTTGCATCACGAGCTGTGTTTCTTCTCTTCCCCCAGACAGCGTTTTGTAGAATCCTTGATTTCAGCAAAAAAAAGGAATACATTCCCCCTTATCCCAATCTATTTTTCTGCCTCAAACCTATTGTATATTTTATTTGTATTAAGATTTAATTTTTCTTCCCTTAAATGCTACCATGGGCAGCAAATAGCTATTTGCAGTTGATTCCTTTGAAGAAGGAAGAGTTTCTTAGTTCCACAGGATATTTTTTTGTACTGTTTGGATTTCTGAAGGGACAGTCCCCAATTTTAGCAGCATTGGGAAATAGGGAGTACATAAAACAGCTTAGTGATGCAAAGACTGCTTGTCAGTTGATGGAAAAGGGTCTCATATCTAGTTTTCTAACACAATAATTAGAACTAGAGAGAAGAAAATTTCATAGTTTAAAGAGTCTGTGACCTTCCCTCTGCTTCTCACAAGAAAATGTAACCCTATTGCCTTCCCTTAATACCCACCAAAGCTCAAGCCATGTTAAACACTGGGGCATTATTGAGCATCTGCTCAAATAAGTCAAATAAGCCTTTACAAAGACACCAGCATTAACCTGATCAAATTAAAGATGTCCCTGCTCATTGCAGGGGACTCAGACTAGATGGCTTTTAAAATTCCCTTCCAATGGTTCTATGATGCTGTAAGTAGAATTCATAAGGACTGATGACAACAGATTATAATAAAATTTAAAACACAAAATATGACCACATACTTAACTCCTCAATCCTCCTTAATGTCAATCCCAAAACTTCTCAGGCATGCCAGGATTCCATTGTTTATTTAAACACAAGAGTGAAAACAGGGGCTGGTAAAAGGACTTTTTGAAATGGGTAGAATGGCTTCAGACTAACATAGCCCAAGTGCCCCATCACTCTGGATGCACAGATTAAGCTGCTGTGGCTGCTCACCATGTTATGTCTGCAGTTGTGCTAGACCTAAAGCAAGAGCCAAGATTTAAGGCTAGAACAAGCCCTGTGCTCTGACCACCTCAAACCAGGATTAGATACACCTTTAAGTCTTCCATGACACTGCCAAAAACCATCAGCACAACTTGCAGAAATTTGATCAAGGAGACCTGAAAATTATCAAGGATGATAAAATTTAGGTGTTGTTATCTAGATAGGAATAGAGAGTAACTAAAGTTGAGAACTGGATACCTCCTATAGCAGCCACCTCCCTGCTCTCCCTAAGTAAGATGTAAAGAGCCAGTAGTCACCTCACTCCTTAAAATCTGCTTTCCAGAAACTCTTTAAAGGCGCAGAATAGCTAAATAACAAAGAGTATTTTCTGCTCAGACCAGTAATAGTGTTTTAAGGAGATGTCTTGATTGGAATCTAACACTGTGGAAAAATATGCCTGAGTTGTCACTACTGCTCTGACTAGGGGTAGAGGAAAAATGATTTGTCATTTAGTTGCTTCCTCTATAAAACTGTATTCACAGAAAAAAACTATGTCTGCAAGACTGTTTACTGAATTATACAGTGGATAAATATTTAACAGTAACACCTATGTGATCCTGTCGAAACAGAGAATTTCAAATGCCTGGAAAACACCTAATGCATACCAGCTCCACTACTAATACTGTGCACAGACGTAATAAACAGTGCACACTGAAATACTCATATTTGCTAAGTAATTCACTTCCCATGCTCCATCATAAGCTGTTTGCCTTAAGGTCACTATGTATCTGCAGGATTATTTTAGTCCCATCCCACATCCATCTGTCCCCGCTCCCCGCTTCCCATGCAGACATTTCAGCAAATATGCAGTCCTACATCTTTCGTAATAGGTTCTTTGAAGCACCAAAGAGCCATTCTCCCTGTTGTCTCCATTAAATGTAATAGCCTTACAGTTCAATCCTTAAACAAAATACTTCTGTGCAAACAAAAGTAGTATCGGACAGTTAATTTCCTTTGTATCAAACAGACATCAGGAATAGTGTTTCCCAAACAAGTGCTGATTTCTGTGACTCCCCTCTGAGTTTGTGAAATTAATGTGGCAGTGCCAGAATGTTTGTTATGCAAAGCTTCACTGTAACAAGTCATGTTGGAGGGCATCTAGGTCATTACTAACCTATTTTATGCTTTCAAATTAAGAACAGTATCCTCCTGTAATCTCTGAAGCCAACAATCTGTGCCCTTCTCTCTCTCTCTTAGTTTGGAAGAAAAACCTTCTCTGCACTACAAAACTGTACTTTTGTTTCTGGATAGTCTGAGCAGCAATCTGAGTAGGATGGAATAGAGAACTTCATCCCTTCAGCCAAACTGTTTCATGTAATGACAGTGCTGTGTAGAACCCTTGGTCCAACACAACAGTACCTATCCCCTCATTCTGGACACAGGTGCTCACATGCTTCCCTGCCAGTTTTTGTTATGAAGATTAAAGATGAAGCACAAACCACAATTTTTTCATTGTACTTAGCAGACTGTGGAGCTTTAACCAGAAAGGTGAAAAACAACGTGCCAATTACTGGATTGCCAGAATGACCACTGCTGCTAACGAGGAAGCTGTACAGTTCACTGCCCCATGGTAATGACAATCTCAGGAGAACTGGAGAATCACTGTTAGCAATTGTGCCATAGCACAGCATTTTCATTGCCTGAAGCTGTTGTGTGCAGTTCTTTGCAATACATAAATAAATAAAATCCAGAGTCTTCCTTGTATAATGCCAATCTCCTGTATGTTTTCCAACCAGTCTTGGTTTCATAATCCTTTTAGTCTAACCTCTACTACTTCTTTTCCGGACTCTATCTCTGTCTCCTCTCCCAGCATTCAAGTGCTCTCTGTTAATTGTTATGCACAGTAGATTCTCACCAGAGAGAGGTGGGGTTTCTTCCTCTCAGTTCAGAAGTTCAGAGAGAAGATTTCTGAGACATACCTGAGCCTTGTAGAGACTTCACCTTCTTCTTCAGCAATCCATCCCACATCTGCAAAGGAGGCCACTGCATCTTCTCGGAGTTGAGCAGGACTGTTTCCTTCCGTGACATGGGAAGTAAGCTAAATTTTAAAGGCAAGATTGAAGGTTTTAGAGTCAACATTCCCAGCCCAAGTCACATTTACGTCACCCAATACTTCTACTGAGACTACATGTAACTATTAACACATACATGCACAAGACAAATCTGTAGACTTGAAACACTTATTTCTGTCCTGTGCTGAGCCCAGAACCATTTCACTGACTTCAAACTATACAATCCATTCTGCTGAACACTTAGCAGAAGTTCATGGCTAACTACATACACTATCACATGATACTAATGAAACTAAAAATCCAGTGCAAATTGTTACCTTAAAGACAAACAAACGTCAACATTCTCACACAATTTTCTACATTAACTCAAATAGTATGTTTTTAAATTATATTCGTGACCAGTATTTAGAAAAGACATTACGGCTGCCAATACTTCTTAAGTATTTTGCTCTGATTTAATATTATTTTTAAAGTGAAATTCTGCCGAAGTTTCCTTTTCCCTACAACTTCTGAATTTCTGTACAAGAAGTACGTACATCGCACAGGGGGAAAAGCAAACAAGCAAAACAAGCCCAAAACCAGGAAAAAAGCCAATTCTACCAGATCAGTAATCACAAAGACTTTGAGTGAGAGGTAGGATGCAATCACAACATTATACACTATGTGCTAACAACCTTATTTACAACATGCCAAACAAATGGACCACTTTCCAGCACGGTTCTGGCCATTAGCTTTACAGCTGTTTGAAGCCAAAGGTGAGCAAGGCTCTAGAGACTGAAACCTTTCTTTAATTTCCATTTAAGTAACCTGAATGGTGATGTGAAAAATTGTTTGGACCATCAATATTTGCTCCATAGTCACAACTCAACAAAATGGTTTAAAATCTATTTTGAAATACTGGCTGCTTCCCCAGGTCAGACGAGGGCATTTGTTCAGAGCCACTGGACTCTTGAGCAGCCTGGGCTCATCGTCTCAGCAGATAAAAGCTACTGAAACAACTTTCAGTAATTTGTTCTGCTCAGTCTTTCACCTTGAGTTCCGTATCTCCAATGCATATATGCCCCAGCTTTTGCTTGTCTTCCATAGAATCACAGAATCGTTAAGGTGGGAAAAGCCCTCTGAGATCATTGAGTCCAGCTGTTAATCCAACACTACAAACCCACAGCCAAATCTGCTTAAGTGCTGCCTGTGGCCAGCAGTGGCCCAGAAGCTGGGAATACTGACAAAGATGTGGCAGTAGGTGCCAGTCTGTGAGGACAGCCTGCATCCAGCCCATCAGCACTTAGCTCAGTTTTCAAGGCAACCCCACTCTGCAAGAGCAAACTACTATGAAATGTTTGCATTAATCTGAATTTGTAGCAGACCTATCACAGCAGGACTGCAGTCTGGATGAGGTGAAACCATTTCAGAAGAACATCCACACATACTTTAGTAGTAACCTCTGATATACAAGTCTCAGGAAGAGGGAAGTTTTGGGCTTGGGGCTGTTTTTTTCCCTGGGAGTTGTTGCAAACAGGCTTAGAAATTGAGATTAGTTGTCTTCACCTCACACTCTCACTTGTATGAGAGTCTTTATCACAGCTCCCAGGAGTGTGTATTGGCACCATCAGATCATTTGGAAACAACAGGGTTTTTTCCAGGTAGCATCAGCACAGATGGTAATATGTTTATCACATTAACAGTTGTGCCTAATACCATTACAGTCTGCCTCTCTTTAAAGCAGTCTAGAGAATACTATATTGCATGTTAGGATTTCTGCTGTTTAAGGTTTCCTTGGCATTTTTCTTTTTAAAAATGAATAGAAATTTTCAGGACCACAGTGTTTGTATTAATGTTATTGGCAATTTAAAAAAATCTGTAATACATTAGCCACTTCTTGCACGTGATACAGATTTTTCTGGCAGTAATATGACCATTAAAAGATTGAAGCCACTTCTTTTAAATAAAGGCACTACACATACTTGAATCAAAAATAATTTTCTAAATCAACAGTAAGGAATATATTTACCACTGCCAGAATTCCTGCATTATGAGATAAATAACGTCTAATCCAAGATTTAGTAGTAAGCCTTCTGTTATATTGTGATACAAGTTTCTTCTTAATTTTCATTTGTATTTATATGTAAACAGAATCTGCTTGTTACCCCATATACAGAGGTTTCTTTTCTCTATCCCTAAAAACAACAAAGCCTTCCTCAGCAGTGGAATTTGAATTTCAAGTTAATGCAAGATTTTTACTTTAATTTAAAGGTGAAAAGCCAACACGCATCTCTCAAAACCTTCACCTGCCCGTAAACACCTCTGTGACTACCTTATTCCTCCAGTCAATCCCAGCTGAAGAAAACCTGAACAACTGCTCTGCACCTAAAATGGAGAACAGAGTACTGAAAACAGAGGCCCAGTTATACTGGATGGCAGGAACTGAATGAATCAGTGCCGCAGCCTGCTTTTCTTTCTCTGGAAACTGTGTAGTTGCTTCCCCTACTTCTTCCTTCACAGGCTTTTTGCCTGTCTTAGCGTGCATGTATGCTGCACACACAGACATGCCTGAGGGCTGCAGACCTGTCAGGCTTTTCTGAAGACGCACTGTCACTGTACTGTTCTGGCACCTCGAGTTGGAAGGGACACATAAAGAATCATCGAGTCCAACTCCCAAAGAAAGAGTCAGCCTCACCAGTGTTTCCGCCCGGTTTCGAACCGGGGACCTTTCGCGTGTTAGGCGAACGTGATAACCACTACACTACGGAAACGCTGCTCAGCAGAGAGGTGGGGCAGGTTCCCTGCTCTGCTGTTTGCTCCAGAAAGTGGGAAGTAGAACAGATATTTTTATACACTTGAGGACAGAATAAAAACCTCTTGTTTCAAGTTACTACTACAGCTACATATTAAACATTTCGAAATATTTCAAGTATGACAAACTTGCTATGATTTTCCAAACCAGCCCAGTAAATTCAAATGTTTGTTACACGCACACCAATTTATTAGGAGACTTCTACTGAGTTATCAGGTATCCATCATACAGACAGGAGAAGCATGGGACTAAAACAGAGATGCTGTAGCTG
Organism: Cnemophilus loriae; assembly: GCA_013397755.1. NCBI lineage: Eukaryota > Metazoa > Chordata > Aves > Passeriformes > Corvidae > Cnemophilus > Cnemophilus loriae. The sequence continues at coordinate 1,182,433 of VZTF01007007.1, read as the reverse complement.
AAGGATGCTATCTTGAGAGACACTACTGTAGGTTTGGTTGAATCTCCCTAGGCTATACTGGTAAGTTTAATTTTATTTTCTCCCAAAGACTACACATAAATCTAAAAAATATGATATACAAAAGATCTATATGAACTATTTTCATTTGTTCATGCCATATAGAGTACATAAGGTACATAAGCTCTGCTACCTCTTACTGAATATGTAAGCAGCATTTTAGCATTTAGCAGTTAATTTAAATGTTGACTACGGTAAGATCCACAGCGACAGACACAACAGTCAGTAGACCTCAAACATCAAAATGTTGGGCTACTATTCCTTTTTCAGACTAGCTGAACATGCTAGAAGGTAAGTATGAACACTACAGAGATATTCTTTCAATGTATCTTGTCCATTTATCATAAGGAAAATGAAGACTTGTGGAAAGTCTGCTGCTCTGGGGTTAGAAACACTGATTACATACATGCACCCTCAGATGCAAGTAAGATTTGATCTGTTTTTTTAAATAGAGTGACTTACAGCAAGGTTCAGTTCATGGTCCTTTCATAATAGAGCTAAAGCTGGCAAGAAAGAAAGAGGAAGAGACAGCTATAGGAAAGCGTCAGTTGCAACAGCACGAAAACAATTGAGATCAGTATTGAACTTCACTATAGAATCTTAATGCTGAGATAAAGACAAAAAAACAGATGTTAGCATCACAATTAACATGTTCAGCAGTTTATATATTAAAATAGTTTAGAGTCTGCACAAACCATATAAATTTTAATCTGTTTCTAGGCTCAAAAAGAAATTCCTATTTCTAATTAAATCAACTCTCACAACTGTACTTCTATTCTTAGGATCCTTTCCTTTCATCTAATAGAAGGTGAATGCTTATACTTAGTGTACACACAAAGCTGCATGAATGTCTCTTTAAGAGGAATAAAAGGCAAATATTATATTTAACAGAATTCAGACTATAACATATTTATGTATTTATTTATTTATTTGCTTAAACACTAAAAATAATCAGGAACAGATTCCCCAGATATATCTTACCATTCCTTGCAAGAACATAAACCAGAAATGTCTTTTTTTATGTACCATATTAAGAGAAGTCAGTATTAGGCTAACTATCTGCAAATGAGCATCATCTTCCCTTGTACGGCCTTTACAGAACAGAAAATCAGACACACAGGAGGACTTCACTATCTTTTAAATCTGAGGCACATAGAGCCTTATTGCTGGCAAAAAACCTACTAATTATATATTCAAAACTTTAAATCCAGCATGCCATTTGTTGTCCTCACCTGCACAAAACCCCACGTCCCTTTATTTTTTTTTTCAGCAAGCCACTAGAAATGCAAGATGGCAAAATGTTAGCAGGGCTTTTACTATCACACCAATAAGGCTTCTACAGTAATCCGAACTATCTGGTTCTGCAGCTGTAATTTCAAGTATTAATATTGTTCATACATTTCATTTACGATAAAGAAATTAATTGAAACATTGAAAAATTCAGCAGTGTGGAAATTACTTTGTCTTAGTGCGGCAGCTGATTCCCTCCATTCATCTTTACACTCCTCGCCCTTGTTCAGCCCACGAAACATTCCTCTCTCAGCTTGAATTTCAAACACTAAACTTCTCCAATTTTATACCCACCCCCTACCCCTGACACCAGAGTTGAAGAGATTATGTGTAACAGCTTCCACTTTCCCATCTGTTCCTGAAAGACTCATTATAGAAAGCATGGGTTTTCTCTTCCTTAAGCTTTTACACTTGCTCTTTACCCTACCCTTTCACCTACACAGTGCTAGCCTTGTACTTTAAACAAAAGCAAACAGGGTACTTGTGTTTTCTTGTTACTAATTTTTTGACGTCTGATAAAGCTGTATATCTTCCCAAGTATTTTTAACACTGTTCATCTTTATGTGCCTCTTGAGCCCAGTTTATAAGTACTGTTTATAGAAATAAGTTTCAATCACTTTTCCCTTTTACGAATATATTTTTTTTCAACTTTCTTATTTGGAAAAAATCTGAACTGGAAGCAGAAAGAACTTAAATAGGCTAATTCTCCTTTGTCTAGTTTATCATATTCTACTTTTACAAATCTCCTAGTCATGAGCAAATCCCTTTATCAGTACAGTGAAACACAGATCCTAAACTGTTGAGAACACCTACCTGAAAGTGAACTCTTGGACACTGTATAAGAGAGAGATTGGTACCAATTTTTCTTACAATACTTCGAGATGAACCATAAGGCTTGCTTGACCAAAACATCTGGATGGGAAGAATAAAGAAGCCAGCTGTTAGGGAACTGATTTTTGTATCATATTGTAATAGTTCTCCCTTATTCTTCCATACCATGCTTGTGCTAAATGTATTTCGTCATTCCTTTCATGCTAGAGTAGGATACAATGTTTATACACTGAATTCTGTCTCAGTAAACTCCTCACATTCTATCCCCAAACAGGCACAAATACATTACACATCATCAGTACAATACAGCTAGGGCTGCTCAAGGTCAAGACAGCCTTTGCATTAAGTCTAAAGTCAAAGCAATAAATCAGGTAATGCAGAAGACTTCAGGAGTATCTGAAAGTATCTTCAAAATCACAATATTTGAATTTTCAAGACAATAAAGAACCTACATTCAGTCAGACGCCTCTTTTTACAGGGTTTCAAGAAAAGCCACTCAATCATTAAAAATCCATAAAGTTACATAATTCTTAATTTCTCAAAATATCTTTTTTCTTTTTTAATTAAGAGCTCTTCTAAAACAGGAGTAGTGTCTACCACTCTTAATAAAAATAAGTATCAGATAAAATAAATATGAAAATGTAATTGTGAAATTAAAGAGCAAAGGAAAGTAAAAAGGAGAAAATAAGATAAAATTTTTGTAAGAAAGGAACATTGTCCCCCATCCCAAAAAATAGATTCACCTAGAGAAAACTGCCCATAGCAGCTCAACACACCAGGCTTCATTAGAACTGTTTCTACTGCAATTTAGATTTCCTCTATGTTATTTCAACAGGGATTAAATTTGCTTTTTTTTGTTGTTGTATTTAATATTTACCACAGCCTTATGAAATGAAATAAAATGGGAGTTTAATCCTAGGAGAATACTACAAAATGAGCCAGAACAGAAGCAAACGCCCCAGAGAGAAGTAGGAAAGATTTCAGTACAGGCAAAGGTAACAAAAAGAATGCAAACAAGAAAAAGAATAACGAGAAGACTCTAACACAGGGTACATTGTTAGTAAACAATTAGAACATTGTATGGTAATTTTAAAACCTTGGCCAGTGTTTAATTACGGCTGTAAATATGAATTTACTAGTCAGACCTTAGTTTTTAAAAGATCATAGCTTCTTGACATCCATGTAGAAGGTTGCCCAACAAAGAAAACAGGAAAAATCCAGGCTATTCTGGATTGGCAATGGCAATACTGCCTGTATGATGACTGTAGTGTTGCTGTGGGAGTTTCATAACACACAGCTGAGTATTTTGATATACTAAGCAAAGATCACTTCTCTTAGCTGATGAAGGTTCACTTAAAAAGGAAAGTTTAAGTTCCATGGTATTGATACCCAGATTATTTCACAGACTTCACACAAACATTTTGCCTATTTCTAAGTTCTATCCTTCCTTCCTCTGGCTTTACTGGAATGTAAAATTTTGACAAAACAAATGTGCACTGCACATATGCTATGCTACATCCTCACATCAGAGCTGCAACTTTGCCATGAATCCACTCAGATCTACTTTTTTTCCATTCTGTAAAAGATACATTCTCTTGCTTAATACATTGCTAAGTTGAACACAAATTTTTCAAAGCAGAGTAGTCTACAGAGGCTGCATTTTGGTTGCCTCAACAAAGACCTCATGTTTGTGCCTATCACCTTACCGTTTGTTTACATGTCTGAGCAAACAGCAGGTAAGGTCAGTGTCCTCCAAGAACAAGTCACTGATAAACAGCACCACAGTAATACAGTTTCATTACTCACAACTGATTCTGATGTTTAAAGCAGAACTGTTGGCAAGAGATTCAAAGTGATGGGCCACTGGAACAAATAATGCCAGTCAAAGGAAGGCTTAATTAGTTGAAATACTTCCACAATAGCAGGAGAGTCTAGACTACACGGTCTATTACCAACAGAAGTGTAATGTATTTTAAACAAGCAGCAAAACTTGTTTAGATATTGCTCAAACCACAGACAAGCTGTTGACTAGCACTCAAAAATATTTGGTTTCCAAATGCCCTTGGGGCTGTTCAACAACACTGGCTTGGTGCACCAAAACGCTGAATGACTCAGTTTTGGTAATACGAGATATGCCGGGACATTATTTCAGAAAACTGCATGCAAACTGTGCCACAAAGGATGCAAGTAAAGTCAGTTCCCTGCTCAGCTGGGCTGAGGTCCCAGCACTGCTCTAATCAAGTTCACATAACTTCTTGTTGACTTGAAGCACTGGCTGAGCCAGTCTGCAAAACGCTACTTAGTCATACACTCCTATTGCATCAGTGCTTTGCTGTTGTCCAGAACAGCTGACATTTGGAAATGTAACTGCATTATCACAAGGTTGATACAAGTAGAGAATGGGGAGAAACAGATTAAAAACTTGTTCCTCTCCCTATTTAGGCTGAAATTGCTGAATTACCAGTGTTGTAATGCAACATATTCTTATACTTTGAATTTTCAAAGTTACATGGAATCTCAGATCAAAATTCAAATACAATCCTAAAATACAGATTCTTGTTGTCAATTTTAATTTACACTGTATAAACAATTTGCTCTCCATAGATTCCCAAGACTGATAAAAGGTTCTACCACAGTAATACTGACTAAATACTGCACATAGCTGTTAAGGATTTCCCCACTCCTAAAACATTAAAATATTTCAAAAACTTACAGGGATTACTGCACTGAGGTCAACATTTGTACTCAAAATAGCTTCCTAAAGGTCTCAGTGACAAAGCATTTGACGTGTAGCAGCTCTCTGTCTCTCTCTGCTAAGCATTCAAAGAAAACTCTCTCTATAATCTCCTCCAAGAGGAGATCTACACAGGCCTATTCCTCTGTTTACCCAGTAAAGAACACAGCTGTATTGCTCTCATGTACTGTAACACCTCCAGAAGAGGTAACTATAGCACAGAAGAGGTAAATATAGCACAATTATAATCATCTCAGTTTCATGGGGCTTTTTGTATCTCCAAGGTAAGAACAAGAAATAAGATTTTTTTCTTATCACTGTTAAAAAAAAGATTAAATTCTCCTTTAGCTTCAAAACACACACGAAAGTCCAGCGTGAAAAGCAGTGTTTACAAAGTAAACAGTTTATTAGAACCAGAAGAAACTCCATTGTAGTTTTAACACATTTATTACTAAATATTTCAGTGTCCAAGTCATAAACCTGATGACTTTTCAGCAATGCAGAATCATCCCAGTACTGAGTATACTTCAAGTGTTCTGCTAGATAAGCACAAACTAAAATACGTGAAGAAGTACTTTCTATATCTTATTTTCTGAAAACATAAAGGAAGTTTGAAACACTTACTGATTCCATGTTCAATCCAATTTGTTCAAAAGCCATCCTAATTAAGCGCTTCAGCCAGCAAATCATCTGGACTGGAAAAGGCCTTTCCGAACTTGGATTTAAGCCTTCCAAACCTACAAGGCTGCCAAGGTTCCATAGTAGTTCTGAAATGAGACACATAAGAATTTCAGATGCATGTTCTGGAACATGTACAGAAGTAAACGACATTCCTTAAAAAACAAGCTTTAGACACGCGACGTATGAGATGACACCAATACCTTGTACTGCAAAGCAAAGGCATTCAGAAGGCATCTACTTGAAACAGGTAACAAAGACTTTTTAGTAGTGTCATTTTTATAGAATCATAGAATTGTTTGAGTTGGAAGGGACCTTAAAAGTCATCCAGTTCCAACCCTCCTGCCACGTGCAGGAACACCTTGCACTAGATCAGGCTGCACAGGGCCCCATCCAGCCTGGCCATGAAAACGTCCAGGAATGGGGCATCCACAATTTTTTTGGGCAATCTCTTTCAGTGCATCAGCACCCTCACGGTGGTACACATCTAATCCAAACCTATCCTCTCTCAGTTTAAAGCCATTGCCCCTTGTCCTATCACTACATGCCCCTGTAAAAAGTCCCTCTCCAGCTCTCTTGTAGCCCCCTTCAGGTACTGTAAAGAAATCCAAGCCGTTATAAAGTTAACAATTAAAAAGTTGAGGAAATGACTGCTCACTTGAGCTTGGACAGATGATGGCATTCAACAACTCTAAGTGAGCATCAAGCCCTATGGAACGCCTGCAGATGGGGATTAGCACTAAGATTGAAGTGCCATACTCATATCTAAAACTCATTTCTATGCAGGAACAGACTGCAGAAAGCTGATCACCTCTCGATTCACATTCTCTGACAGCTTTGTTGTTCCTTCCTTTTTCCTACAACTAAGGAGAGAACGGAAACATGGAAAAATGACTAATGCAGGAAAATGACAGGAAAATACTGTAAATGTAGGATATGAAAATATTCAAGCACTATATAAAATTAGACAGATTTCAAATTTTGTCTATTTACATACACTTCCATTCACTTAAATCAAGATGGTTTTATTGCTCCTCTAGTGAAAATAGTGTAGTTTTTCTTTAACTATGTTCTACTCCAGTCATAACCTGGATGCCACTGAGAAGTGTACGCCACCAAAACCAGGAAAGGAAGACACAGATATAGGTTTACATTTGTTTTGTGTATCAGGCTGGAAACAACACTCTGCTGATCCACCCTGAGCAATGTATTTGTAGTATGAACAACAGTGTTGTCACAACAGACAGGGATGACTAAAGCAATGCAGCAGCAAGGAACTGGAAGTTTGAAAGTCAGGAGATGGAAAAGCTCTGCTGTTTGGAAGTGCCCACAAGCCCTACAGTTAAACCATCATTGTTTCCATTACAAATTTTTTTCAGCAGTTTACAGTTCCTGACTAATAACGTACTCCATGTGGAAACTTGGCAGAAACAGTACAATTCTACAGTTACCTTTTTTTAGACAGGCTTAGAAAAAAACAGTTTCTCATCATCACAGGATTTTCTTTTGTTTGTGACTAAGCTCGGAAGAAACTATTAATCTACACCATGAGATTAGAATTGAAACTGCAACTCTTATAAGAAAAACAATAGGGAAGAATAATGGGCTAGTTACCAAACAGCCAAGAAAACAAGCTACAGTCATTCATAATAAATAAATAAGTCACGGACTTCTTTATGGAATGCTGGAGAAGTCTTTAGGGAAGCATTACCATCTACCTGATCTATTATTCCTTTAGGCATCTGTTATTCTTCCCTTACACAACCTACTGTATGGACTGTATGGATCTCGGATCTCATTGTACCGGCTGTGTTCTTAGAACAGGAAGAACACAATGCCCCACACTGGATTTGGCATCATATCTGGCACTGTTAATATGTAGTGACCTAAAAGAGAGAGGAATGCTCCTTTAAAAGAGGAAACTCATTCTAAAGATGTGATTACATGTGATATACTCCACCTCATTCCAAAGTCCAGACTTGTTCAAAAAGCAGTGTGGAAATCCAAGGAAGAAAAACGAAAGCTGTATCAAGACAAATTCAAACAAAAGAGAAAAAAGATAGAGTATTGTTGAGCAACTGCAAGGACAGAGTTGGCTGAGAAAGGCAAGTGACAATACTAAAAGGAATGACTGTATCCTGATACATTGGTCTCTCAGTCAGCTCATACGTTTAAAAGAAGTCAGAGTCATGTTTTCCTTCAGAGAAGAAAATGTATGATTTTGTTTCTGATCAACTGAGAGGCCTGAGTCTAACAACACACACAATTTGGACAGAAGTGAAAAGTGAGTGTTAGAATTTCCTCCAAAGAAATCTGAGCAGGTTTAGAAAGTTTCCACGAATTTAAGAAACTTAAAGGCAAGCAGGTAAAAGAACGACACAAAAACTGTAGAAAAAAAGTAGCATAATATGAGGATGACAGAGTAGTATAAATATGAAGTAGTAAGCTAAAAAACGCATGGTACAAAATGGATTCCATCTTACAGGCATAAAAAAGTCCTACACGTATTAGCAGTAAGAGACAAGAGAGACAACCATGATGTAACAGGAAAGAAAGCAATGAGTGATACGAATAGTCAGTATGTATTCAGTGTTTTCACCCAACAATGGCAGATAAGGCAGACAGGTGTTAGAATGGATTACAGACAACACTGACAAGTTATAACCATCCAGGACACCACTAACTAGTGAATTTCACCTTGCAAAGTTCAGAAACTTGTCAAGGCAATTTCGGAAATATTGGTAATTAATTTCAAAAACTTGTTCAGTGGGATTCAAAAGACCCAGGAATAAAAGAAGGAGCATGATGACACAAAGCACTGGGAATAGTCCAAAACACTTATCCTGCCCTAAAATATTAAGGTGACACTTTATAATTCCAGGTTCCAGGACTCTGATGACTGAACACAAAAGAGCATTCATTCAACAGAACAACTACTTCAGTAAAATGAATATTTATAGTTCACGCTCTAAGTCATTGTTTCCTCTGTAGCCTAAATACTTAAAGTACCTGAGACTGGGGTCATTAAAGAAGCTCTTGTCAATGACCTGTCTGCTTTTGCAGAAGAAAGTGACTGAAATCAGTCTGTAAGAGTGCAGAGTACCACTCAGCTCCTGGATCAGTTTCCTTAGTTCGTGGCACTAAGGAAAACCAGCGCGTTTGAACAACCTCCAGCTAATCTGTTATCTAAAAGGAAAATGCTTCTTAAGGAAAACCAGCGTGTTTGAACAATCTCCAGCTAATCTGTTACCTAAAAGGAAAATGCTTCCAAGTATATCAGATTGATATTTTATGATTATAAGTTTTACAGAATTATCTCCAGGCAAACTTCATACTTATTTCTTTCAGACTATGTTGCACTATACCTCTCTTCACAAAACTCAGCTATTTCACAATTGGTTTATGTGCCAAGAACAGACAGGGTTCATTCCAAAAGAAACTGCTGGACAGTAAGAATGAAAGCATTAGCAAATTCTTCTCTCATGCTCTGTATACATGCCAATTTCAGAAGCAGGAGTTAAATGCTTATTGCTTTTAGTAAACAGAATAATGCCTCTTTTAAAATATTGATCTTTGTGGTATTTGTCCTCTGTGTTCTTGGTGCTACCTACAGTAAAAATAGTTTAATTCCCCAAAAATTTCCACAACTCAATTACTACAATGAAGAGCCCTGAGTGACAGCAATACTGCCATAAAAAATGGTCCTTCTGCTCTGCCTCAGCAAAACTATTACAAGGATAAGCCGCAGTAATAGACAAGATTACCAAGACGTCCAAAGAGCAGTAACATAAAGAATTACATTTCACTGCATAAAGCATGAAGGGGTTGGAATCTCACAGGTTCATTTCAATGAAACCCAGAAATTTGCAATGCTGAAGGATTTTCTTATTGATATGGAAATATGGAGGAATTGGTTAAGAAATGAGGAGGTCTACATTTCCAAGCCCCCTTGAGCTCGTTTGCCGCTAGTTCTCCCAACCACTTTTGCAGGCTCCATTCAATACTCTCATATCAAATATCAAGTGTACAAACCTGAGAGATAATACCACTTATAAATTACAAAAAGTTCATTAAATAAATATAAAGGCTCTGGAGTCTGTACACATAAGGTATAATATCCAGTAAATATGAACAGGAGCCCTTTGCCAGGCTTTCTAGTGAGTCTTACACTTGGAAGATTAAAAGAAAGCGAAATCAGATGCAACTGCTTTCAAATTGAAATTCTTCTATGTGTTTTTTCCAATGCTGTATTTATCCAAGTCCCTTTCAAAGCATGAGTTCTTGCTCTTAAAAAGAAATAAGATATTAATATTTTTCTTACTGAAGGAGGTTTCTCTCATTCGCTTAAGATCTATACCCAACATAAAAGAGAATGACTTAATGGGATTGATGGAGCAGATTAGCCTCAACAAAGAATAAACAAAGGCATGAAATCTGAAAAATGAAAGGTGCAGTCTCCAAACTGAAAAGGTATAGCATAAAGAAGTATAAAATTTTCAAAGAAGCATGGGGTTCAAAGGAATACCAACCACATAAAAAAGTCAAAGGCAAAAAGACCAGGCTCCTCCTTATTTTAGCAAGAACTAGGGCAAGCATATCTCCTCAGTCTTTTAGACTGCCTCAAGACCCAAGTTCATCTAATAAAATTACATCCACAAGGAAACATTATTAAAAAAGCAATAAAGGAAGATAAAGCAAAAAAACCCATTATCACAACAGCCAAATGGGCAGGAAGAATCTTCTGATAAAGGACCAGACTCTGTCCCAAACTGACACAGACCAGCTACAAGTAAAGTAAGTATGCATTTGGTAGAGGTCACATAGCCAGAAACAGAGGTCTGTTTTCTGGTGTGGAAGCTATAAATAATGAAGCACCCCAGTACTAACAAAAACACCTGTTCGGAAAGATATGAAGAGAGAGAGAAAAGTCAGTGAATGCTACAGGAACAATCTAAGCTAGTACTGGTATGAAATTTAAATCAGGAATTGAAAATCATACATACATGCAACAGAAGTTGCTAAAACTTTCTTAAAAATATAGCCCCATCATATTTACCTGAATGTGCAAAACCCTATTAATCAGATTTCATTCATGCTACCCTATCCTGTCAACTAAGGACCGAGAAAAAAAAAAAAATCCATGTTTCAGCGCTAGTTTAATCAAAAGCCTTTGCTCAGCAATGACTATACCTGCACAGTGCACTACGATACCACTGAGAGGTAAGCGAAATCCTTCAACACCTATAGACCACAAGGTATTATGTGATACAGACACAACCAAACACCTACGCTTCCCTGCCAGGCAGCCAGACCTCCCCACCAGCTGCTGTGAATGTCAGTCTTTCTGCTACTGCTCTGAGAGACAACAGCAGGTAAGTCTTACTAATAAAAGGGTGTGCTTGTCTGAAAAAGCACCTAAAATGTCCAATTTTCCCCCCAGATATCTCTCTGTGTAACAATGTCGAGTTCCTATACAGAGCAATCATATTTTAGAGAGTGACCCCTATGGATTATTTGGATTCAGCAACAACTAACCAGAACCTTTAGAGCTGATGTGAAGACGACCCAGCTGCCTCATTTTTATCACCTAGGTAAAAGTCAGTGGGGATCAGAGGACATAATTCCTATTCATTTAATCTTTTTAAGTCTTGCTTTCACAAGAGCTGCAGAGCACTCTGAGGGTAGCACGTTAATATTAATGAAGTACTGCTGACGCTGTCAGGCAGAGATCAATGCACTACGATTGATTTCAGCATTCAAACTCTACTCACCCTCAATATCTGGAATTTCAACAGCTCGTTAAACAAAATGAAAACACGCTCATAGTAAGGTATTTATTTCTGATCACTACAGAAGAACCTGAGCACGGCAGCAGTATCACTGAAGGTGCACAAAGCAAGCAGCGTAAGTTTACAGAAAAGAGAAATAAAAACACCATGCCCCTCAAGGCTCATTTTTCCTCTTATACGCCAATTCTGTATTTTAAAGCCTCCTTAAAAAACTTCCCCCAAACTCCTCCATATTATCTCCAGATGATGTTTTATTTACACTACTTCCCGTGACCTGTCACCTTCCCATCACAGCAGTTCGCCTGCAGGAACAAAAGCTTCAGCTCAGCGCCCCGAGGCGCTTCCACTGTCCTGCCCGGCACCTGCCCTGCCCGGAACAGGCCCGAGAAAGGCGACGGCCCTGCCCGGGGAGAGCGGTGCCGCCCCGGGCGGCCTGTACCTGCTTTCAGCCGAGCTTCCCCTCCCGCACCGCCCCCCGCCCGGGATCGGCCGCACCAAGAGAGGCTGCCCAGGGGGAAGGAGCTGCCCAGGGGGAAGGGGAGAACCGCAGACCCCCCCCGCCACCGCCGCCCCCGCCTCGCCTCACCCGCCGCCGCGGCGGCCGCGCTGCCTCACCCGCTCCTCGCGCGGCGCTGGCGACCCTGCCCC
>VZTF01007007.1:1060677-1170270 GCA_013397755.1 Cnemophilus loriae | reverse complement strand
TTCAAGTTGGACATCAGGAGGAATGTGCTCACAAGAAGGATGATCAGACATTGGTATGGGCTGCCCAGGAAGGTGGTGGAGTCTCCATCCCTGGAGGTATTCAAGAAAGACGGGATGTGGCACTCATTGCCGTGGTGTAGCTGAGAAGCTGGTGTTCGGTCACAGGGTGGAGTCGATGATCTCAGAGGTCTTTTACAGCCTCTGTGATTCTGAGGCGGTGGGGAACGGCAGCGGCCCTTCCTTGTCACCGCCGCGCCAGCGCTGCCGTGTCCGCCCGCAGCCGCGCTCGAGTGGTGGCTGGGGGGCTGCTCCTGGGCCCCTCCGCAGCCCCAGCCGTGGCTGCTGCCGCTGCCCGGCGCTGCTGGCGGCCTGCGGCTCCCTGGGGTGCGGCTGTCGGCTGCGGCACCGCCGGTGGCTCCCGGGCTGGCGTCGGCTGTGTCCCGTTAAAACACTGGAAAGGACAGCCAGGACCGCTGTGGGAATCGGGCGGGAAGTCGGGATCGCTGTGGGGCAGAGGGGGCTGCGGGATAGCGGGGAACTCAGGGAGAGTTTCTTCGTGCTGAATTGATTTAAGGATGACTTAGCGGGTGTTCCAGCTGTAGAAACTTTACTGAGAACTTTACTGAAGCATTTCAAGTAAGGTCCGAAGGTGACGTGGAGTGGAGGAACGGGGAAACGGAAAACCTTTGCGACTTGGAGGGAATGGGGACCCAAACCATCGTAAAGGATCAAGATGTTGAACCTTGTGCTGTTAGAGGGTTTTTTTTAACGACGCCTTGATTCTGTATTAACCCAAATTTAATTGTCGGTGTCTCATGGGATGGGGAATACCCACTTCGGGTTTCAAACCAGGGGATGGGCACTCTCTGTCCATGCAGCATCAGGTGTGGTTCACACTATGTTGTTTTACAGTACACGCTACACTTTATTTGAGCAATAAATTCAACTTCTGGCGGTAACCGCCTTTGAAGAAAAAAAAAATTCCAAAACAAATGGAGCTGCGCGGGGGGTGTGTTTCTGGACTACAGCCCTCGGACTACACCTCCCGGCCTGCACCGCGCCCCTTCCAGGAAGAAAGGACTCCGCGATTGGCGGAGAGCCACGTCTGGTACGCGCCAATCGCGCTGCGCGGTGTTGCGCGGTGCCGGGTCAGAGCGGGCTCCGGTGGGTGGTGCGGGTGCTCTGGTCCCGGTGCTCAACCCGCCGCTCTTCCCGAGCCTCTTCCCGTGCTCCTCCCGCCGCTCTCCGCAGGCCGCGCCGCCCCGCGGGACATGGGGGCGCGGGGCTGAGCTGCTAGCCCACCCAGGGACGGCTTCTGCGACGGTACGGCCCTGCCGGGGAGGGGAACAGGCCGCGCCGGGAAGGGCCGTGAGGGGGCGGCGTGTGCGGCCGAGATCCCGTCTGCTTTCCAAATACATCCCGGAGCTCCTGTTGCCCGGTGGCTGCGGGGCTGAGTCTCCGCCGGCCGCGGGGCCTGGAAGCTGAGTCGCGGGGCCTGGTCCCAGCCGGGCTGAGGCCTCGGCCGCCTGGGGAGGGCTGGCACCGGGACCTGTGGAGGTTCCTCTCCAGGGCTGCTCCGGCGAGGGCGCGGAACGGAGGGGGAGAGCGGCAGAGAGATAGGGCTGCGGTGCCTGGGTTAGGCTTTGATCTCAAAGCTACGAAGAGGAGACAGGAGCAGGCACCTGGCTCGCTGCTCTGCCGGACTCCTGAATTCTAGATAACTTAATGTAACTTTTAAGACCACCTAATGTTTTTAATTAAGAAACTCCGGGAAGAGGGCAGGAGCGTGAGTTTTGATGGAATTGGTTGTTGCAGGTCATGGAGAAGGGTGAGGATTTCAGGTTTCCCCGCAGTTGAAGCTTAGGAGAGATGAAGAAGGGTCTGGGGATAACGCAGAATCATGTAATGGTTTGGGTTGGCAGGGACCTTAAGGATCATCTAGTTCCAACCCCCTTGCCCTGGGCAAGGACACCTTCCACTAGACCAGGTTGCTCAGAGCTCCATCCAACCTGGCCTTGAACACTTCTGGGGATGGGGCATCCAAAACTTCTCTGGGCAGCCTGTTCCAGTGCATCACCACCCTTACAGCAATTTCTTCCAGTATCTAATCCAAACCTACCCTCTTTCAGGTTAAAGCTATTACCCTTTGTGCTATCACTCTATGCCTTTGTAAAATGTCTTTCTCCATCTTTCTTGTCGCTCCCTTCAAATGATTGTGGCCTGGTGGAATAGGAGGGGGTAAAACTTGGTTTCGTGGGTGGGTTTTTTCAGAGGATTAGAAGGAAAAAGGCAAAAGGTGATCAGGATGGAAAGAGTTGTAGGAATGATCTGGTGCTTGGGACACAGACCTGGAAGTCAGAGACTTTGATTAGCATCAGCTCCACACCTGACTTGATTTTTAAGTCTTGAATAAGTTCCTTTGTGTACTATGGAAAATAGTTAATAATACTCAACAGAGTTGCTTTGGTTGGTGCTTTTGTTTGCTGAGGTTTGTTTTTGGTTTTGTTTTTTTTTTAAATTTAGAGTTTTTGTTCCTTTGGAAACACAAGCATGTATTGTTTGAGCTGCTGTATCTCCCAGTTGGTATCCTTTTGGTCTCTGATAGTCAAGAAAAATAGTCTGGAGACTAATCATTGGCCTGTACTTTTCACTCTAGCGCTCTCTGTCCTGAAGTAAGAAGCATTGACTTAGAGGTTAACAGCATTTTTTCTATGTGAAAATGTCAGAAATTATCATAATCCAAATGCATGTTTATGGCTCATTGTTTTTGATGAGTCTGATAAATTTATGTTCATCAGAGGCCAACCTTCAGTGAAGAAAAACTATGCAATGTTGGCATATGATGTTAAAAGAATGTGACCACTTAAAATTCTTATTTTTTTTTTTATTTGGGGGAAAATGAGTGATTTAACAAATTAACAATATGTATTCACTTCCACTTTTGTGCCTTAAGTTACTTGGCTGAGTTGGTACTGGCTGCAGCCATGGCTACAGTTAGCATTTAGTAGTTTCAGAGGCACAAAGAGACTAATTTTTTTGCACCAAGATTTTAGCATTTTCTCTGAGTAAACCAATGCTTTTGTTGCCCATTAAATAGTTATTATTAAACAACTCTGCAATCTGATACTCTCAAGCTAACACGTGTCTCCTTTGAAATGGATTTGATGGCTTGGACTTCGACTGGAGCAAGGCGTGACCTACTTGCTCTCTTTTTATCAAGGGATACTCATGAAAAACAGAAAAAACAACTCAAACCCAGCCTCTAAAGCCCTTTCTGCCTTTGAATATATGGCATTACACTAGTTATTTGATATATAGATAAAGAATAAAACTTAATGTTCACTGTTCTTGATGCACTCAATATTTTGTTGACTTTTGTGGTTAATTTTTTTGTAAAATTTTTTGATTGCCAAAGCTGCTTTGATTTTGCACATTTACACAGAGGGATGTTTATAGATTTCTAGGGTGCCTGGACAAATTGAAAATCTGCCTGGATTTATTGAAAACACTTGTCACTAGTGTAAGGGGAAAAAAAACGATACACAATACTCCCGTAAAGACTGACTAGTCTGAAATGCTATGTAGGAAACAACAAAAATCTTACTAACCAAATATACCTGTTCTCTGCATAGGAAGTTTAGATTTCTAGTTTATAAATTTCAGGACCCACATCCTTATCAATTCCATCCACCTTCCATGAATTCTAGTCCTTGGGGTTTTTATACCTTTTTGTTTGGAACGAATCAGTGCCTTTGTGCTTTTTCTTGTCTGTGTTTTAATTGATGACAAATGTTGTGATAGTAGTAATAATTTTTTTTTCAGCAGGTATTTTGTATGAATGGTGCAGAAAAGATGAATTCTGCAATGAGTGAGGAGCCTGATGCACTATCTGTAGTTAACCAACTCCGAGATCTAGCAGCTGATCCATTGAACAGACGTGCCATTGTTCAGGATCAAGGATGCCTGCCAGGTCTTATTCTGTTTTTGGACCATCCCAACCCTCAGGTTGTTCATTCAGCTTTACTAGTAAGTATTCTGGAAGTAAATTTCTATGTTGGTAGGGCATTTTTGAGCTTAGTTAAACAAGTTGTTTAAACAAGCAGTTTACAAACAAAGCTGTTTAAACAATTTGTTTAAACAAGTAAAAATGTGAAAAAGAATGCCTGGTTTTATGTTATGTTGATATTCATTACATGTGTTTTTTTAAAAACCATGTATTTCAAAAATGATGCATTGTTCCAGGGGATTTTTTAAAAGATATTAATTTACTTCACATTTTTTCCCTAATACAGCTATTTCACTTTTTGTGTGGAGGGAGGTAAGGAACCTTAAATCTCTTTCTTAAGACGATGTCATAGAGCTTGGTGAATATGGACAGTGATTTGATATTCATATTATCAAAATCCAATCATAGGATATCTTAGGTTAGAAACAACCTCCCGAGGTGATGTAGTCCAATCCCATGCCCAAATTAGGTGCACTCAGATCACAGCTTATGGTTGTGTCTGCTTGATCTTGAGCACTTTGAAAGATGAAGATTCCATAACCTCTCTGGCACACTGTTCGAGCATTTATAAGGTGCAGCTTCATGGTATTAAAAACAAACAAAACCCTCTCAAAACCAAAAGAACCAAGCAACCCAAAATCTGTCAGTATCTAATACAACATGTTTCAGCTTTTGGCTGTTTCTTCTCATTCTAAACCATAAATGCTGAAGTCCCGATTTCTTATCCTGAATTGTAATATTAGCTTAAAAAATGTATTTCTTCCTTAGAAATGGGAGAAACAGAAGTCAGAATTTAGTCACATCAAGAGTTGAATTATACTTCTAAGATTATAAGTTACTGAAGTTTATGTGGTGCTCTTTTTTTCAATTATGCCATTATTGAATTCTAAAGAATGTAAAAGAAGAGCAAGCTCTGGCTTTTACATGCAAGTGTACATTATTCTTTATGTCACTGAGACCTAGCTGTACCATAATTCTTTGTTTTTCAGTTGTGTTGCTTTCATAGTGGATATTAGTGGACTTGAAATTACTTCAGTGACTCTGCTTGCTTCTGGTTTTAGGGAAGGAGGTTCCATAAGCCAGGAAACCTGTGTCCTGCTAATTGTTTTTTAGATTAGCCTTGCCATAGCATTTGGCAGACTATAATCTTCTTCAGTAAGAGAACTTGGAGTTGAGTTTACTGTTCTTGGGAGTATGTTGCATTGGTTTTCTTCCCAGTGTAGTTTCCTTGGGCTGTGATCTTAAAAGAAGGTCTTGTTCAGATGTCCCATTGTCTTTTTCCTTCCTTTATTGTGTTGGGCTGTATATTCTCACTGCCTGCATGAGGTTCAGAAATCAGTCTCTGATCATGTTACAGAAATTAGTTCTACAGAAAAGGACTGGCTTTGTCAAGAGTGATGAGGACTAATCCAGTTTGCAGGGTGGTTCCGCAGCCCCTGATAGTACTCAAGTTGTGTTGAAAGGAAGTCTCCTTGGGTGAGGATGGCAGGCAGATGGGTTGTTCCATGTAGTGATAACCTACAGTTCGAGTGGATTAAGAATCAGGATTTAGAGGAGACGAGGACATGGCTGCAATAAGAAGTGGATCAGTTCACTGTGAACTCATGTGCTGGTCTGCTACTCAGACTCCTTGTGTTCATGAGTTCTTGCCCCGCTTAGGTTCTGAAGGTTTAAATATCTTTGCTGACAACTTTTTAGACTTCCGGTTTTATATTTTTCCATTCTGAAAAGTCCTTTTGTTTTTTTAGTCATCCTGTTTGTCAAAAAGTGCTTCCATTTGAATGGGAATCATTAAATGTAATGATCTTCCATTAAATGTGTACCTAATAAAGGGATGTGCAGCACTGACTTTAAATTGCTTCTCGTACTACTCAGCGGTTCCTGTACCTGAAATTGTAATAATCTGTATGAATCGTAATAGTTCCATTTTTAACTTTTTTGATGTGTTGTAGAACTTTTCAGGGAGGGTGTTTTTCTCCCCACGTGCAGTTTCAGCTCTGTCATTTCTGTGTATCTGATGAAGAAGTGATATATATTTTCTATATGTTTCTATTTATGGTTTTCCCTAGTCTCGATTCCAGAAATTCTTTATGATACACTTCAAATGCTGAAAGTTTCAGATGATTTAAATTAAAAAGATCAGAAGTAACCCAGGCAATAGTACTTTTAGTCCACATTTAAGAGGAGAAAAAAATTATAAAATAGGACCGTGAAGTTAAGGAACTACTTTAAAATTTCATGTAAAAGCCATTAAAGATGTCTTTTTATTAAGATAGGCAACAGTGTGTTTTATATTAAATATGCAGGTAGTCCTATTGATTATGATGAACTTACTTGTGAGCCTTAAAGCTAACATAGGTAAGTGTAGAGCTGAACAGAAGCTGAGCCAAAGTTCATAACAATAACCTTCCCTATGCTTTCAATATACTGGATTTAATAAGTGTAAATGATCTCACTTCTTTGAAGGTTCAGACCTTTGTATCTCCCATGGGAGGCAGGAGGATTGGGAACTTCCTAGTATTGAAAACTTGGGTCGATTAAGTTGGTCTCATGACTTTGGTCTTATTTGAATTGTGACTCAGAAAAATAGCTGTTAAGAGAATAGGTTTTTCTTTGTCCAGCTGAGTTGCACCCTTACTAAATTGCCAGAACAGGGAGAAACAAAAACGAGAAACTTGTTACACCAGCAAGGATACATTTCATAGCATGCAAGTTAGTTGAGAGCTATCATTCAGGTATTTCCCCACAGTTAAAAAGTAAGATAATAAATGGATATACAACATTTACAAGGTGCAGTTATTGATACTGGTCCACATCAAGAAAAAACAAAAATCACATCTAAAGTTCTTATCATGCCAGACAGCAGCCAGAGTTTCTTGAAAGGCAACAAAACAGTCTTGTGAATTTTACCTAATATGTGCTGAAGATGACTTGGAAAAAACAAACCCCGATGATTAGTCCTCTATTTCTGAAGGGATTAAGGAGCATGTTATTTTTAAAGCAGTTACTGAGCAGTGTAGCTACTACGTGACTATATATAAAGAATTGGTGTGCTTCTAAACCTTATGTCACAAACTCCATTTTATAAATCATTGTATTTGTGTATTGCAGGATTTTTCAAGTGCAGTTCTTGTACCTACATCAGTAAAACATCCTTGGAGGCTCCTTCTAAGAAAACTTTCTCAGCACAAACAATAGAGAGATGTCTCATGAAAAGAAGGGCTGACATTTAAATTGGAAGAGTGTTATGTTAGGAGGATCGTATGAATATACAGTTACCAACTGGGGTCAGCAGTGTAAAAATTGTGCAAAGAATCTACCTTGAAAGTCAAGTAAACAAAACCCTGGGCAACAGATAAGTGTAATTTCCCAGTGTAGGTCACAGTAAGCTAAGAAGCTTGCTGCTGCTTCTATTCTTACTCCTGCGTGGAATGACGAAATTGCAGTTGTTTTCAAAAGCTTATACGTGTGCTAGACCTCTTTCTGTGAACGGTAGGAACTTGGTGGTGGTGAGGTTTCTAGTACTGGGGGAGCCCACATAATGGATGGAAATTATACTGGAAGCATCATGTATAAAAATTACTTTAGATCTCAGGTCACATAAATGTTTGTTGGAAGGGACTTCCGGAGGTCATTCACTTCAGTTTCCTGTTTGAATTGGGACTGTCACCAGCACTCAGTCAGGTCAGTTGTAGCTTTGTCTCGTTCATTCTGCAGTTCCACTAGGTCATCTATTCCAGTGTTGTACTACCTTCAGAGGAGAAAAGCTTTTTGTAATACCTGATTTGAACTTCCCAAGCTACAGTTTGTAGCTGCTCCCCCTTGTCTGCTGCTGTAGAGGAGAGTTTGGCTCCATCTTTGTAAAGGCTTCTTGCATAGCTGTAGACAACTGTTAGATTGTCCCTTAGACTCTCAGCTGGTATAAGCAAACCTGGTCCCTCAACCTTTTCTCATAGATTAGATATTCTGTGCTTTCTGTGTATTTATAAGAATAAAATAATATTTTGGTGTTCATAGTAGGTGATAATTCTTGCTCTTCCTACTAGAACTGCCTCTGTGACTGTTTTGCAGATGTGCACTAACAGAAATGAGTGATAATGTTCTGGATGTATTGCTGATCTGCTGTGGTCCTCTTTCTTTTAGGCTCTCCGCTATTTGGCTGAGTGCCGTGTCAACAGAGAAAAGATGAAAAGTGAATTGGGTATGATGCTCAGCTTACAGAATGTAATACAAAAGTAAGTTTACAATGGGATGTTGGATCCAAACAGTGTAAGCATATCATTGTGATACAAAGTAGAACTTTGACTTTGTATACTGTTTCTAATAGTTCCTTGTTGAAATCGTGTGGCTGGAAGCAATTAATGATTTTCATTTTATACTATTTCAAAGTAGTCAGGCCATAGCCTACAAGAATATGAATTTGCAGGTCATTTGCCAAACAACAAGTTTTCTTTGCCTTGTTATAAGATAACTAATTTTGTCCCTTTCATTCAGGTTCTCTGATAATCCTTCTCATCGTTGTATAAGGTTGCCTTACGGTAGTCCATTTAAAGAAATTGCTTGGCATCTGCCACATTTATTCTTTGAATCCCACCTTTGGGTATGGAATTTGTTTCATTGTATTTTTGAAAGTAAGTATCTGCAGTTCTGTGTTGAGAAAAAACATCTTGCAGATGGAGTAGAAATTAATGAGGTTTGTAATGGTCTCTGATATCTTTGTACGAGGTGTCAAATGAGTTATGTCTCTTAAAATTTGCTACTGTTGGATTTTGTCAAGATTTCTAACTGATGAGTCTTGAATACTGGAAGATCTCTGTGTATTTGCACACTGGAGATGATGCACATGTGCACTTAATCAATAGAAATTAATGTGATGAACTAAGATGAATCAGTATTCAAAAAAAACCTCAACAGCCTCCTTCAAAGATTAGTCTGTCATAGCAAAAATTAACTTGCCATCAAACTATCTGAAGGTGATTATTTTACACACAGTTTGGTAGTGTTCTGTTGGAGCTCTGGACTTTGCAGATGTGAGGAACTGTTCCATGGGGGAAGAGAAAAGTCATGTTGCTGCATTGAGATGTCTCAGATGAATGTTTAAAACAATTATTTAGAATAGGGTAAAACACAAGTGAAATTGTATATTAAATATTCAAGTAGAAAGGTTTTGAGTATTTTAATATGTTACTTGAACCTCTGTCTCTTGTGCTATAGATTTACAAGTTTCTTTTAGCAAAAACACCAGGCTAGACTTCGCTAGGTCCTTCATCCCACAGCCCCACCAGTTCTTGGTGGTTTGTCTTATTATCATAGAATGGTAAGGGGTTGGAATGGACCTTAAGGATCATCTAGTGTCTACCTGCTAGACCAGGTTGCTCAAGGCCTTATCCAGGCTGGCTTTGAACACTGCCAGGGTTGGGACACCCACAACCTCCCTGGGCAACCTGTTCCAATGCCTAACCACCCTCACAGTAAAGAATTTCTCCCTAATATCTAACTTCTTTCAATTTGTACCCATTGTTCCGTGTCCTACTGCTGAAGTTCTGATAAGAGTCCCTCTCTGGTTTCCCAGTAGGCCCCTTCAGATACCGAAAGGTTGCAATGAGGCCTTCATGAAACCGTCTCTTCTGCAAGCTGAACAGCCCCAACTTTCTCAGCCTGTCTTTGTAAGGGAGGTGATCCAGTCCTCTTTATTAACTTTGTGGCCCTCCTCCGGACTTGCCCAAACATAGCTCAGTTGCCCTGAGATCAGCTCAGTTGTTTGGAGCATGGTGTTAATGATGCCAAGGATGTGGATTCAATCCCTGTATGGGCCATTCACTTAGGAGTTGGACTCGATGATCCTTCTGGGTCCCTTCCAACTCAGATTATTCTGTGATTCTGTGAACTATGAGTAAGAGTACCTCAAATTTCTGTGTCCTTCTTATGTTGAGGGCACTGGAACTATGCTCAGCAGTTTGGGTGGGGTCTCACAAGATCCTCTTTTGATGCAGCCCAGGATTCAGGATTTTTATTCGATATTACTGGATTATTGTTGTATTTCCCTCTGTCTGACACTACTTATCTATACGTGTGAACAGGAAGGAGGGGAAATTATGGTCTGTACTCAAGTACTGTGTGATCTAGGAAATATTACTAGTGTTTACCTTTAAGTACTTCGTTAATGGTGCTGAAGGTAAAGGTGATTATGTATTGGCGTGGAATTCAGCCTTACGCCTGAATATCTTCTTGTGATTCACCAGTTACGCAAAACACACGGATTTAAAATACGTGTCTTAAAAGAAAAATGAACAAAGATACTAAAACTTAGAAGCGGTGTCAATTATTTAAAAATAATGTAATAATTATAACATTTGAAGTGATAGGTGTTCTAATATGATGTATGCAGAGAAAAACGGAATGAAGTCTTACAATATTCACCTTTTCTAAGGACAAGCATAATTAACTGAAATATACAGATGTTTTTGCTAACTTTTATAGTAACAATAAGATCTGAAACATTTAGGTAATAACAGAAGCATGTGTTTTAAAAGACCTTACTTTTAGTATAGATTACGCATCTATTTAGAGTGCAGAGACATCCTGAAGAAGTTGTTGGAAGGGGAATGGTAGTTCGTTATCAGTCTCTGTAGCTTGCAAATATTACTTGGGAAACATTAAAGAATTTTATGGAAATCTCTTCAACATTTTTTTCTAGGTTTCAATTTCAAAGGCCAAAAGAGCAAAGTTCAGATATGTGCATAAAATGAGAGATAAGTCAATGAAAACTGGAACTCTTGTAGGTGTTTTTTTTTTTTTTTTCTAGAAAGCTCTTTGGCAACAGTAAGAACATACGTTTGATTTGTATGCTTGTAACATTTGGAAAGTGTGATATCATGAAAATTTAAATACATAGCATCTTCAACCACAAGACTTTGTCATGTGCTTGTCAGGATTTTAGGTTTTAATGTTGACAGGAAATGCTGAAGTTAAGTTTTGTGATGCCTGCATAAATATGGAGAAAGATGGTAGAAAAGTGCCGAGAAGATAAATGTAGACTTATTTCTATCACAAAACCCAGTGGTTTTGGGTTGTGGGTTTTTTTGTTAAAAAGTCTGTAGGGCAGAAAACAAGGTCTCTGCTGTCTTTGATTTGCTTTACAAAATGCAGATTCTAGCTTTTAATTGATTTTGGTTTACCAGGAGGTATTGTAGTCGGTTGAACTGAAACTAAACATTAGTAGATGCTTTGGTCTGAATGACTTTATGCTCTCTGTTCCTGTGTACTTTCCAGAATCTGCGTGTTTAACACATTGCTCTATCCAAAATATTTTTTTATTATTTTCAGAATTTAATTTGGGATTTAAATTTTTTTTTTGGTAATGTGTTACAAAAATGCAAACAAATCACACAAAAAAATTAGGAACTTCTGTCAGAATTCTGCTTTTCCAGTTTTTGTTTCTTTCAAGCGAGACAGAACCCAGCATCTTCTGGACCAGAAGTTGTAGTCACTGGCTTTTTGCTCCTCACAGATGAAGCACATCATGTCATCGGAATAATTCCTTTTCACTGAGGATTTTTCAACTCTCACTGTCCATTTTCTCACTTAACTAAATAATATTCAGTAGGTTTCTCTGTTCAGTACTGATTTATGACTGTGTTCTGCCACGGATAAAACTGTGGTATGTCTTCTCAAGCAATGAAATGGAGCACAGGCAAATCACAAGCTGAATATTTGTCATATTTCAAACTTAAGTTTATGTTCAGCAGTGCTGAACTGACACTGTTCTAGGAAGTTGAGGTATTTTAGAATTCCAGTTCTCTTTTGCTTTCAGTTATGCAAATCCTGAAATTTGAGGACTTTTCTCATCATGTGTCTTTTTATAAGCTGTGAGGGTCTCTGTGTTAGAGACCTCAAGTTCAGATACGGAATTTCTTATAACCTAACAAGCAGCTAACGAGTCTAACAGATCTTTAAATGGTCAATGCCATCAACTGGAAAGTAGTTGGAATTGGTTTTCTACTGGTGACTACTTGTAGTAGTACATGGGAGCCTCAGGCACAAGCCCTAACTCTTTTCTTGCAAGTAATACACAACCAATGGAAAAAGAATGTACCACTTACCTAAACTCAGTATCATGATGGTAACATACTATTTCCTTCATGAAGACTACTGAGGATCAGAGTTGAAATTGAGTGCTGCCTGTTTATCCAATCATAGCATCATAGAAGGGCCTGGGTTGGAAGGGACCTTAAAGATCATCCAGTTCCAACCCCCCTGCCTTAGGCAGGAACACCTTCCACTAGACCAGGTTGCTCAGAGCTCCACCCAACCTGGCCTTGAACACTTCTAGGGATGGGGCATCCACAGATTCTCTGGGCAGCCTGTTCTAGTGCCTCACCACCCTCACAGTAAATAATTTCTCCTGTGCTAGAGACCTCAGTGGTAAGCAGTAAATTGCACTGCATCATGAAGAATGGGTAGGAAATATTTGAGACATCTGAGTTTGACAGTTCTTTGAGGTACCTTCGTGTCTCCTTCCATGGCTTGTCAGTCCTCTAGTATTATCTGATCAACTTTTTAGTATTTTGCTTATTAAAAGTGTTGAAGCTCAGTTGTGAAAATCACGTTGCTGCTCAAAACTCAGGTCTGGCTGACTCCTTAGTTGATACTACACTTGAGGAACAAAGGGTAGGTTTCAGTTTCACTGTGGCTTATTTTCAAGGTCTATGAACACTAGATTTTGCTAACAGAAGAGTAACAATTTTAAAATGTAGATCCTGGAAGTTATATGTTCTAGAGGAGAAGTATGGAATGTCAGGTCTGAGGAGTACAGAACAAAAATTTGAAGGCAGTGAGATGTTTTTATATTTAGGATTTTTTCTGACTGAACTTGATTTGGAACATGTGACTTTCTAAGCTTCTTCATATGAAAGGCTTTATATACTTCCACATTTTCTAGTACATAAGAAAAGCTGTTTCAACCTTCATGGAATACTTCAAAACATTTTTCAAGTATAAAAATTTGACTCCCTGTTCTTCAATTGCTGCTTTTTTCCTTAGCTAGGGAGATTTTTTTTTGTTTTGTTCATCTACATCTGCTTATTTTTAAGTGAAACTTGATGCATTTTTCCATGTTATAAGCTAGGAGTAAGCAGCTGTGTTGGAGAGATATCAGACCTTTAAAATCTCTACCTACAGGTTTCCAAACTTCTCTATTTTTTTTTTAATGGCTGATACTACAAAAATGTTACACTCCCTTGTCATGTGTATATGCAGAAGGGTTTGCATAAATAGGTAAAATAGAGAGAAGAGGTTGAAGCTCTTTGGGTACTGGTGTTTCATTGTATTCCAGCAGTCATCAGCAGTTATTTAATATTGAAAACTGGTTTAGTTGCTGGCTTTATGAATTGTATAGAGGACTTAATGTGTCCATATGGACTTTCTAAAATGTTATTAGCAGCTTCTAGAATTAAAATTAATTAGGATTTATTGCCTACAAGGAAATACACCACTTTGTGTTCAGAGCGAAAGTCGAAAGTGTCTTTTGATGGACAATAAAGGTCAAAGTTCATAATTTTTCATAATCTTTGTGAGCAGCATAATGGTACTGTTTCAATATAACTAGTATGTATTTAAAAAAAAACACTGATGAAGAGTCAATATACTAAATAGCTCTTATTACGGAACGGCAAATTACTGAGAGTAAAATTCCAATTACTTAGCTAAAAGAGCTTTTCAAGATAGTCTTCCTTTGCCAGGTTGTCAGATTTAACAAGCTGAACTAAATCCAGTGCATTAATCAGCTCTTCCAATTTATTACTTGCCTAAGAAGATTAGGGCAATTAATATGTGTTTAATTAGAGTCCCTTGCAGATATGGTAAAATACATGCAGTCTATAATTGCTGACTTCTTACTCAATTTTAATTTTTGGTAGTCTTAATTACCTGCACTTTTTGAAAATTTAATTATTCATTGAAACCAGCAAAATTGAAATTTATGATGTCTGACCAAAAAAAAAAAAAAAGCAAAAGCCAAGTATTTCAGATAGTATTTGTTGAAATAAAATAGTAGGGATGTAGCATCACAATAGTTTTATCATTTTTTTGTTGTGTGGCATACAATATTTTCTGCTTTGTGAGAGGATGAGTGGTTGGGGAAAGACAGGCAAAGGCCATATATTAATTAGCAAGAAGGCAAAATATGTATTTAAAGGGATATCTGATGATTAAAAGGATGTTGCCATATAACTAGCTTCAAGATAATATTTTGTGAGAAATTACAGCTACAAAACTCTGTAAACTTCTTACATTTAATGCATTTATGTTATTAATTGGAATGCTTAAATTTTGATCTGCAAAGGAGAAGGAAACAGCTTTTTATAGACTGTTGAGATTTTATTTTTTTCTACCTGAATCACTGAGTAATACTGCTTTTGTAATCCTTGGCATGTGGGGTTTTTTTAATACGTCAGAATTGAGAAACAGTTGAGATTGGGTAATGGGAAGCATGATTCTGTTGCATGATTATTTTTGAACTCTACAGTACTTGTGATTCTGCACTGAGAAGTTGTGTTTTTGGAGAAAAATATGATTATCCTAGGTCTTAGATTTTCATGTGAGCAGTAGATTCCAAAAACTTTGGTTTTAATCATTATTTCCAAATGGTAGTGTATCACCTGGAGGAAGAGTAATACAAACATCTCTGTCTGTTCCATGTTAACTTTCCTCCCCTTTGCTTTCCTGTTATTTTTCGTAAGAAAATGACACCCTTGGTTACTGATGCATCTCTGGGCTGTGGGGCTCCAGTGTATTTATTGCTGAAGCAATGTGCTTGTTAATAATAGAAGGTCACAGCGGGAAGACACCTGCAGGCTGTTCTATTCAGCATTGTTAAGCAAAGTAGCTTAATATCGCCCTCTCTCCTAGATACTCCGAGTTTCTTTAAAGAATGTTTTTATTGTATATTTTCTAAATGTTACAAGTTGTGGAAATAGATTGTTTCTTGAAGTTATTTTTAAGAAAGCATCCTCTGCCCCCTTCCTCCCACAAAACAAAACAATGAATTATTACAAAATGTAGGAGACATCAGTATGTCCTCTTTAAAAATACCATGTTATTTGTTCTAAATAACTGAAAGCTCCTTTTATCTGTCAAGGGCTTTCTGGTACTTGAAGGAGGTTATACTGGAGGAGAGGGTTTAATGTAGTGAGCTACCTCTGTTAGGCGTGTTCTCAGCACAAGTTCCTGCTCTTTTTGTTTGTGGATCATGGCAAACTAACAAAAGTTCAGACAGTGGTTCGGCTGTCTTTTGGTTCCTCTAGTGTATTTCAGTGTTAGGAACCATTCAGGAAGTTACAATCTCAACAGAGGTGCAGGCACAGGGACAAATGATGACAAATAAAACACAAGAAGCATTAGTTAAAATCCTAGTGTTATAATGTTGGTGCTAACCTAGACTTTAGTCAAGATATAATAGGCTTTCTAGGAGAATCTTACGGCTGCTGTGAGGTAAGAAAATAAGGTTTAAAGTCTTAGAAAGATGGATGTAATTTGTAAGACTAGTCAAAGACTGGATCATCAGCGATTCAAATGTAACTAGTAATTTACATGTTGAAATACTACTGTGAGTTTATATTTTGCAGAGGTTAATAGAAATTAGAATAATAATAGAATGTTAATAGAATAGGTTAATAGAAATATGTAAATAACTGTTCTAAAGATTTGTTTTGAGAGGTACAATTTAGGATAAGCTTACTGCTTGTGTGTGTAGCATTGATCACAAAAAAATACAAAAGTATGACCCAATGGAAGGGTCTGCTCTGTGCCTTACAAGATGTACTTTTGATGTTTAGTGGAGTTTTTTGGGAGTTTTTGTTTATATCAGGACCTCTCTGTCGTCAGAGACATTACACAGTCATCATTTCTACTTGCATGCAACTTGCTTAGTGAGCTCTACATGATCAGGACTGTTTCTGTACTCAACAGTTTAGGTGTTTGTTAATCTCCAGTTTTGGATTTTGTGTGTTTGTGTTATTATTTTTTTCATTCTGTCATGTGTTTGTAATTCCTTTTACAATATTTTTGACTGCAGTCAGAAATACAGTTTAGTTTTGCTCTTCGTTCCCCTAGCTACTGCTTTTACCTCACAATGTTCCACTTGGTGTCTGGCATTTCTGTCAGGACTGTTGGTGGTGCAGCTTTATGCTGCCTGATGTCTGTCTCATTTTAATCCAGGTACTGTGCTTCCATGGACTCTTCAGAGTACCAGTTCAGTATGTCCTGGTTCAATAGACCAGCTTTTACTGTGCTATGTCAAAGCGTTTGCACACTCCATGAAACAGCAGAACTTTTGTTATTGGTTTCTGTGCGGCACTTGCAGTTAATGCAAAACTTTCTCTGACACAACAGTGCTTGCATTTCGACAGTTTCTTTTGCTTCTTTCCTCTGATATAAGTGTTCAATTTTCTTGGCATTTTGAGAATTTCATGTTAACGAATTGACAAATAGTGAGGTAACAAAGTAAGTAGTTATTAATGCAGCGTTTTTATGTAGTGTAAGATTTAAAGAGTACCTGCAAGTTCTTCAAAATCATGGCCTTTGGCTGGTTTACAATGACTGGCTTAAGAATACAATAACAAGCAGTGAAAGTAGTTACCTATTCACTGAGGTGCCTGAGTTCTACAGTGGTGATTTATGTACAATTACCAAATCATAGGTTCCTAAACCTGGAAAAGAATTTTCAGTACCTGTTACTTACTGAGTAAATAGGCATTACTGTGATGTTGCTTTTCTGACAGAGGGAGGGCCACAATCATAATTGCTTTGAGTGCTTTCTGTTTAAATGGGGAATAATGTCAGTTGGGAAGTTAAAAATAAGCTAGTTGCTTTTTAGTCTAGGCAAGAAATATTGTGATGAGTACTACAGAATTAAAAAAATAGAGAACTTTGAAACACTGAGAAAAGGTTATGAAGTATAAAATAACTTTAATAAAAACACATCTGTTTAAAAGCCTTTTGTGCTCAATGTCTTAGCCAGTTTCTTCTTTATTTAGAAATTGGCTGAAACAGGGAGTTAAATATCTTAGAATGTCGTTTAAGCTTAAGATGTTTTTACTTCCTATTTTTTTGCAGACTTAATATTAAAACAAATAGCAAAGTCTGAGAAATGTTGATTATAAGAAAACCAAAGTGGTTTTCAGAGTGAGACACAGTATTATGGTATGTTAAAAAATAATAGAATCCGAGTTGGTATTTAAATAACTGCTGACTGTAGGATAGGAAACAAATACTATAATGCTGAACTTAGTGCCTCAAGATCTGCCTGACATGGTGTGCCAGAAGGCAACTTCTTTTCTTTTTGTGGTGCAGTTCTGTACCTGTGTGGAAGGGTAGAGATTTAAGTGGATTGGCAGAGGAGTCAGGATTAGTAATGGCAACACAGGATATGCCTTTAATGCTCAATAAACCTTGTCATCAGCTGGTGTTGAAAGCATTTCAGGAATACGGTGACCTTCTCTGGTTACTATGGAGTTTACAGGAAAAAGTGCTGAGATAGGTTCTTCAATATGCTGACTTTTATTGATGCTTACTAAAATTAGGAGCTAAGAAGCCTTAAGATGCTTTGAAATCAAAGTAACAAATTGTGTGGTGAAGTATTTAATACTAGTGCAGGTGTGGATTGACAGTATTGTAGGCTGAAGGTGTTTACTTATGAAAAGGGAGTTGATACACGCTTAACACTGTGAGGTTTCTCATTTTCCCATGCTGATGTCAAATGTCTGCATTTGGTTTACAGTGACCTTGTCCACAGGTGGTATTCGTCCCTGGTTTTTGACCTTCACAGTAAGCATCCCAAAAAAATTGCAGATTTTTTTCTAATAAGCCATAAATGGATTACCCTTTTATTATTCTTCTTTTCTGAATGCTGCTTGATCAATAAATGTAATAAGGTGTTGGTATGTGATTAGAACTTCCATAGTTTCAGATGGGTATTACAGGCAATAAATGCTATAAAGGGAAATGCCTGAAAAGATACTAATGATGAAACAGCCTTCATTAGTAGTTCCTGGATGGAGCTGTTATTTCAGAAGAAATTCAATTTTATTCTGGAACAATTAATGTAAAAATGTTATTCTCGATTTGATGTATTTCTATCCAGGGATATGTTTTGATACTTCGTTGTTTTGCAGTACCAGCTACGATATCTTTTGGCAGGATTTCCATTGAATTTTGTAGTAGAAAGACCTATCTAATAACTTGAAACAAATTAAAATTGTTAGCACATGCTGTATTTATATAGTACATCATCAAGTTCCCACAACGTTTTTTTTAAACCTTGTTGTATGCTTCAACCTATTTTGCATGGGGACTGCAGACCCTTTGACTAGAAGTGAAGCTGCTAATACTGGCTTGCTTAAAAATAAACAAGTCAGTTCCTTGCTAATAACTAAGTAGTTTAAGAGTAGGAAAACAAGATGTTTCAACACTACTACTACTTTGAGTCTCTGCTGAATTGATATTAACTACATTAGCAAATCAGTCAAATGCAAAGCTTAGACATAGATATGCCTACATAGATTAAACCTGCATTTCTTTTTCCTCTGGGACAGGTTGCTGCTGTAGTTTAATTCTTATTATTCATACAGGCTTTGTTTAGGGAAACCTGTATCTTAGAGCTTTCAAACCCTTTCTTTTCTTTTTTTTTTTTAACTTTTCCAGTAAATTTCAGGGAAATAATCAGATGAACCTTACTTTTAAAAACTAAAATAAACGGTGGGGATTTTAAGATATAAATGGATTTTCCAAATTATTATAGGCTATAATCAACTATTATTATATTATATGCTTAGTGCTGTTAGCAAGCTGATAACACAAGAAAGTGGTGTTTGGCTTCCTTCAAGATGTTTCTAAAATGCTTCTGTGCTGAGCCTCATTTCAGCACTACCAAGACTTCTACCTGGTCACCACAGCATCCTTCCCAGTAAGACCTGGCTTTTTAATGCCAACATTGTATATCTTTCATTGTAAGGGACCAGAGACAGTTGTTGCCCTTAAGATTTTTTTTTTTTTTTCAGCCCTAATGCAGTTTGTTGAAACCATAGAATAAACATGATTTTTGCCATCCTTGGAATTATTACTGTTCATTAGCAGGCAAGATGTTGGAATTAGCAACTGTGAAATTCAACATGGAGTTTGTCTGTTATGTGGACTCGTGTCTAGCAAATGGTACTAGGGAGCCTTTTGAGTTTAGTTGAGTTAACAGGCCCTGCTTTTTTTTTTTTTTTTTTTTTTTTTTTTGGGGGTTTTGCCNNNNTTTTTTTTTTTAATGTAGAGTATGTCCATATGGTAGATACCAAGCTGTGGGAGATCAAAAGTTGATTTTCCATTTAGTGTATAAATAGCAAGAGTTAAACCAAATTGGATGAATAGCTGGGTTAAGCATATGGCATATGTTCAAATCTGTTATCCCATTCTTGAAAGTTCATTCTCTTCTTGTGATCAGACGACAATAGAATGAACCAGGAAAACGTTCTAAGTGTGGGTAATTAATCAGTTTGCTAAATGTTTAAATTATATCACAAATGCTGATTTTACAGCAGTTAATGGGATTGTACTGTGATTTTATTCTAATTTACGACTCATTTAATATTTAGCCTTTTTTTGTTTGTTTTCAACAGTCTTCAGAACATCCCAGCATTTACATGGGGTTTCTGTACATTTTTAGGGTCAGTAGGTATATGATGGAAACTGAGCTGGAAGTGGCCTTGAGAAATCCAATCATCACTCCTAATTTCAGTGGGGTATGTCTTGTTGAGTACAGAATCAACCTTAAGACATCAGATTTCCTCGTTCGTTACAAGTTTTTAGTTTAGTGTCTTGTGGTCAAATTGTCACAGCTAGTAGCGTGGGTAGAGTCTGGAAGGCTTGCCAAGGGACAGGCATCTTGCAGTTCTAGAGGGCATTCTAGGAAAGTCTGTGTGACCTTGCCTTGTTTCTGTGGTGCAACAGCCTTGGAGCATGTGGTTGGAGTGTAGTCACGTAACTCAGCTGTACTTGGGCTGTGCATAAGTTCATTGAGCAGTCCACCTGCTTGGTTTTGAGGTTTGAGGATCCATAATGCTGCTGCTTATTCTGTCACTTAAGGCTTGCCCAGTCCTCCAGGTTCTCTTCTTTTTCCTGTTCTACACCTACAAATTGTTTTTCCTGTTGTTAACCCATTACTATGCTTAATATATTGTTATTGACCAATGTAAGGATCCTGCTGTCTGCATTCTTCAGGATTTTGACTTTTTTCTTTTCGGAAAGCAGGTGGTAATCATTTTGTTGTCAGCTGCTCTGTAATATTATCTGGTCTTTGCTGTGTTTTGGGGCTAGGGGGAACTGAGGTGTAGCATGGTAGTAGCAGCATACTGGCACTCTGAGAAGGTGTGTGCTGAAGTAATGCTGTTCTTCACGTTGTTTTCAAATAGCGTGCCTGTTGCCTGGAACGAGTCAGGAGAGCAGTCATGTGCTTGTCAGTGAGCCCGCTGTGTCACGGGATGCACTAAAAGCTTACAAGAAAGAGCAGCATTCTTGGAGATACGAAAGAATCTTGCCCTGGCACTGGAGCAGAACAGGCAGAAAAGCAGCTAGATCAGATAACTGTCTTGAAACAGATTGCTTTTTCTCTAATACCATGCTCTTTCTTTAGGCTTGTCATTCATGCTCAAAGTTTTCATCAAAACCATGTCAATCACTGTGTCTCACTTCTAAAATCAAGGATTAGTGATTTCCCACCCCTCCTCTTACAGAATGTAGCAACTCTTTGCAGCTTACTGCTCCCTTTAGTTGCTGGAAACAATTCCTGTCTTTAAGTAGAGGGAGAAAGGGTTCCAAAAGAAAGTGTTCACCTGGAAACAAATACATCAGTAGTCTTAATGCATAGTGATCCGAGTATATGTTGATTAGCCATTTGTTACCCATAACTCAATGATAAATCTCTATCGTGTATATACTTTAAACATTCTGATGTGCATGCACTTGCCCAACAATGATAGACTAGAATGATAGAATTCAAGTCAATCCGTGAAATTCTTGCTTGTGCTTTTTGTGTCATATGGGCTGCTATATTCATTGCAGTGAATGAAGTTTATTACGGAAATAAAATGATGGTTGAAAATATCACTACTTAGGATCCTAGGGAAAAATATTAGCTCTGCCTTATAGGGGCAGTACTTGCATGTATGAAAAGGATTGGGATCAAATGAAAATATCTGCTTCTATGTGATGATAGGTTTTCTCTGACTTTTTGGAGAGGTGCTTGTGTCACTCTGTAAATGAAGTGTCAAACTAGTATTTTGAAGGAAAAATTACGCCTTCAGTCCTTCATTACGGTCACTGATTTAGGATTCTTCTGTGACTGTAAGTTAAGTCAGAGAGTTGTTTTTACTTTTAATTTATGAGTAGGTTATTTAGGATGGCATTTGGCTGAGGTCTTGCCAAATATTGGAGTCTTAACTTGGATAACGAAGACATTTTTCTTCTTCAAACTCTTCATATTTGTTAGACTTGAATTGTGTAGTGGCTTCTTTTTAAAGATCTGCTTTAAAGTTACTGCTTTCCATTACTATGTAAAATCCTTGAGATGTCAATACAGGAAATTTTACCTGAGCTAACTCTGAAACGTCAAGATCTGTTTCCTTCGTTTTGTGTTTAGAGTTTATCTTTCCTTCGCCACTGTTAGCTACCTTTTTTTTTTTTCTTTTACAGAACTGCTCTTTTCTTTGTGTTGGTTTCCCAAGTATTAGTGAGCAAGAGCACAGTGATGAACTGTACAGTGCACATCCACCTTTTCTGTTTGGCTGTACCACAGCCTTCATCTGTGATTTGTAAGGCTATATGTTGTGCCCCCTTACCTAAGGGCCATACCAACTGAAAGTATATATAGTGCAGACACTCTCTATGTGAAAGTGTTGTTATGTGAGTGGTGTACTGCAAATGTACCATTCTCGTGTGTAGTTTTCCTTTCTGGGATCTTAACAGAGTTCTTGGGGGATGAGTTCTATCGTAGTGTCTACCTCTGGTTGTCCTCTTCTCACAGAGGTTTCTCAGTTTAGACAAATGAGCTGTAGCTCTTCTCGTTGAGGAGGGCAGTGAGCTGTAGCTCTTCTCCATGTGTCCCAAGAATCGTAAAATATCCTGAGTAGGAAGGGATCCACAAGGACCACTGAGTCCAGCTTCTGGCTCTGCACAATATAGCCCCACAGATCAGCCTTGAGTTGTAAGTTACGTCTGATTCTAAACCTAGAAGCTGAGAATAGTCTCTCTGTCTTTGGTTCTCTTGCTTATGAGCAACCCTGGGGAAAAAAGGTCCATCAGTACCAGGCTGAGATTCGTCCATAGATTACTAATTGAATACTCTTGAACTACATCAGATTCAGATAACAGAGTAACAATATAAACTGCTGAGTGAGCATATATACACTGACTTTTTGATCTGTGTTGTGAAGTTACTTGAGATTAAAATATTTCTCTAGTTTGCCTGTGATCTCATCTTTGGCTTTATACTCTATTTACTGAATACAAATATTGCGCTAAGTAGAATTATGAAGAAATTATATATTTTGAGTGAGAAACCTGGGAGCGGTGTTCTCCTAAAATCAAAGTCGTGTTTAAACCAGTGAACTACTGGATTTTTAAGTTTTGTATTAAAAGTTTCTAAGTTGTTATTACAAGGTGCAGTAATCTCAATAGCTTTTCTGTGATGACTGTGTGTAATAAGATCTTGCTATAAGCTAAAGTGGAACAGGTTGCTTAGGGAAGTTGTGGATGTACCATCCCTGAAGGTGTTCAAGGCCAGGTTGGATGCAGCTCTGAGCAACCTGGTCTAGTTGAAGGTGTTGCTGCCCATGGCAGGAGGGTTGGAACCAGATGATCTTCAGGGTCCTCTTCCAACCTTAACCATTCAAGGATGATTCTGCGAAGGTGAAAACATCTGAAATATCAACTGACAAGTTCTAATGACTTTGAGAACGATGCCTTCCTTTTTGCATCTAGTCTTGCCTTGAGTTCGTGATGCCTTAAGATAAAACAATTTAGGACTGAGCAGTGAACTGTAAGTCTAAATAAGAGAGCAGAAAGTTTCTCAAATCAGTCTTTTTAATTATCAGATGCATTAGAGTTATGTAACCTGTCATGCAGAACTCTTTGGAAGACAATGTGTAAGGAAAATAGTTGGCAGGAAAATTAAATAATTTTTTTCTTTACTTACATAAAAGCCTATCTTCTAAAATACTCTTAACCTGAAAAATCAGAGATCCACAAATAAGTAAAAATGGATGTACTCCATGTATATTGCTGTTTGGATTTACTTAATGACTTTTCAGTGTGTGTTCACAGACTCACA
The DNA here is from genome assembly GCA_013397755.1 of Cnemophilus loriae. Classification (NCBI taxonomy): domain Eukaryota; kingdom Metazoa; phylum Chordata; class Aves; order Passeriformes; family Corvidae; genus Cnemophilus; species Cnemophilus loriae. The sequence continues at coordinate 1,146,898 of VZTF01007007.1, read as the reverse complement.
GGGTGATTGAGGTGTGAAAAGACCTCTGCAGGTCATCTGGTCCAGCTCCTGTCCACTCACGCAGAGACATCTAAAGCACATTGTTCAGAACCATGTCCAGGCAGCTTTTGAGTATCTCCAAGGATGGAGACTCTGGACAGCTTCTGCCAGTGCTCAGTCACCTTCACAGTGGAAAAATGTTTTCTGATTTTTCAGTTTGTGCCCATTGCCTCTGGTCCTGGCACTGGGCACCACTGAAAAGAGCCTGGCTTTGTCCTCATTGGCGCTCCGTTCAAGTATTTATATACATTGGTAAGCTCCCCCCTGAGCCTTCTCTAGATTCAACAGTCCCAGCTCTCTCTCCCTTTTCTCATCATCCCTGTAATCATTTTCCTGACCCTTTGCTGGACTCTGCAGCATGTTGATACATGTTGTGTACTGGGGAGCCCAAACCTGGACACAGCACTCCAGTTGATGCCTCACTAGTGCTAATGAAAGGGACAGCATCACCTCCCTCTGCCTGTTGGCAGCACTCCTGCCAGTGCAGCCCAGGATAACCAGTAACCTTCTTTGCTGCAAGGGCGCTTGGTTGGCTAACATTTATCTTCTTGTCCAACAGGTGCTTTGCAAAGCTGCTTTCCAGCTGCTCATTCTGGGATTGTGCCTGATCTGAGTGGTGCCTGGGGCTGTTCCTCCCCAGGTGCAGGTCTTTGCAATTGCCCTTGTTGAACTTAATGAAGTGCCTGTCAACCCATTTCTCCAGCCTGTTGAGGTCTCTTTGGCACAGCTGTCTGATCTGTCTGTCACTCCTTCCTGTTTTGTCATCTGCAGACTTGTTTAAGGGTCCATTGTGCCCCAGGTTGTTAATGAAGATACTGAACAGAATGGGACCTGGTGCTGACCCCTGATGTACACTTCTAGATTCTGACCTCCAGCTAGATTGCATGGCCTCGATCACCGCTTTCTGGGCCTGGCCATCTAGCCAGTTTTCAGTCCACATCATGATCTGGCCAGCCAGTCCATCCTTCATCAGCTTCTCTGTGGAGATTGTGCAAGGACCAATGTCAAAAGATAGTACCCATTTGCTCTCCCATCCCAGTGAAGCCGGTCGTTTCATTGTAGAAGGCTCCTGGGGTGCTCTGGCGTTACTTTCTCTTAGTGAATCTGGTCTCACCCTTCCTGGGCACCTTCAGATTTGTTCCATCACCTTCCCAGGGATTCAGAGATTATCAGAGCCTTGAAATTTCATGAATGGACAATTAACTTTGTCATCTTATTGTGGATAGTGGACAAACTGAGCAAGTACATCCAAAAGCAGAATTACTACAGAAGTGAAACTTTTGGAATTAAATTACATAAATCTCCTTTTGGTAGAGCCTGGGATGTACTTGAGTCTTGGGTAAAGAAAAATCCCCTCTTTTACTTGGAAACCTCTTGTGTCAGGGTTATAAACTCAGCAGAAGCACAGTAATGAAGTGCTGTTGTAGTGTGTTTGTTACATGTTTGACTAATGTGTCTTTAGAGCACAATGGGTGCCACTAAGGAAAGGCACATAATAGTTCCTGTGCTTGTGCACGCGGTCTGCTGTACTTTGAGCAGGGTTACAGTTGCGTGTTTCCTCTGATGCAGGAGTTTGTATGTAATGTACAAGTATGTACACATCTTTATTTAAAAACAAATGCATAAAATGTTATAACTTAGAAAAGGATAAGATTCTTGTTTACACACTCACCTCCCGATGTATATATTTATAAACTTATTTATGTCTTGCCCTTCTCTTAAAGGGGAAAATCCACTATATTAGTCTCTCTCAGTCTTTGTGCTTCTTCCAGAGGAAAGAAATTAAGTCTCTGTTACCTTTGCATCAGATGAAGTATGCTAGGAAGGTTGTCATGCCCTTCTGTTATCATTTATGATGCTGTGTGTATACTTCAGTCAGTAATGCTGTGCACTGCTTACACATTGTTTCCAAGCATCTGTACTCTGCCCACATCACATACACACCTTTGGAGTTGTAGCCATTAGTTTTCATGTCCTTTAAGGTTAGATAAAACTTAAATGTCTTGCTATGCTAATAAAACCTCTGCAGCACTTGGACCGTGTTTAAAAAGTTATTTTTAATTGTGTAGAAAATGAGAACTATTTCTTGTATCCTCTTCTGACAGATACAGCACATGTCACTTGGATTCTGTGTTCATATTACTTATACAGCCAGCCTTGGGTGAACATGATGGAAGGACAGGCAGCAATCTAGGATGACAGGAATTCAGGAAGACAGTGAAAACTAAAGGGCTGGGTTTCTGACAGACATCTTCTGAATCTTGCTGAAGTAATGTAAGATGTTACCGCCTCTGAAAGAGATGGTAACCAACTCTTGCCAACTGTTACTCTGCTCTAAGTAGATGCTACCATTTCCCTAGCAGGGTAGCAGAACACTAGTCATAGAATCACAGAACAGCCCAGGTTGGAAGGGACCTCAAAAGATCATCTGGTCCAACCTTTCCTGGGAAAGGGGGCCTAGATGAGACTATCTTGTGCCCTATCTAACTCTATCTTGAAAACCTCCAGCAATGGGGGTTGTGCTGTGTCCCTTGGTGAGATCATTCCAGTGATTGATTGTTCTCAAACAAGCTTGAGCTGCACAGTGACTTTATAGTATGCACCTGCACCTTCAGTGGTGACTAAAGTGCAGTACTGGAGTAGGAGAAAGAGCAAGAGTTCCCTTGTGCTGCTCTGATGGTGGCAGGAGGCTGGGTCAGACAGCTGTGGGCAGTGTTATCTGAAACTACTGACACACAGATGCTGGGAGGGCTGGTGTCAGTGCCCTCAGAACTCTTCTAAAGTTTTCTCGTTTTAGGCAACCAAACCACAGCCCATGAGTTACAGTAGTTTTTTAAAAAAAACCTTCCACTGTTCTGTGGTTTAATTTTACGTGCAGTTTCATTTTATTTGTTTTTTTTAGCAATAGAGTATATAAAGAAACAGACTCAGCATTGAACATCACCTTGGTTTTGTGATAAAGGGTTTATTATACTTGCTTCCAGATAGGTAATTTTTTTCCTTAAAGATCATAGAATCATAGAATAGTTTGGTTGGAAGAGATCTTTGAAGGTTCTCTAGTCCAAACCCTCTGCAATGAGCAGGGATATCTGCAACTGAATCATCCAGTTTGATGTTGAATGGTTCCAGGGATAGGGCATCTACTGTTTCTATGGGCAATCTGTGCCAGTGTTTCACTACCCTCATCATAAAAAATTTTCTTTTGTCTAATCCGATATTAAGATATAAAGGTTTCTATTATTTTTATAACTGTTGCAGAAATTGCTTTAATGAAAGAATAACAGGTTGCTGAAAACTTGCACTCACTCATTTTACCAGTACACTTAAAATTGTAGGTTTTGTCAGGAATTTTCAGCATCTTTGTTTAACTGAGTTGCTTAAAGTGTAGAATTTTGTTTCTGCAGGATAAAACTGGTATATACCTTTACTTGGGATTGTTTTGCAATCTGATACTTCTATGTGGCAGCCGTTGTCCTTGCCCATATAGTGTCTGAGTTTCTTGCTGCTTTTTATTACGCAGTCAGTTGCTTATTACAGATTCTCTTTATATAAGATTAAAGTCTTGCATTTGGATTTTTTTTTTTTTAAAGGTAGTAGGGGTAACTTAGTGGTAATCCTCTGGAAAAACACAGGAAATTATCTGAGTATCTTGTTTGAGTGTGTGTATATGTGTGTATACACATAAAACTTACCAGTATAGACTTGTTTTAGGAAGATCTTGGAATAACTCAAATAAGACCCAATTTACTTTTGTATTTTAAAGTCAACAGGTTGTTTCAGTAGTGCAGTTAATAGCAGGTCATTAGTTTCCCAAGAACTGTGCCAACTGTAGTGTTGGGAGAATAAAACATATATGAAAATCACTGTTGATATTTTTGCTTTTAGGCACTTGAATATTTTAAATTTGCTGACATTGTGACAGCTTTAAATTCTCTCTTTTGTGTAGGTATGTGTATATGCATGTATATACATATATATTATGGCAAATATTAAGGATGCTTTATTTCTCATTTGTCTTTCTGACTTTTTTTTTTAACTCTGTGATGCAATAGTACAATTGTTTTCAAGCAAAACGCCTTACCAACAGCGTAGTGGGTGCTGTAGGTGGAATAGTGACATTTTCAATAGTTTGCTTAGTGAGCTGAATTTAAACTTACTAAAAAATAAAACTCCTCTGTTGTAAATCACTCGATATGGCCAAGATTGTTGTTGAAAGAAATTGGCAGAACTAATAGGTGGGTTAATTTCTTAGTCTCTTGATAAGATGTCGCTTTAGCAAAAGGTGATTTATTACTATCTCAAGATACCAAGTTGCATGGCTTTATCATCAGTTCTATTACTTTATCTAATAAATTATGGAAGGATGAAGTTGAAATCTTTGTGAGTTCCCAGCACTTGTTTCTTTGAATTAACATAAGTGATTTTTCAGTATAGCAAAGCAGAATGTAAGGATGTATTTAAAACTGAACATATGTTAGAATGCTTCCCCTATTTAGGTCTTGGTTATTTGCTTATTACCACTTTTTTCTTTTTTTTCTTTTTCTTTTTTTTTTCCCCTTTGAATGTTGTTAATCTACTGAATTATCACAAGAACTGACATTTTTCTTTCCAAATGGGTGCTGTTCAAAACAAGGTGCAGAGAAGTAAAAAACAAAAAGGCTAGCTGAGACCCCCACAAGCCGAGAACTCCTAACATGCTTGCTTAGTGTTCTCTCTTGTCCATATGGTAGGATGGAAAATGTGTTTAATGTCTGGTAATTAAGGAAGTCAAATGGAAAAAAAAATAAATCTAAAGGTACTTGTTACTTACTTAGTGTTTGCTAAACAAAGCAGCAAAGCTGTCATTCATCATTTTAAGATTAATTGCAAGTTGATGCAGTAATAGTTTTGTTTCTACACAAAGCTTTAAATCACTGGCATAATTAAAACAGGGCTGAATTTGAACAACAGATTTATATTAGTACTTTATTAAAATTAGTTTTAATTAATCATAAGAATTTAATGTATGTTGAGTCTATTATCTACTTTCTTTCCTATCTTAAAAAAATGCTATCATATAATTAATACCATAAATCTTAGTCTAATCAGGAATAACCTTTGGATTCTTCAAGAAAATTTGTGTTTCTGCTGTGCTGCTGATGCTCAGTAACTTTTGAGAAGAAAGCATTTGGAAGGATGCTAGTTCTACAGAGAAATTATTTTTATTATTTAGCAAGGAAAGTGGGAAACAGAACATGTCACAAGGCAATTGGAGAAGTTTTGTTATAAAAAAAAATAAAGCTCAACACAAAGTAACCCTGGAGCACTGACCATCTACTACCATGTTTGGCTTGTAGTTGTCAAACTGATGTAAACTGTGTTTGTGTTATTTGGGAACAGACTTGTTTATAATGAGCATGGAATCAATGAATCGACATAAAAATTGGAATCGGGAAAACGAAACAGTTTTACCCAATTTCTGCTCTCCCCACTTAACATTTTTCCATGTCTTGACTGTACCACATGGAATATTCCAGTTGCAAGGTGGTAATCAATAGCTCTTTGGAGTACTAATGTGAAAACAAATACTTGGAAATCTTAGTCCCTTTTTTTCTTTAAGGACCACTACACCAGGAGAGACTAAACTTCTGGCTTCTGAAGTCTATGATATCCTTCAGTCTTCCAACATGTCAGACATGGACAATGTGAATGAGATGAATTATCGTCGGCGGAAAGCACAGTTTTTCCTCGGCAGCACAAATAAGCGTGCCAAGACAGTGGTTTTGCATATAGATGGCCTTGATGATTCGGTAAGGAAACCTTCAGAGTTCGTGTAAATAAGGCATGCTGTACTGAGATTTATTTTAACCCCAGAAACCCAGTCAGGCTACTTGTGTGACGTCATCAATTGTCAGCAATTTCTGTGAGTTGTATTTTGAAGCATGAGATATGTATAAAATCTTGCATCAATTGGGCTTACTCAGAATACCTAAAGAAGATGTTTTAAGGCAGTTTTCTAGATAGCTTTTTAATTACTCTAAAAAACTATTCTGTTTCCACCTCCTCTAGTTTTCTTTCTTTTTTTCAAGAAAGAATAGAATAAACAAGGTGCCTTCAGCATTTTTCACTTAAGGATCTCTTGTGGTTGTATAAGTGAGTTTATCTAAAAAAAGTTTCCTTTTACTTATGAGAGATTTCAGATACTAGGGATTTTTTTATTATTCTTAATTTAGAAATGCTGTATTTTCTTTGGGTTGGTTTTGCTGCATCTTTTCATTGTTTATGAGATCTCTTCTACTGTAGTGACCAGAATGGCATTTGAATTAATGAGGTCTCACTGAGTCTTTATGTAATGTCAGAATAACTTCTACAGATTTATCTACCATACCCCTGTAGATAACACCCCAGGGCCATGTTTGCTTTTTTACGGCTGCCAAACAGCATGTAGGCTGTTTAAGCATGTTATCCACAAGTGCCCTCCGGACTCTGTATCTTTCAGTTTTGTACCCATTTTAAATGATCAAACCTGATCCTTTGCTTTGTTGCTTTACATTTTGCCAAGTAAGCATGTCCACGGGCCCAGTTTACCAACAGCATACGCATTGTTCTGTTTTCATAAGACCATAGTTAATTCCTTTAGAAATAACATGCTGCTCTAGCTCACTTTATACAAATATTTTTTACAGTTTTGTCCTTCCAGCACTTGCTCTATCTAGAAAGGCAGTGCTTTGTCAACACCATTGGCTTTTCTACTCTGTGAAATCTTTAAAATTCAGTCCCATAGGTTGTTGTTTTTAAGCTTGTAGTTGATTTGTTTGTTCACAGGTATCTCCAAGCAAGAAATTTCATCCACTTCTACTTCGTGAGTTTAGACATTTTGCCTGTAGTCCAGTTCTATCTTAAAAGCATGTCTTTGTTTTCTTCAGCAAATGGAACTTAGCAGTATTTGTGGAGTTTTCTCTCTGCAATGCTGAGGTAAAGGTATTGTGAAAAAGCATAGAGTATTTAGATATTCATCTCTAAAGAGCAAAACTGCAGATAGATCACACCAGCATGTTTTCCTAGCTTGTTAAAGGAAAATCTGGCTGGGCAGAGGCTGAGATAGCAGGTGTACATAGCTCTGTATTTCATCAGATGATTAAAGAAATGTTAAGAGGTGCTCACCAGAAGTTAAACATCCCCATAATGCTGTTTTAAATGTTATGATAAGTTGGGACTGGGAGGGTGAGAAAGCTTGTGAGCAACAAAAGCCATTTAGTTTCATTGAATAGTTTACCTGACTTAACTAGCAGAGAATATTGGATGCATGTATGAGTTTGAAATGGTGTAGTGAGTAAACACAGAGCTTTAGACGTGGTGTTCTCAGTCATTTACATTTGTAAAGGGAAGCTGCTATTAGGAGTGGTTGCAGATTCTACAAATGCTTGTGGATTTCGAAACTCAAATAGTAGATATTGATTGTTTTAGGAAGAGAGGGGAAAGGTCGTTCGTTGTTTAATGTGGGGTCAGATGTTTTAATTTTAAGATCTAATAATCAAATTGGTGATAAAGGTAAAAAACAAGGCACGCCCCTCAGTAAGTTTTCTAGCCTGTACATTTTAGTAGTATTTGTGAGAGGCATGGTAATCAGGGTTTGGTGTGCAAGGAAGTAACCTAAATTTTCCTGTGCCCATGCTTCAGGAGTGCCATGCAGAAGGATGTTTAGTTGTGTATTGCTGGGGTTTGGGGCTACCTGCCAGTCAAATGTCTTTTGCAAAGTATGTCTGTGCAGCAAAGCTGGTGGCTGCCAAGCTGCCAGCCTTTTAAGGGGTTTGTGTGGACCTTAATAAGTTTTGTCTTTTAAGAAATGATTCACCAGTTATCTGATCGCTGAAAGCTTCATTTTGAATTAAACTGAGGTGCCTGTGATTCACCTGGGATCTTAGGAGTAAAAAGCTGAATTCTGTCACAAAATTGCTATACACCCATGTATAAATTTATTTGTTTCGGCTAAGAAGCTATGATTGTGTTGCTTCCTGTGTCCAGAAGTAGGTTTCAGCTTTCACTTGTGTGAGGCAGCCTGTCATATTTGCATCAAATATTTCCCTTACATAGGTAGCCTATCTGACAAAGTTATTTTTTGTAAAATGCAAAAATGTTAGCTATTTCTGTACATAAACTTTCACAAATGAATTGTTTCAATATATGTGCTAAACTGCAAGAAAAAAAACCCCAAACTGCTTCAGTTTGTTCTTCCAGAGAGTAAAAGAATTTAATTTGCTTGTTGTGCATACAGTGAATAGTGACCAGTGATTATTTGGTAACTAATGCAAATATGCTTTGAAATAACTAACTATTTAAAACCTTGCAGGAAAAAAAAAGTTAAGTATATCATTATTTTAAATCTGTGTAAAGGCTGTCAGTTTATTTCTGATACAGTCCATCTTTTTTTATCCCCTTCTGTGCTAGCAATCTCTCCAAGTATACTTTAATTCTTTTTGTTGCACCCATCTTGTGCAAATAGTAAAAGGAAAAAAAAATAGAACATTCTAAGGTAATGTAGCAGATGCAACTTTTACAGGTCAATGTAATGTTACAGCACAGTAGGTGATGTCACTTGCTTTAAACATAACATTCTGTGGGTTATCAACCAAATATTTTCCCTTTAAAATAAGAATTAAGCGTATGCTGTGCCATGATGCCTGTGAGCTGCCACAGATGAAGCAGCTGAAAGATACAACAGCTGCTTTGATGCATTCAGTCAGTATGGAGCCAAGGTGTCTGATAAATAGCAACTTAAACACTAACTGCTCATCAATGAGCACTTCAGTCAATCAGAGCTTAACCAGAGGGGACTGTTTAGCTGATCACATGGAGAAAAACATTCTTTGCTTTTCAGCACTTTTCTCTAATTATTTACAGTTGATTCCATCCTTCTTTGACTTCTAAAGTGTAAGCAAGTTTTTTTTTTTATGGCAAGAGAGTCTAATATTTGTGCACTAAAATGTAAGTCTTAGTTTTTCTGTTACTCAACCACACTTTTGTAACCATGTGCTTTGAGACATGCAGGAACACCTTAATTAATTGTGAGCATTTTCACATTGTATGTTTTTTAGTTGTGGGACTTTTGTTTGTTTTTCAGTCTCGAAGGAATCTTTGTGAAGAAGCCTTGTTGAAAATTAAAGGTGTTATTAGTTTTACCTTTCAAATGGCTGTTCAAAGGTGTGTGGTCCGAATTCGCTCAGATTTAAAAGCAGAGGTAAGTGCTTGGTAACCCTCCAGATCCTCACATTATTGCATTCTGTTGCACTGAGCTCTTGCTTTTTTTCTGTGTACTTGTAGGCTCTGGCAACGGCAATAGCATCAACCAAAGTTATGAAGGCACAGCAAGTTGTGAAAAGTGAAAGTGGTGAGGAGGTAGGATCTGTATCTTTCTAAATACCAAATGTTACAGCTCAGCTGTATCTTTAGTATCAGCACCTCTGTCCCCTTACCATCTGATAGAAGGCAGAATTTTTTTAACCATGGGTGCTACACATCCAGTACAAGGGGAATTAAGGGTATCCAATGTAAGGATATGAATCCATGGAACAGTTATACAGAAATTATTGTTCGGAAGAAGGACAAAAGTACTGTAATTGATTATCTCCATAATGATATGAAAAGGGTCACAATGAACGTGGTGATTTTCCTTGGTTAGAGTTGCTGATGTGCTTTTGTTTCACAACTATACTAAAAGGTAGTCTGTATTTACTTGATACTTTCTCTTCCCTATTAAGCCGAAGCTTTTCTTGTGTGTCTTCTAGGCATAGTGGGTTCCATTTATGTTCTTGCTCTATAGGGCAATGGGGAGGAGTCTCACAATGTGCATACCTGTCACCCTGAACATATGTATATTATAACTTTGATTCATTCTTTTAAGTTACAACATTTGACATAACTTTAATCTGTTGTATTTTACCAGATGCTAGTTCCGTTCCAAGATACTCCAGTGGAAGTAGAGCAGAACACAGATCTACCTGAGTATTTGCCAGAAGACGAGAGCCCGACTAAGGAACAGGACAAAGCAGTGTCTCGTGTTGGGTCACACCCAGAAGGTGCAGCAAGCTGGCTCAGCACAGCAGCAAACTTTCTGTCAAGATCTTTCTACTGGTGACTTGTATTTGGTGTTAAAAGACTGTGTGAATGAACCAACAAGGGGGCCAGTTTTCCATTGGTGTGGTGAACTGCCAAGTGCAATTTGCAATAAATCATCACAAAAATTTTAGATTAAGCAAATGTATGCTGCATTTTACATTTTATTGGACGTTTAGCCTGATAGGGCAGGGGTCAGAAGACAGAGGCCTCCAATCAAATTGTTCTTTCATTAGTTTTTCATGTCGATTTTATTGCTTCACTTTTTAAGAATGGGTCCACTGTTATATACCAAATGTTTATGCTATACGTATAGAGCTTTAAGTTAAGTTTGACTTCACGTGAAACACATGGTAGAGAGAATCCATTCAACTCAAGTCTCAGGGCCTCTGTGAAAGAAAATTCTTAATAGCTTCAGTTGTACATCAAATGAAATGCCCTTCTAATTTCTACATCCCTTTGTACTAACATGGTTTTGTTCAATTTTCTAGATTTTGACTCCAGAGAAAAGTACAGTCTGCCTCTTTTTTTTGCCTTTGTTTTTGCCAGCCGTGTTCACAGCATGAGCACGAGGATCCCCTTTTGCTATTAAACTAGAATCACTACAGACTTGAAACGTGTAACCCTTTTCTGTATATTGATATTTTTTCCCAGCCTGCCCTTAACCATTGGAGTGCTTAAGATAAGAAAAAAGGGACTGAATAAACACAAATATGTATACATACATTGTACAGTAAATAAACTAGAACATATTTGTAATGATGGGTGTGACTGACTGATATATATATATACATATATATAACTAATAAATACCACTGACTGCTGTTTAGGCTAGCTGGGAAGACTAGCAGAAAAAGCTGTGGTCTAATGTAGTGATGACCCATTTGCAGCTCTGCCTGCAGAGAATAGAGGAATGTAGACTATATTTGATTAAGAAATGGTGTTTACTGTTAGGAAATATTTAATGGTAAATAAAACTTTAAACTTGAAGTATAAAGCAGGACAGAATGCCTCTTTTGCCACAGTGCCACATTCGTAAATTCTGACTTTATTTTTTTGTTTGTTTTCCCCTAACAATTCTGATATGCAATTACTGTTTCCTCCTAATGTCTTTCATGATACTCCCATGAAAGTACATCAGCTTGGCTTAAAAGCATATGCAAACAATTGGCTTTGCCCTGTAACTTAACAGACAGTATCAGTTGAAAGATGTCTTAGTAATTCCTGTGAGCAGAAGTGATTATAAAAGCAAAACTTCTGTAGGTAGAGAATAGCATATATCTGAGCTGTTAGTAAACACTGTGCGTGAGAGGATTCAATACACAGTGCTTGAAAACTGCAGTGCCCCTGCTTTGTTGCACCAGAGAAATACAGCTGAGAACTTTGAAACATGTTATAAATGTCGTTATACAGTGCTTTTTTGTGGTAATGTATTTGCTATAATATGAATCATATTTACCACTTGGAGACTCAGAAAAGAAATTTAATGCATCAAAGTTATTCTCCTGTGCCTATGCACAGGGAATAAATAAAAAAACCCACAGGCTGTCATAGTACTACAGAAATGCTGAGGATATGATAATGTAAAATAATAATAATAATAATGCAGGTCAGAGTTCACCCACCCAGGTTAATTGTCATTCTAGGAGAAAAAAAAAGAAACAAAATCTTGTTGGCAGACTAGATGTCTCATGTTTTTTAATATATCTAGTTTATTTTTGATTCAGGTTTACACGCACAGATTGAAAATACAGGCTTTTCAGGGCATGTATTGCTTTAAATATGTAATACTACTCATATTGCTGTCTAGAATGTTACAGTACCAAATGTGTTTGAAAAGTCCTCTGTTCTATAGCCATGAATGCAGAGTTTTGTTTTTCTGCATTAACATCTGTTTGCATTTGCATTACTGCACATCTATTTACTAAAAGACTACACCCTTTGGATATTAATGGTTCAATACCAGTAGGTATTACAGTTTGTTTGTGCATTTGGTCTGTAGGTGTGCTTTTATGACAGTATTGCAGCTCTTGTAGAACAGTTTAAGGCATCTGTAAAAGTTTTTGAAATACATTGTAAAATAATAAAGGATAATATAACTAAACAAAACATGACTGGTGCCTTTTTAAATGTCTAAAGAAAACCTGGTGCATTTTTAAATGTTCTGATATTCTTTTATGCTACTTGTGGTTTTAGAAGTGTATTCATCCTTAATTTAACAGAGAGGAATGCAGATGTTCAGTCATAGTGAGTCCTTTGCTGTATATCACAGCAGGGGTTTTGTATTTGTGTAGAACATGCTTACATTTCAAACAAAGTTTTTGTAAAAAGTGGGTAAGCAGAAGATACTTGAGGATATTATTTCAAATTCATTCTCAAGGGGGTTTTTTGGACATTAGCTTTTTTTTTTATTTTTAATAACTGGTGCTATGTAGGTCATATTTCATTAGGGAAATTAAGAAGAATCAACACTTCTGGAGAAATTTCTTTGAAAAAACTGGGGGGGGGAAGTCATAGCACAGACTCATTAATTTTATGTTTGTACTTTTTCAGAGGTCAGATGAAGAATAAAGAAACCTTTTTGCTCTGACCTAAGGATATGACAAAAAAATAACTGCAAAATTAGAGGCTTCTAAAAAGAAGCTGAACTGGGAGACATGGCACTGGTATTGGATTGCAAAGTTGCAAAGTACTCAGTTGCCAAGGAAGTCACTGTTTACATCATGATGGAACTCCTGAATTGTCCTAGGGTTATTGCTGTGTACGGCATAATGGAATAATCACTACCATGTTTCCTCATAATAAGAGTAAATGCTGATGGGATAGGTAGAGGCAAAATTGAGGCTCACAGCTGTGCCTCTGTGAGCAGCTGTCAAAGCACTGTAAGCATTCTGCAGTACAGTGAAATACATTATATTCTGGCTTTCCCACTTCCAATCACCTATGGCTTATTCTGTACAAAAATAGCTGATGTGGCTGGGTTTTGCCACAGGCTGTGTAAGCTGGTGAGGGGGGGTACTGTGTGGGGCTAATTTGGAAGAAAACATTGAATACCTAGGCAGATGCAAACTGGCAGGTGTGAAGTACTCCTGTAACTGCCTGCAACGTAAAATAAAATGTGGGTGCGCCTTTTTGCCTGTGACAACGTTCTAGCTGTCAGATAGCAGAGTTTAAAAACACACCTAATAAAAATTAGCAGCACCACTTCTTCCCATATTCCCCTGGCAGAAGGCTGGATCATAGAGTCTTTCCTGTTTCTTTGTCTGTACCTAATTATTCTGAGTTCCTAAAACGTTAACAACCCTGTCTGTTAAAATTAAGGGTTGAAAATAGATAGAGATGAGAGTAACGTCTCAACGCATCTCTGATGCTGATTGTAATTCTTCAGGAAAAGTTGAAAGCACATGATTTGGCAAAAGGAAGTGAGTGGAGGGGTCACTGGAGACTTCAGTGAGGTACAGCATCTAATTAGCCCCAGGGGTGACTGCCTGTTGAGATGCCTGCTCTAAAGCTTAGTATAAAGCTGTTAGAAAAAGAAATTGTCCTATTTCTACTTTACACAGGGCAGGCAATGGTCTTCGTTTAGCCTGCATTGCAGGTTTTGAATAGGGTTGAAAAAAGCTGATTTAAGTTTGCAGTACTTTGCACTTACATAGATAACACATGGAGAGCAAGGTCTACCTCTGTAGGCTGACACACGTGCCACATCAGAACTACATTATTTTAAAGTTTCTTCAAGTTACTGTTCATTTATGTGCATGTTGTACTCCGCAAGTGACTTCAAGAGTTAGAGCTTCCTCTGTGGAATAAATTAAGATCCCTTAAAGCAGTTAAAGTCTCAAGATACAAACACATCTCAGAGGAGATGCACACTGTTAACAGATTTTCATGCCAGTTGTCATGGTAGAAGTTGTTTATTATGTTAGGATCTGAAGGCTGCGATCTGGATCAAGTTCCCAGCAGCTCTCTCTCTTCGTGGCTACCAAACTACAGAACCTGGTAGCTAAATAATTTCTGCAGTGTTTAATACTTGCCCGGTGGCTACAGTTCAGGTTGATCAGCCAGCGCTGCTTGTGCTAGTCTGACTACTGTTTCTAATGAGCTGAATAAAATCACAAGTTAAACCAAACTTCTTACGTCAAAAGCACTTCTGTGCCAGCAGCGCATGGCAATGTGTCTGACTGGCATAACAAAGGTCTTTTAAGTAGCAGATATAAAAATCTGAATACCCCAAACCCACCATATGACGGGAGTGTTGCTTTCATTTCCTATAGGAGCACCGAGTTAAGTTTAAATACTGAAAGTAAGGGGGTACTGTTTGGTAATACTTAGCTTCAGACCTCTTCTCTTTGAGGTCCTTCAGGGACATGGCGTGCTAACCCACCGCTGCAGGGAATTGCTGCGTCAGCTTCTCCGTGGGAGCTGCCCCTCTGGATGTTTGCTGGTGAAAGGGGAGGGCAAGATCCCTTGTGAGCCCATGGCGAGCTAGCAGGGAGCAGCTGGCACACTGTTCACACCTAGGATCCCACAGACACGTGAACATACGTAACACAAGGTCTTTAAAAAAGGGTTTTTCTGCTGGCCTCATTTTACAGACTGCATAACTGAGTTTGTTTACCCAAATTGCTCAGGAATCCTGGGAAGTTGAAAATTTTGTGAGCTGTCTCTGATTCTTAGTTCATGCTTCACTTCATAAATAAACTGAAACGCCTTCCATTTTAAGAGGGACCTTTGCACTGTCAGTGTCTCTGGGCTGGAGTAGGAAAGTCAAACCTGTCGCAAGCAACTTTCCTTATTGAGTTATACATTGGCTGCATTACGATGTTGAAAGGCATGGTCAAAAGCCGATTTAATCTCAAAATAGTCCTTACTGATTCGTTGAAGTTCTATGTAGCAAAGAACTGTAAGTAAGAAATACCCTTTTGAATTGTTTAAAAAAAAACATCAGCTATCTTTGCATATGTTATATTTCAAAAGCTTTTCACAGCATGATCTATTTCAGCAGTGCTGCCTGCATAAGGTGCCCAAGGCATCTGCTGCCTTCGCTGGAGTTAAACACCACCCTGACCGTGGTATTTGTGCTCTCTCCAGCAATTAATATTATTAGTGAG
Organism: Cnemophilus loriae; assembly: GCA_013397755.1. NCBI lineage: Eukaryota > Metazoa > Chordata > Aves > Passeriformes > Corvidae > Cnemophilus > Cnemophilus loriae. Next base: position 1,131,656 of record VZTF01007007.1, on the reverse strand, counting down.
TTTTAATTTTTCACATTTCTCTAAGGAGGTGTTGTCTCCTTTCTAGACTCCCCATATACACAGTATTATATATCTTACATAAATGTAGTGTTTCTTTTTAATTACTTGTCAAGAGCATGTTTTGGTTAAACTCCCTTCCTGCCCTTGTGTATAGCACAGGTGGAAAGTGATAGCACACCAACATGTTCCTTTTGTGGTGTGACCTTTTGGCCATGCTTCCCTCACTGGATGAGTATCCATGGTGCATTGTTTTGTGCATTTAACTTCAAAAGGTAAGTAGACGATCCAGCACAGGCAGTCCTGGTTTTGGGAAGGCTGGGAGGGAGTGGAAGGAAGCTGGAAGGCAATTCACAGAGAAAGAGACTTTCCGACTGCGAAAGGCTGCTCCTCCTGGCCGGAGGAACAGCACTAATTTAGCATTACATGAGACTGCCTAAAGGTGAGGATTTAATTTGTATTACTGCAAGATTAATTTTTTTTCTGAATAAAAACTTAAACTGCCATAATAGATTTTTGATTGTAAACCCCTGTATTATTCATATGGAAGTCCCACATTCAATATTGACAGTGCCATTCAGGTTCATAATCTGGGTATAAAACTAGAAGCTTATACGTTGTCCTTGGGTTTCATGGCTTTACCTTACCTCCTTTGCTACAACAAATATGTGCTGTAATGTTTTAGCAAATAACCATTATTGTTTATACACTGTAATTCAGTGGGATGTAGTAAATGGCATATTTTAAGGAGTCTATTTCTTTGCATATAAAATACCTGTAAAGCTTACCGAAGGTGAAGAGTGGCTACTACTTAGCTCTCAATTGTTGGCTACATTACTGAAACAATGAAGATATATCACCCACTATAATAGGGAAATAGCAGCCATTTAACATGGGTGAGCATTAACTCTGTCATTTAGGCTGCTGAAGCAATCTTACCGTTATAGTCAATGTAGCTGGTTTTGTTTCTCCGTATGTGTAGATGTTCTGGTGTATAAAATGCATTGCTGTTTGTAACAGCAAATTACGTGTGCTCGAAGGATACTCCTCCTGTTTAAATCAAGTTATATCTGAACCTTTCAACAGACTAAGCAAGTATAAAGTAAATAATGACTGGTTTTTGAAATCTTTTTCACTGTTACAGCTTCAGCAATGGAAATTCTCTATGCCATTCTGCAAAATTTTGTTCTAAGAAAGAAAAGTAAATAGTTTTTTATGTATATAAGCCTTCACTGTGAAAACAGCTTCTTGAAACATAATTTCACAGTGCTTATTATCAAATAGGTGTGTGTTACCCTCTTCAAAGGTGGGAACCTGTAAATGAAAGCTGGCAATGGCTAGTTCTTCAGCTGGGATGTCTCAGAAGTCATGCCCTCTCTAATATTATGTTTGTAGTTCATATTTGTGTGACTGGCTAAAGAAGTTAAGAATGTTGTGTTGTTTTCCTTTTTTTTTCAGCCTTCCGTACACACCACTTCCAGTATAATGAACCTGATGCAGGTAAAGCTAAATAGTCAGTTGCAATTCAATAAATCAAGGGTCTATGAGTTTATTATGGAAAGGAAATGGTAGTTATTAGGGTAAAGCACCAGAAATAGAATTTTTAAAAATTGTAATGTGTCTAAATTTAAAAAAATTCTTTTTTGAGACTCTGTTCATGATGTACAAGGTAAGACATGTGGAAGCATGATGCAGACCTTTCTGTAGAATGGATGGACATCTGGCTAACTACAGTGAGAGCTACACCTGACTATTATTTGTGAAGACCTTGGATGTGTAAGAGTTTCCTGCATTATTTAAGTTAGCTGAGTAGGAAGAAGAGAGGGGAAAAAACCTAGTGCCACAAAACGAAGTGAAAGCTTGAATGTAGCCCAGCCCTCCCTGGTCCTTTTCTGTTGCTTGTCCCAACACCACTAGACTGCAGCAGGGTCTGTAAACAGAGATGTGGGGAGGAGCAGATCCTTTGCTTATATGAGACTGGCACAAAGTGGAAAAAGCTGTCATTGCCTTTAGCTCTGAGGTACTCCAGTATTCCAGTAATGGTAGCTCATAAAGACCCAAATCCTGAAAATGAGTTTCTATCTTTAGAAACCCCTCTTTGACCAGCCAAAACATCAGCTCTCTAGGAACGTTTCTTCTGTAAGGTCAATGTTGTGCTATTTTGGCTAAACAACGATACAGTTGTCTGTGTGTCTGGCTTGTTGGACAGTCAGCCACCACTGGGGGAGAGAGGGTGGTCTTTTAAATAAATTCTCCTTTTGGAGAGCTATAAGGATACTTAAGCCTAGCCTTCACCTATGTGCTGTGTACCCATCTCTAAAGAGATGTGTACTTAAATGCCATTCCTTCCTTCAGGATAGGAACACCCAAACCCAAAATGCCTCACTGAATCCTGAGCCAGCTCTCAGATACTGAGTGATGGGTTTAGGATCATCTAAATGGACGATAGCAGGTACCCAGCAAACTTCCAATATCTGGTCCCAATGACTACAGCCCGTCTCAAGTACCCACCTACTCCTTGACTGAAACGGCAGCTGGCATCAGCTACTCAACCAATCCAATTTACTTTCAATCACACCATTACTACAACCTCCCTCCTCCATCTGTGTAAACATATGTCTTTGTTAAACACCACCATTTGTACAGGATAAAAATTGTCAATGCTGACAAAAATGCCCCCACATAATGCTGTTGTGATTGCAATGTTGTCCTTAAGCTGATTTGAAAGAAGTCTGTGAGCTGATCAACATCTTCCACTGCTATTAGTGGGAAACTTTCTTTGTTAGGAATAAATAATGTAAAAACGTTTTTATTTAATCCATGGGAAATGTAGTCTCACTTTTCTAAGACAAAGCTTTTATAAGCCACTTATTAATTATCGGTAGCAGTTTGCAGTGCCACAGTAATACCCCAAAGCAATGGCTGTTCCATGAATAGTCTTTTCTAATAATAGTGTCTTGGCAGGAACATATTTCCTTCATACTTTTCTGAGGCTGGCCCTTAAATCTGGCAGGCAAAAGTTACAAATTTGAGGAAAGTTACTGGTGATTGCTCCTTGCACCAGTTTTTAAGAAATGACCAGTACTGGCTTCCATAAAGGAGTTTTCCCTTTTTCCTATAGTAGAGTGCAGTACTGCTGGGACTGTCCTACTATGTAACTGAATTCCAGCAAACCAAGGGCCTCCACTCTCTAAACCCGAGAATTATGAAATAATATAAAGTGGATGAAGGTATCTGTTTACACAAAGAAAGTTGCTGTGTGAAACGTCAAAAGGCAGAACTAAGAACCGAATGTGTCCCCTGCCAAGGGGAGAGCTGTTCAGCAGACTGGCCAACCACCAAAATTGTGCAGTGCTTCTTGCTGGGCCATCCTGCAAAATGTGACTTGATCAGCATGAAACAGAGAAATTGGTTTGGGTTCTGCGACCTGAGCTTCTTGCTCTCCAGGACCTTAACTCCAGACACTTAAAATTAACAGTTCCCTTCGTAGAAAAGAATAAATCCAAGGATGTCTGGACTTCCAGTCTTGGTGCAGCATCTATCAGCACAAAGTGTAAGATCCTTAAGCAAGTATTTTTCTTTTGTACAAACCTGCTTCTTTTAGTGCACACTTTGTTCCTTGCTTTTGCTCTTATTACAATACTCCTGTTGTCATCATCATTGTAGTCTTTCATCCATTCAGTCCTTATAATACTAGATATGGAAATGTAGATCCCACAAGAAACTGGACTTAAATTCCCTGAGGATTCAAACCCAGTAATTTTGTTTCTTGCTTGTTTTCTCCTGCTGTTTGGGTATGCTAGAGTGCAGTTCCAAGCTTTTTTCCCATTGTCTCTGCAGCTGTGAGAATTAGGGATGCTTGTTTTTTAATGAAAATTGAGACTTTGTAGAATTGCTTTCCTTGCAAATTAGGGCTTTGCATCAGAAAAACAAAACAAACCAAAAAGTTAAAACAGTTTTCCTACCTTCTTACTTTGCTAATTCCTCACTGGCCTCAGCTTCATTCTGCTGTTTCATGCAACCTTTTCCTGTTTCCCTGGCTTAGTGGTTTTGAAGCATTCAGATTGTTTGTGTTCTGCTTTGTTTTCTTTTGCCTGCTTTGCTTGCCATAACTCTGCATCTCACTTATCAACCAGGCAAAGCAGAATAACAGGGCAGAGATTTTCTGCTCCTTTGGGATTTGGTAAAGTGAAATATTTGAATCAAGTCAGAGAGACTTGACTAAGCAGCACTGGATGTAAGGGCCGAGATATGAGGGGGCTGTTAGTAAATCTCACCCCACACATTTTATGAAATCACAGAAATTGTCTCTGGGATGTGAAGATTATGAAGAGAAACTGTATCATCTCCCCTCCTGGATGACTCTTGTATAAAAGAAAATGTAGGATATCAGGAAATTCCTTTATTCTCTGTTTGAAAGTATTGGTCTCTCCTCCTGCCAGAGGCCTGCGTGGCTGCTTGTACAACCCACTAGTGCTGGCAGGAAGGACTCCTGGACTTCTACTACCACCAGTTCAGGTATTCTTGGTAACTGCTGCTCTGGCCTTATTCCTCAAGCTGCTAATTAGTGACTCATGGCTGAGTAAATGTTATGAAGGTTCTAAAGAGGCACTTTTTCAAGGGCAGTTCTGATGCAAAGGGAAAACTCTCCCCACCTCCTCCTCTTCCAGCCTCTGGACCTGCAGGGCTGGCTTGGCTGATGCTCCATCTCCATCTCACTGACCATGCCAAACCTCCGTGAGTGTGAAGGGGCAATGGGAAGGAGGGACTGGCTGACTCCCCACATAAACAGATGCTAGCAGCAACACCTGAAGCTAACTGAGCCTTTGGAGTCCTGAAGTCCTAAAAGGACTGCATGGCCACGTTGGTCTCCTGCTGCATGGGAAAAGACTAGGAAGAATCACAGAATCACAGAATCAGCAGGCTGGAAGAGACCTCTCAAGATCATATTAGGTGCCCTAACACCTCAACTAAGTCATGGCACTGAGTGCCACATCCAATCTTTTTTAAAACACATCCAGAGATGGTGATTCCACCACCTCCCTGGGCAGACGATTCCAGTATTTAACCACTCTTTCCGTGAAAAACTTTTTCCTAATATCTAACCTATATTTGCCTTGGCACAGCTTAAGATTGTGTCCTCTCGTTCTGTCAGTTGCTGCCTGGAGAAAGAGACCAACCCTCACCTGACTACAACCACCTTTCAGGAAGTTGTAGAGAGTGATAAGGTCACCTCTGAGTCTTCTCCAGGCTAAACAACTCCAGCTCCCTCAGTCGTTCCTTCGAAACTCCACTTGTATTGCATCTCAGGTGTTTGCACATCTTTCGGCTGCTGCTGCCTGTGCCCGTTCCCATTACGGTGCTGTGTCAAACACTAGAGTTGTATCCCAGGTCTCAGCAATGCCACTGAGGGCTGTTCCTCTTGGCTGGCTGTTGGTACTGCCAGCTCTGAGAAGACATCCTGTCATCCTATTGAAACTCCTTCTGCACATTAAGCAAGATGGAAAGCTATTAAGTCACAGAATCACAGGTTGGAAAAGACCTCTGAGATCACTGAGTCCAACCTGTGACTGAACACCACTTTGTCAGCTAGACCTTGGCAAAGTGCCTTGCCCAGTCTTTCCCGAAACACTTCCAGGGATGGAGACTCCACCACCTCCCTGGGCAGCCCATTCCAATGTCTAATCACCCTTTCTGTGAAGAAATTCTTCCTAATGTCTAACCAGAAGCTCCCCTACTGCAGCTTAAGACTGTGACCTCTTGTGCTCTCTAACTGCCTGCGAGAAGAGGCCGAACCCCACCTGGCTACAAGGTGCAATAAACTCCCCCCTGAGCCTCCTTTTCTCCAGGCTAAACACCCCCAGCTCCCTCCGCCGCTCCTTATTGGGCTTGTACTCCAGACCGTTCACTGCTCCCTTTCCCTTCTCTGGACCCGCTCCAGCGCCCCAGTGTCCTTCCCGGACTGCGGGTCCCCGTCACCGCGCACCTGTTGCGGTTCTGCCGCGGCGCCGGGCGGTGCCGGGCGGTGCCGGGCGCGGCGGGTGCGCAGCGGGGCGGCAGCACTAGATGGCAGCATGGACGTGCCGATGGCCGGGAGGCGGCGGGGAGCGGGGGAGCGGGGAGCGAGGGAAGGAGACGGGGAGCGAGGGAGCGGGGAGCTCGCCGGAGGATGCCGGCACCGCGGCCCCCGGCGCCTTCCCGGCTGGGGTGCGAGGCTGTAGATGTCTTCCCATCTTTGACTCCTTTGGGGGTTTTGTTTCGCTTTGTTTTGTTTCTTTTAAATGCATTCTTTCACTTTTCTGCCGAACTTAGTGTGGTTCTCAGAGACGGAGCATTACACTTTCTTTGTTCTCATATGGATCTCACTCTTATGTTTCTTCAGTTTTTTATTTTGTTGGTTTTTTTTTTTGTTTGTTTGTTTGTTTGTTTTTTGGTTGGTTGGTTTTTTTTTGTTGGGTTTTTTTTTTTTTTTTTTAAGAAAAACTCCTGGAAGTGAGTTTTTTTTCTCTAACTAAAGACCACTGTTTATTTTTTACAATTAATTTATTCATAACTGCATATAAAGCGCTACAGACGATCTTAATGACCCGTGAAATGGAATGGATAGTGGGTTTTGTGTGTCTGTGTCTAAATATCTGCAGATTTATGCTCCGTGTGCCACCTGCTTGAGTGACAGAAGTCCTGAGCTGATCTACCTGACAGCAGTGCAATCACAGGATGACTTAATCCTAGTTTTATCACGAATGTAACAGAAATCAGAATTCAGCCTAGGTCCTTTGCAAATAGATGCCGCCTTCTAGGTCATGCTTTGGTTCCAGAGCAAGGGACATTCCTTTTGGTTCAACCTCCAAACCCATGTTTGAGCCAGGCCCCAGGTATTGCTGAGGAGTTTGTAGTTCAAAAGGCTCTTCTCGTTGCCTGAATGTTTCTGAATAGACAACAGTCTGTTATAGACTTCCTCCTGCCACCCACAGAGCATATTCGTTGCCATACCCTATGTTATATAGAAGTTAAATTTCATAAAATTGCAGCAGGTGTAAAGGCTTTGATATTCTAACAATGTGTAACACACAGGACACATGATCATGGTTATTTCCCTCATGGGACCTTTCCAACAGAAGTCAGCTTTGTCTGTGGCCACAGCTGCTGACCAAGAAGACCTGCCCACAGAAATTTCAGGAATAGATTTTTGTTATGGTCCTATCTGACATTATGTCTGGCTCCGGTTGTAAGTGCAACTGAAGATGCTGGTGTAAAGTTTACTGATGTCTGTGGCATGATTAAATTCCCTTCTCATGTCTCTAGGATACTTTCCCCTAAAGAGTTTGACATATTAGTAGAATGGACTGCTCAAAACTAGGAGTCCCATCAGTGAAATAAAAAATAGGGACAGAAAAATTCCATTTAGAAGTGGATGACAATACCAATATTCCATAGAGAGAGAAGCAATAAATGAAACTTGTGGGTGTTACTGACTATGCTACCAAATATTTTCATACCAATTAAAATGTAGTGCCACTAGAGATGTTTTCTTCATAATATGAGACAGAAGTACAAATACTGACTCAGAGAATGACAGTGGGGAAATGAGTTTGTGCCATAACAGATGTATAACAGGAGAGAGGCACGTATAGCAGAGTGATTCAGAAAAAAAAGAAGGCACAGGATTGCTTATTATGGAAATGGCAGAATTTGAGATTTCTGTTGTGGGGACAGAAAAGAGAACTTCTCCTGACAGTCAGTCAGAAATGAGAATTCACTCTTGGCCTTTAGAAATGTTCCAAGTGGCAAGGGCTCATGGCAAGCCTAGATGGTTGTGATCCTGTGACTTAGGCTGAGTGCAAAACTTGAGGTTTTTTTATATTTTCATAGTAAGTCAAACGTAGTTGTTATATGAAAACCTCCAAATTTACTACGGGGTATTTTGTCCAAAATGAGATTTGCAGTTTGAAGCTCAAGACTTGGAAAGTCTCCTGCAGCTTTTGTTCATACAGTATTAACATAATCAAAAGGAAATTTGAGGGGTCTGAATTCAATTTGGTTTCAATTGGACATGTTTCCAAGGTGCACTCATAGAGGATAAAATATGTTCATGTCAGCCTTTATGTTGTCCTCTTCACAGCGTACATTCAACAGTTCAGTGCACAAAGACTATTAGTTCTTTGTTTTTGCCTCTTGCTGTCTTACTAGTAAGATGAAGAAGCAACAGTGGGAACTGGAAACAGGAACAAGCTATTGAACAGAGGAATTTAGTGAATCCAGAAGCAAAATGAGCATGCTTTCATTAATATTTTAGCAAAACTGGATTCTTTCCCCAATTAAAATCATGCTATAAAATATTGCAGATCCAACATCTGCTGGATCTTCATTAGTTCAAGTGTTACAGTTAGATTTCATGGAATTTTAGCGACAACACTTAAAACTGAAGTAAAGAGGGTGATTTTTCTACAAATACCTTTGTGCAAGAAAAACTTGTGCCAATTTCTTGATGGTCTTTGTGATACTACTTTAGGATTAACTCTTATTGCTTCTTCTATCTCCAGGTAGAAAAGTCCTTTGTTGTGGGCAGGAATTTTTGGTTGGTGATCCCAGGGCTGTGTTCCCTGCTGTAGCTGTGTGACTTAGGGAAGTCATCCAATGTTTCCCCCTTCAGACTTGTGCCTGAGGAATTTTTAAAGGTTAATCTACAATTTTTTTGTTTCTTCCTCAAATCCCTGCTAATTGGATCAGACCAGTCTTAATCTTCTTCTTTCCAATTGACCCTTGGGATGATTAGACACACTAGATACTTCTAGAGACTAATCTTTTTAAGGGACTGCAAAGCTAGCGACCTCCATGGCAAATATCCTTCCCTTTATTACCCTAAATGGCTATTTAGTGTCTATCAGGGACGAGCAAATGATGATCTTGGCACTGAGGAACATGAATTCCACTGGTGTGACTGTGTACCCTTCATGTTGTGAGCAGAGGAAAAGGAGGATAATCACACAGCTCTTCAGTCAGACATGCAACAACCTCTCCTGCCTTTTTTATCACTTATGTCTTCCTAGCACCAAAAGTTCCAGAAACAGGGTTTTTGAGGAAGTCTTGTGAGTTAAGGTAAAACAGACGGGCTGAGATCTGGAGATCCAGACCAAATCAAGGTGTCATGGGAAGTCAGGGAGAAAAGGAGACAAGTAGCTACCACTGGGTTGCTGAAGGAGACAAACTCAGTGGATCAGGATACCTCAAATAGTGTTAAAGATGACAGGATGATGTGATGTATCTGTCACATCCTAGCATTATTAAGTTCAGGAATGGTTGGTTAACTTAATATACAGTTAACTTCTCTCTAGACATGCCTAATTTCACTATCAGGGTCAACTATTTTGTCATGGTTTCCTCTTACTTAGAATAGCCTGTGAGGTTCAAGGGTGCTACTTATGGAGTATCAAAGTAAGTACACGGAAAAGAACATCAAACATTGCCAAAAATAGGGACAGGAAGTTCAGGCTTATGGGGCTGTGCAGTAGTGGTATATAAAGAAATGTCAGAAAGGACAAAAGATGGTGCTTTAATGCATTTCTGTTCAGTGCACCTCAATCTGACTGCATATCTGCAACCACTAAAATAAACACCTTAAAATAATGTGGAATCAAAAGAAACTTAAACTGACCTTTGCACCTGGGAGACGAGGAGGTGCCTGAAATGGAGGATGGGATATTACCATACAATTATTAGTCCTTTTGCTAACTTTGTGCCTGGATGAAAGAGAGTCTCAGAATACTAGAGTCTCATTAACTGCTTGCTGATAAGCTGTCTGACTGCCTGCTTCTCGTTCGGCTGGGAGACAATTAGTTTCCCACTGCTTGGCTTGAAATGCTGAACAGTTGAGCTTATTAATTTTTATCAATATATCAGCAGTGGCCTGAAGACCCTTTCTCTCAATTCCTTCTCTTTTTAGAGTCTGGACAAATGCTGCTGCTCCGGCTTGCACAGCCATATATCTCAGGGTCGGAGGTCTTGGGCTCATGTAGGGACAGGATTTTAAGAAACATGGAAAGCAACGCTGGGCTGTCAGTAGGTGGTGTGCCAGCACGGAGTTGAGTGAGGCATAACACGACTGAAATCCTTAAGGTAAAGTAGAGAGTGAAAGTGATCCTGCCTAGGACACTGTGGAGACTCTTCATTACCCTTTGCAAAAGCAGAAATAGAACCAATATTCTGGTTGACAAGCTAGACCATGGAGTTGTATGCATGGGCACGTGTGGTTCCTAGTGTAGTAATCCAGACTTGATCTGCACAGTAAAGGCTTACATGCAGCACACACAGATCTCATAGCCATGCCTCTAATAGGTAGAGTGTTGGACCACTTGGTTGAAGAGTCCTGTGTATGTGTCATAATCACATAAGTTAAATTCAGCTTGCTGCTTGTAGAGCTGTCAGCCTGAATGCTCTTGAAATTAAGCTTTCACAGTTTGCCATCTGGGTCCTGCATGAAGGCAAAAATGTTTCCCATCTCTAGTACCATGTATTAAGAGACAAAAATTGAAGTTTTCTATACACCTGCCAAGCCCACATCTTAGTACCAATTATGGTTGAGAGTTTTCTTGGAAAAACATCCATATTACAAAAATAAATCTTTTTGATAGCGTGCTGGATGCATTTAGTTTAGAAGTTAATGTTATTCGTGACTGGAATTGCACGCTTGCCTTCATAACCGTAGTCAGGTCTTGATCTCTTTACTCAGTTCTCATTCAGGCAAGAATTCCACTCACCTGAGTGATCTGAAATGGCTGCTAACTGTCCTACTCAGCCCTGGTGAGGCCACATCTGGAGTGCTGTGTCCAGTTCTGGGCTCCTCAGGACAAGAGAAACACGGAGTTTCTGGAGCGGGTCCAGTGAAGGGCTACAAAGGTGAATAAGGGTCTGGAGCATCTCTCTTATGAGGAAAGGCTGAGGGAGCTGGGCCTGTTCAGCGTCAGGAAGAGACAACTGAGAGGGGTTCTCATCAGTATATACAAGTGTCTGAATGGAGAATGTCAAGAGGATGGATCCAGACTCCTCTTAGTGGTGCCAAGCAACAGGACAAGAGGCAATGGGAAGAAACTGATGCACAGGAAGCTCCACTGGAATATGGGGAGCCTCTTTACTGTGTGAGTGACTGAACTGGGACAGATTGCCCAGAAAGGTTGTGGAGTCTCCCTCACCGCACATATTCAAGAACAATCTGGATGCAATCCTGTGCCACGCGCTCTGGGATGACCCTGCTTGAGCAGGGAGCTTGGACCGGATGACCCACTGTGGTCCCTTCCAGCCTCACCCATTCTGTGGTTCTGTGATCCAGTATTTAAGCCTCCAATCACTAGGATACATTTGTTGCTGAGATTTAATTCAGGATGGCTTGGCCCGTAGTGGTGATTTTAAATGACCTTAAGAATAACGTAAGGTGACTTTTATGAGTTTTTGATAGGAACGATGTGCATCTGCTGAAATAATAGCATTTTTAAAGACATGAGATGATTGGCAAGAGTTTTGTTCAAATTGTAACTGTTCTTCTGCAGAAGTCTCCTTTTCTATCTACAGGTGAACTAATGAATAGTCCCGTGTTTGTTTTGGTTGTGTGACCAGCACTAACTTTTTGAGTCTGCTGGGAGATAAGGTCTCTTCACAGCCCTAAGGTATGAAGAGGAAGGAGGTGACTGCAATGGAACCACCTTGTAATCCTTTTGATAACTGTGTGCCTAGGTGAAAGAAATTCTCAGAATAGTATTGTGTCATTAACATGACTACAAAAGGTAGCTAGATAGGAGTGTGAATACAGTCATTGGAGAGCAATGATGCAATTAATTTCTGTTTCTAAGTTAGTAACATAGATTCAGCTCTGAAGGGTGAGGCGAAGTGTGTGTCTTGCTTCACTCCAAGCTATCCTAGTGCCTCCATGCAGACCTTGCAAGCTGGAAGTCCCATAGCCTTCGTACAGATACATGGGAACCTGATAAATGAATGGGTGGTTAAAGACACACTGAATTGTTGATTTTGGTTGTCCTGTGGCTGTGATGTTTGTGTAGAAGTTACTTCTCTGAGTGCCAGCACACAGCACTGACACTTCTCTCTTTCTCTAACAGTGGTGCCATGTCCCCTGCATAACACTGGGGCCCTTCTAAAAGCTCAAATCCCTCTGTTTCAAGTAAGCATCTAAAGATACCGAAACCAGGGTGGTTGCTGGGCTGTTGTGCACTTTATGATTGTGTATAGGAGATATTTTGATCATTCTACAAGGGACCTCTCATTTTTAGTTAGTGAGTTTGTTTTATTGTAGGGTTTTTTTCTTTGTTTGTTTAGTTTTTTAAATTACAGCTTGATATTGTATACCTGAACCATAGCCCTAATAAAATAATTGGTAATATCAGCAACGGTAGTTTCATGAAAAGAGCTGCAGCTCTAGAGGTCTCTAACACATCAGTGATGGTTCTTACAGATATATTTGCATCTGGGGGAGCTGCATGAGTATTTACTTGCACATTTGTGTCTTTGCTGGTGACAGCATATTAATAAGCGCTTGTCTGTTTATTAACAGAATCCTGTTTTAAATCTAAAAGGGAGAAAAAGCAACCAAGGCTTATGTGCTTAAACTTTCCGTGCTTAGCAGCAAAGAAACATATAATCAGAAAAAGGAATGAGCTTGTGAATGAGTCCTTAATTTAAAAATAAGGCAACGTCATTGCATAATTATATTTTTAATTATTTGACTAATTATTGGCTAATTGACTATAATATGTGAAGACAGTGCTAACAAATCATGACTTTGGGAAATGTTTACTTTCAGGATCAATATAACAAGTATTTGCACAAACACTAATGCCAAATTGAAACATCTAGCCTGCCTCAAATCTGGATGTGGTTGGTAAAAATAGGATGTGAATCTCAGTTGGTTTCTTTAATTCTTTTTTCTGCAGAAAATTCTTAAAATCAAAGCATAAAGATCGAGAGAAATAACAATTTTGATTTTCAGATGAGTATACTCTTTTCAGAAATTATTAAGGTATTTTTTCCACACCAATTTCTGTATTTTTTCTAGAATCTGTTGTGTAGATAATATAAAACACTGTGACACTATTCTCCTTCTCTTTTCTCTAGTGGAATATTTCACTGGGGTTATTATCACAACTATTTTGCTACTTTCAATGAAATTAACATTGATTCCATTTGTTGAATTCATATGGAGACTGCAACTGCACTCTGCCTTATTACCAGATGAGTACAGTTTGCCCTTCAATAATTCTCTAAACTCTCAGATGCCTGGGAAATAATATGCTGGAGTGTTACTGAACTGTGACTGAAGCACCATTTGTGCGAAGTGTGACAGTGCACGAATGATATTCCACAATAAAAGTTCAAATGACATTAATCTTCCACAGAGGTTCATTGACTGGGAAGATGCCTCAAATGCAAAATAAAGACACTGTGGCTCCACTTCACATTATTTCAGAGAGGTTCCTCTGTATCTGTTCTTTGCAAATGTGTACGTCAATTACTATGATATACTTAAAGATAACCAATGAGAAATTTTAAAAATGTAATAGATTATATTATTTCTGCAACCGCATTAATGAAAACTTCACATTTAAATTTGCTGTAGAGAAATCCTCTTGGCAGTGGTATCATTAAGAACGTAGTGGCAGTGTAATCCACCCAGTTTTAGTCCCCGAGGATCATGGAGTATAACTCATTTTGTGGCTTGGTTTCCTTCTGCCATTTTGAATTACAGCCATTCCTCGGCTGAAAAAGGCACCGGCTCTGACCACTGTTGTTTTCTCACTTTGTAAGATCCCAGCACAAGGAAGTGGAAACAGTGCTATCTAAATGGAGATTTAAATTTACATGGAGATTTAAGTTGTATGAGTCTTGGAAATGGAAAGAATGACCTTTGAGGGACTGTGAAACATGTGCTAGGAACATGAGACTGGGAGATTTCTTATTCCACTTTCAACCCCTTCTCTTTTACTTACTCGGTTTTTGTCTCTTGTCCGTGTCCTCTCGCATTTTCCTTCCCTCCCTCCCTGAGGAACTGGAGGTAAGAAGAGCATTGCCCCTAGTGTCACACAAGTATTTGAGAATCAGTTACTCAATACCTGCACAATTTTGTAATAAAATTTCCTGAAAACTGTCTTTCAGTGTCCAATCTTGACTTGAAGAACTAAATTAGTGAGGAAAATGTAGACCAGTGAGGCTGCGATCCTGCAGCATAAATATCAGCCCATTTTTTCCTTCCCTGGTTTCCATCATTTGTTTAGCTGCGTATCACTGAGCATTCCATACTCCTCTGGAAGCCAAGACCCCATCTAAACTCATCAGTGTCTTCAGAAGCCAGAATTCACCTTTTGTGGCTGTGATTTTGCTGCAAACAGGGAGAATAAATCCAGGTCCTGGCAAGAGCACGTGCTGTTTGGTCCAGCAGTCCCTTGCTCAGTTGCTCAGAGCCTGAACAGCGAAATAGCCCCTAGGGACCAGTGGAATCCCATCCTCATCTAGGACTTGAAATTGATTTACTTTTTCATTTATCAGCAAGGAAATTGCTTTTTTTCAGGCTGTGATGAACCAACCCTCTGACATCATGTCATAGATTAATTGCAAAAGACCAGAGGGGACTGCTATGACCATCTAATCTGCCTTCTTGCATAACATAGACCTTTGGACTTTCACTAAATAACTCACACTTGAAGGCCAGTGTATCCCCAGGGAAAAGAGCCAGTCGTGATTTTATTGCCAGAGCCCACTGCATCTCTTAGCACATTTTCCAATGAAGCTCTCCATTAACTATTTTGTGGTCTTTTCAGTGTGTGATGTGTTAGTTGTGTTTTTTTTTTTTTAAATTTTTTTGATCAAGAGCTAATCAAGGAACTTCCTCTATGCCATCCATGAGGGGGAGACTCTCTCAAGATCATTTGCTTCCTGCTCCAGGAGGCTTGGTATTTTTATTTTGAATTGATGAGCACCATTGAGTGACAGCAACCATGAATCAGACCTCTCTCACTTCTTCTGGATGGTGCAGGCAGGTTCCTTGTCTGTTCTCTGGTGTGTAGTGGGACAGAAAGACACAATTTTAAGAAAGGGAACATTGTCTCCTAGTGCATAACCTATACAGCTGGGTACTCCCAGGGAAATGGGATTTGGATGGGGTTGATGCCCTCAGTCTGAAGTAGAGTTCAGATTTTACATCTCCTCTTCCTGGGCTTGGGATTCTGCCCCCACGTTGTTGTGCACAGGCAGGTAATCACTGTGGCTGCTCGATCTATCAGGAGAATGCCTGAATTCCTGAGTCCTCTTTCAGCAGGTAGTGGTGTGAAGCACCAAGCTCCAGTGCAGGCCTGCCAGGAACCAGCATTTCCTACCAGGTGGAGGTAGAAAGTTCCATATTCGGGAAACTTAGAGGACCAAAGGGAGAAAAAGACATTTGATGACCCAAATTGGATTCCCTGCAGACCAGCTGAGGAGCCTTTGCTCCCGAGTCATCAGGCTGGGACAAGGCATTTGATTTTCAGGTGTTGCCACCCTCATTATTAAGTGTCTAAAGTAGGTCGTCAGAATATAGTCCACGTCTTCACAGACTCCAGTGATGCTGGAGTGGTGCTGCAGTAATAGCTGTGAGATGTCTGCTAGAGCAGGATAGCTCTGGGGGCCAGATGAAGGAAATCACAGAGCAAAAACAAAAGCAAGAGGATGTCAGAGTATATGGCCAGGTTTGCCTGTGCATCTGCTCTTCGTGCAGCTGAGTCACTGCTCCTGTTAGGGCTTCTGCCTACCCAGGAGCCCCAGGCTGTGGCGGTGCATCCTCCACTTATTTACTGGTAAGGACCATCTCTGCCCACACTCTACAGTCAGCTGTATTTGCTGCAACAAAGATTAATAAGCTACTGGGTGATGAGTAAATATTTAACAACAGTTTTCTTTGCTTTGCTTTACATGTAAAATAAATATATTTGCAGAATATTCATTTTCCCTGGGTCTGGCAGCTTCCTAGAGTCTTTCACTTTTGACTTTCAGCAGATATGTTCATATGCTGTATCTAAAAGGATGGTGATGCAATCTTTATGTTTTGCACATAGCAAACATTATGTTTCATCCTCCTTTGAGAAAATCCCTTTCTGAGGTTTAAACTAAATGTGTCTCATCTTCATATTCAGTATGGCTCCACTTATGCTGCATCTTCCAAATTATTCTAACCCTTGTGTGCCTTTTTTTAGTAGGATTTTTCAAGGATTTTCAAGTTCCATTTTGTTCATAGAAAAATGTATTGATGAAACAAAAGGGATTTCTTTTAGGGATAGAAATAGTGATAATTTTATCTTAATCCTTATGTTTTAGTCTACTGTTGAATTCTTTGTTCTCTGGGTTCTTCCTCTATATCTGACTATCTGTCTTCAGGAAAAAGCACATCAAACAAGCTGTTCTGAATGTGGCTTGAAAAAGGCCTTGTAAGAGATATTTGCTTCAACTTCTGAGGAAATTATTGCCCAGGACTGTAT
Organism: Cnemophilus loriae; assembly: GCA_013397755.1. Classification (NCBI taxonomy): domain Eukaryota; kingdom Metazoa; phylum Chordata; class Aves; order Passeriformes; family Corvidae; genus Cnemophilus; species Cnemophilus loriae. Next base: position 1,115,151 of record VZTF01007007.1, on the reverse strand, counting down.
TTGGCCTTGCCACTGCTAACTAGACTTTAACCTTCAGCTGTTGTATTTGTTGCTTTTCTTCTTCTGAGTCTTCTTCAGCTGAATTCCTTGGTGAGCTGATGGCAGTTTACTGATTCTCCATTGCAGACTGGTATTTGCTGAGATTGCAGGTATCTGTAAACCTAACTGGGTCACAAGTTTAAAATTATGTCCATTGTATCTCTGTTAACTACCTCACTTTTATAAAAAGCAATTTGAAATTGTAGCATCCATCTAATGATAATAAATAAGATAACAGTAAATCATATTCTGTGCTTGACCAGCACTAGTAACATGACCGTTGTGGAGGAGATACTTCTTATTTTTCAGAAAGAAAACAGTAGTTTTGGGAGCTTGCTGATTCACACTTGAATACCATTTTTCATCTGATAATTGTAATCTTTCTTAACTCTGTCATTAACAGATGAAAGCAACCTCTGTCCCCTGGATTTAATAATATGGTGTAACTAGTTTTTGAGTGCTACTCAACCGCACTGCAACTTTTATTACGTGGCAGAGTCATTCCTGTTAAGTTCTGCCATTCTTATCAGTTACTTCTAGCTCTTTGTTTTCTAAACCCTTCAATTACCCTATGTAATCTTCTCAGGGTCGCCTCAGTAGAGAAGGGGTGGATGTGCATCTCTTTTTGCCCTTTCCCTCTCCTCACACTGTACTCAGTAAATATGATATTTTTATTTTATTTTCCAGAGGGAACAAAGCAAAATGATTGGTGCTTCAAGTCTCTTGGAAAGTAAGGAAAACATCACAGAAAACTTCTTTGCACTAATGCAGGAGGAGAACAAAGCCTTGAACAAAAGACTTAAATTCCATCTGTCATTTCCATCCACTACTACATCTACCAAAGACTGAACTTTTATCTGACTGAGCTGGGTGCAATGATATCTAACCGTGGTGCCACTGTTCACTGCAGAGCATAGACCTGGCCTTTTAGCTTTTTGAAACTGTTAATATAGATTTAAGTGCAGCAGAGGAGGCATGAAGCCATGAATGCTTTATTGGAGAGCTCCAGATCATCTCTCAGCAGGTGAGTCCAGTGCCATCACTTAAAAGATTAACCTCCTATCTCTACACCAGCAATTACGACAGGAACTGCCTTATTAGGTAAAGCATATTAGATAAATTGAAACTCTAACTCTATTGATAAATTCATTCAGTAAAGCTGACCTCATGTCTCCCAGGCTACATGGAAAAATCTGTAGTCTTTGTTCTTTCATGCATAGGGATTATCAGCCTAATGAAGAATTAGTGAGTGTCCATGTGACTTAAAGAGCATATTAAGAATGTGTCTGTTTTGCAAATGTCTAACCTTGCCGTGTACCATACAATCTTTGGGGCCTCACTTCAACAGTCAAGCTCAATAAGACATAACTTGTGTCCCTTCCCTTTCCTAGGAGGAATTTGCAAAGCAATCATTCCTCTGAGCCAGCTTCCTCCAAGAGTGTTACATTATTTCTAAGCTTTGATTTCAGCTTCCTTTCACCCTGGTGTGTTGAGCAGGTACAACATTTCTGTGCTAGGGGAGAAAATTGAGAGAAAGGGCTGTTAATATTCAAGATTTCAAAAGCAGCAGTGCGTTTTCATGAGTTCTTCGATCTATGTGACTCTCCTCACAACCACTGCTCATGGAAGCACGATTTGGCTGTACCTCCAGACAAAATAGTATGGTTGCAGTGGTAGTGCTGGGTTGATGGTTGGACTTGCTGATCTTAAAGGTCTCTCCCAACCTTGATGATTCTACAAATCCATGATTCTGTGAATGGATTCTATGAATGGAGATTCTATGCTCAGTGCATCATGAGTCAAAGCCTATGATGTCTCATGATGTAAAAAAAGGTATCACCATGGAAAACACAGGCCAGCATGACTAGGCTTGGTAAACATGAAAAGTCTTTGCCAAAGCTGAGAACCTAAATGCTCACTACCTGTTCTACCGACAGACCTATAAGATTACACTTTCATCTTGTCTTCAGACAAAAGCAAGACAACTAAGTTTTCTCTTTTTTCCATTTAGCAGGATAGACCATATCATTCATCAACAGTTTTCTCCATAGAGTATTAAAAGTTAGCATGATGTTTTAGAAGCAGCTTAACAATGTGACTGTTTTGAGGGTTTCCTAGTTTAAGTCATAGAATCATAGAACGGCTTGGAAGGGACTTCAGTGATCATCTAGTTCCAACCCTGCTGCCATGGGCAGCCAGGTTACTACCTGGCAGTCTACTAGACCAGGTTACTCACACCTCATGAGGATGTTGAAAACCACAGTGAGGTCTCCCCTCAGTCTCCTCTTCTCCACACTTCAACTAACGAAGTGACCTCAGCTGTTCCTCATAAGGTTTCCTCTCCAGACCCTTCACCATCTTCATTGCCCTTCTCTGGACACTCTATAATAGCTTAATGTCTTTTCTATGTTGTGGTGCCCCAAACTGCACACAGCACTCAAGATGAGGCCACCCCAGTGCAGAGCAGAGTGGGACAATCCCCTTCCTTGCCCAGCTGGTGATGCTGTCCCTGATGCCGCCCGAGACACGGTTGGCCCTCCTGGCTGTCAGGGCACTGCTAATGCATGTTCAACTTGCCATCAACCAGGACCCCAGAGCCTTTCCTGCAGTGTTGCTCTTTGGGTCACATCTAAGCTGTTTGTCATAAGGGGAAACTTCAGATAATAAGTTTTCTAGTGAAAAAAAAAATTAGATGATTCAGATGGGGTCGGGAGTCTTCTCGGTGGAGGTGGCAGGGATAGAAAGGCTGGGACATTGATCAACTTAATGACTGGGAGAAGGTGCATGTGGGAACAGGGACAAGAGGACCTGGAGTGAAGACGTACATAGTGCAATGAGTCTTTTACAATCATATAACTAATCCATCCCCCCTTAAGAGAAAAGAGCCAGTCTGACAGCAGGAAAAGAGTATAAACCTTTTATCTCTGCATCTGATGGAAGGAATCATATGTGTTTGTCTTCCCTTGGACTCTAGCTTTATTCCATCAGCTCTGGTGAAACTGACATACAAGCAGGTTTTAAATGAACTTTCAGAATCTCTTTCTGGATCTGACAGTGTCTTGCTCTGCCTGTAGTGGCAGTAAGCCCTATCTGGCAACTGTTTCTGATTGTGGCATTGGGTTGCTTGTCTCTTGGTTGATGTGACACAGAATGCGTTAGGCAGATGTTATAGGAACTTTCCACTAGCTAAATTTATTGTTACCAAGTGCTAACATCCCAGCTCGATAGGGAAGGGTTTGAGGTGCAAAATCTTTAAACCACTTGCTGAAGACCAGGCATAAAACCTGTGGTAACAGAGGTATTTAGGTATCTAAGTTCCATAGAAATTAGTGGCACAGGACACCTAAACATGAATGTGAGTATGGCCCATGAGTTTTGATAGAAGTGAAAACCACACCCAATGCCGCCTGACTGGAGTTTCTGCTGTGACTATACTGCTGTGACTGCAGTAATCTTGTCCACCTGTTTAGCACCTTGGGTTGCCAGCACCCCAATTCGGCCGCACATAACTGCAGAAAGGCTTGGAGTACCTTCACAAATGTTGTTCTTTCTCTCAGAAAACACTCTGTATGTCTCTGGTTTATGGGTTGAAGCTATACTTCTAGTGTCTTGCTGGATTTGTGCTAGCATAAATGCCTTTTATGGGGCAGTGAACTGAAAAACTAGAGACATAACAAGTTATAGACCAGTCAAGCATCAGGCTTCTCCCTATAATTAATTTGTGAGATGTGAGAATTGCTGTTTGTGTAGGAAGATGTGTGACAGCCTCCATGTACCATGTGTCTAGTCAAGCCTGTCCATGGTTGGTTTGTCTGGATATCAGAACATCTGAAAGTTTTTCTTGGTACTCAGTCCCATTGCATGAATATGTCTCTCTGCCTCATCAACTCTATCTCTTTTCAAACCTCATCTTGAAACATATCTTTCCTCCTTTGCCTATGTCTCTTAATTTTTCTTTCCTTCGGTCATTGTCCTTACGACTGAATGGTTTAATTTATTCACCGTGCAATATCTTTATGATGCTGTTTTCTGTAATTTATATCAGATACAAGAGAGTGGACAATGCTATTTAATTCCATAGGGGGGTTTAGGATGCAATTTCTACAAAAGGTACTTATGAAATAAAGTCATGAATCTGCAAAAGACTTACTCATGCAAATAGTTACATTAAAATTGCTGGTGCTGCCCATGTGAAGAAGTTGTTTCCAGGTTGGACTCTCCTGTTTTGTACCTGGATACCTAAGCATCCAAAATGGATTGTCTTCTAAAAGTCCTCTTGGGAAGATAAATTTTCTAACAGCTGCTTGATCTATAGCATGGTGTGACTCCAGGAAGGTTCTGGTTTATGGTCACATTGGGCAATAATCAGTTGGAGCCCCAGCCAGCTCTAAGTGTTCTGGGAAGGTGTGCAGTGTGGAGGGTGGAGGTTGGTCACTGCGCTGACAGCGCCTTCAGGAGGCAAACCGGAGCATGCACAGTCAAAGCATGCTTTTCCTCATGTACTTTAAAGGAAGATTCCCCTGATGCCTGATCTCCTTGATGGCCAGAAAGAAATGCTTTCTGGAGGCATACTGAGTCTTGGAGGTCTGCCTTACCTTGGGAGAATTTTTCTGTGGTGTCATTACAAAAAAACCCACATGCTTCAAATTTATTTTAGAGTCAATGCTTTTGAAATTTACTGTTCTTTTGTTTAATGTTCCTTTTTTTTTTTTTTTTCCTGAGAGTGGCTTTACCTCCTATTAGGTGTCCAGTGTATATATAGCAGACTAGAATTACAGGGGAAAAAAAATTACTCAGTATTAAACAGGAATACAAACCTCCAAGATTCTGGCTTTTTTTCTGAGTGTCCTTTCCACATGAGACCAATCTCAGCTGTGTTAAAATATTCTGTGCTGGCATGTTTCTTCCCCTAGAATATCTCCAGTTCACTAGGCTCGAATTATGACATGTATCCCTGAATATGAAAGCTTTTGGCTGAGCCTGAATAAGCTTTCTGGTAAGACAGATGTTCACTCTTTGGATATGTAATAGAAAACCCATCCAATGTCTCATCAGTACAAAACTGATGATGTGATCCAACTTCAGGTGCTTTATCTCCTACAGAAACTTTTATATCTATTACCTGGAAAATGGCATGATGATTTCAAATTGGATTCTAGATGCTGATGGAGGCTGTACCCTGATTCACTGACAACACCGAGTCTTTCAATTTATTATCTCTCTGTTGGTGGTGAGAGGGGTAGGAAAGCAAAAGGAAGACGCAAACCCATCAGTTGTATTTTTTCCTTTTTTAGACCTTTCTTTTTCTTAAAGTTTCCTTTGTCCTAAAGCAGACACCTGTTTTTTCACTCTGCTGCATGATGGAGGGGCAACTCCATCCAATCCCCAAAGCAGCTCCTTTTCCTGACCCTTGCTTTTATGTATCTATTGTCTCACAGGTGACTTGCACTGTCTTAGAACGTCTTCTTAATCACACTGATTGTGCTAGCTAAAATGCATCAGGGATGGAAAGGTAAGAAGAAAAATTTAGCAGCTCAGAATAATAGATCAGGTACTGCACAGACTTCCCATTTCCCTGACCAATGAGCCAGATATTTTGTGAACCAGGTTTTAGGGATGGCATCAAGTAATCCGTTCAGCTGCTGGGCTGTTGTCTGAAATTATTTTTTTCCCCTGTAACTTCCTAATTTAAGATAACTGTGAAAAATATAAAGTAATTCTTTACATTTTGAAGTAAAAATATTGAGCAAAGAATGTTTTGCTGAGGTTTAAGAAATCTTACAACGTCCCTTAAAAAATCAGACCTCTCCTTCAGGAAGCAACAGTGACATCGTGGCACTCAAAAGGATGCTTTAGATAGATGGACTTTTTTGTAGCCTATGTTAGTCCTCACAAAGGATTATATCCAGTCGTGACATATAGGTGTTCTTTAGATAACTTTTCGTAAATTCTGCTTTCATAATGACTTGGCTATGAAAACTGGTGGAAAGGCCAATTTTTAACAATCTAGGTACATGTCAGGTAAACTTATTTTGGAACTGGTATATTTTGCTCTCTGAAAAAAACAATCTCTATTTTGAGCAATACTCTGTGTGTCTTCCAACACAATTTCATTCAGCTATTCCTTAAAATAGCTCACTGAGGCAAGGAAAATAAGAAATATTTCAATTAGGAGATAAAAATTACAGTCATAGAACAGAGTAATATTTGTGGTAAATACTGTATTATCTTTTGCATTCAAACTTGGTTTCAGGAGAGAAAGAGATTGGCCGGAATGTAAGCTTGTAATTTGATTTAACCAACGAGGCATTCGAATGCACAAAGGGGGCAGAAAGCAGCTCATCTTTTCTGGGGCAGACAGAAGACAGTCCACGACAGAAGAAGGTGTCCCGATCCCTTGTGTGTGCCTTGGCAGTAGGGAGGCTGAGCAGTGTGGGTTTGGGAGGAGTGCAGCTACGTGGCTCGGTGTAAATGAGTGCTAATAAGACCAATACACCACGTTACCCACGCCGTTGTACCGCTGTCTGCTGTTCCGAGGAGAAAAGCGAAGTGGAAGAGAACAAAAGGGTGGGAGTGACAGGGAGACGAAAAGAGAGTTGCTGCTGTAATCAGCATTTCACTCAACTGTGAATTTTAACAGTTTCTCTGTAGTTCAGATTGTTATTTTGTCCACTAGGTACCTGTACAAGATAATGATGATGGCTGACAGAATATTGCAGTACAGCCGAATTCTCATGAACTTTGCAAACAGGTCTCTCGTCCAATATGCTTCAGCCTATATGAGCACAGCTTAGTCATATTGCCACATTGTTTTTGATGCTACATTTAATTTTATGAATAAACTGGTTTCTAAATTGCTAACCAGTTGTCTGATTAGCTGCTACAGATACAATTTAATCTAAGTGCTCAAGTAAAGTGTAACTGCTGCTTTTATGACATTATCAGTACCCTTGTCATGTCTGTCTAACTGGCATTTGTGAAACCTATGGTCATATGATAAAATTCCTATAGAAATCACTGAAGAAAAGTATGAGCATTTGTAAGTAAAACCAACTGTTATATTTAGTTTATTGTAAATAGTACATGTTATCCTATGACTTAATGGTTGGTTGAATTTCAGTACAGAATGTGGCAAGCTACGAAGTATAGGAATAGATCACATATATTTCATTCTTTCTCTTCAAGTATCTACTCTTGCTTCTTTGAGAAATCAAGAGTATATTTTTTCAAGGTTTATCTTCCAGCCCCCAGGAAGTGCTTATTTTAGTATTTGTGGGGTACAATCTGAAAACACAGGGCTTAGCTTGCATTCAAAATGAGTTTCTGCAACAAATTTAGATGCTGATTTTCCAGAGATCTGCAATTTGTTCCTTGAAAGCAAACATTATGACCACGACTCATGCCTGTAAAGGCAAAGCTGATCACCTGATAACATGCTGGAATACTTGCACCTTGTGAAGTAGGTCGTGCCACCCCATTCTGTAAGAAGAGACACGGAAAAGTGAGGTTGTGTCATGCACGGGAATGTGAACAAAGCACTATAACACAATGATGATGAGCAGGTCCTCCCACTACACAGTTTAGATGCCTGTGAGGTGAATTATTTACAGCTAATGGAAAGAGAGAGAAGCTCCTCAGAGGACCATTCAGACTTAGCCTTGTGAATCCTGGTAGAATAGCCTGATGTCTTACTCTGTTGGCAGCTTTTTCGTAGTTTAGAGTTAAGGGACATTAGAACAAGAATAAGAACCAAACAGAAGCCATACACTATAATAAACACTACAGACTGGCCAGGGAGGATGCAGCCTTGATGGATGTTGGATAGCATGCCAGGAGGGCAGCTGCTCCCCATCACAGGATGTGGAGTGTGCTGTGAACCAGCAAGAGTTAATGTGAAGGACATCCCCTCCCCTGTCCTGTGTTAAATCTGTGCCTACCAGCTATTTCATTTCTCAGTTTATCATATGTACCTTTGGTCTTGCATACTCAAGGTCAGAATATGTCAACACGTGGTAGTGAACAATATGTGCTGGCTTGTACAGCTTTTTTTCTTGCAGGGGTGTTTCCTTTTTTCACTGCATAAAATGGTTAAATGTTGTATTTTGCCTACTTATTACTAGAGCTCTTGTATTTGCTTTCTATGGTTACCTGAGTTATTTTCCATCTGTTTCCTCACATCACTTTCAACTGGCTTAAACCTACTGCCTGATTGTGGCACCTTCCACGATGCAGTGTAATTAACCACAGGCAACTATTCAACATATTAGACATGAAAGCAACATAGCGTGGTTTCTTTTCTGGCTTCATGACATGTGAAGGCCAAAAGAACTGCTTTATTCTCTCCAAAGCTTCTCTACCTTTCTTTGGTGTGTGATCAGAATATTTTTAGATGGCCTTGCGAGTATATAGATATACCTAGGACACCTTGCAATAGTATTGCTTTGGCCTTTTAAACACCCCTTCCACACAGAAAAGAGGAGAATGTTGGCAACTGGTTAATATGTAGCAGAAGAAATTAAATGCCTCTGACAGTAATTGCCTGAAGAAAATTCAGAAGATGAGATAGCAACAACACAGCAGACACAAAATAACTACATTAAGAGCACAATAGCCATATGTCAACATTATATTAAGAAAACAGTGCTTGAAATGGTCAGGTCAGATACTTTGCCAAGAGCCTGACATGTGGTTGCCAAACTAGTTTTGTCGGAGAAAACAGTGTATGGAAAAGATGCAAAAGTCATCTACCTCCTCCAGACCCTACAATTTGAAGTCTCAGTGGGTCAAACTGAAATTGTTTACTGCAATTGATGAGGAGTGTTAATGGGGAAAGGAAGTGTTAAAAATGAAAGCCAATTGTTTTTCATTGCACAGTCTTCTTTGAAATAATGACTCTAATAAAACGATGTAGTTGGTTAACAAAGCAATTTTTTCCCCATGTAAATATTGACTCTTAAAACATTTGTATTACATTACGATCTCCTCCTATCTATAACTAACATGAAAAATAAACTGGGTGTGCACATTAAAAATTAAGCTAATTTTTGATTGTGCCTTTCTGACAAGTCTCAGTTTGCTGATATTTAAGGAGGTGGTTTAATTTCAGACCTCCTTACCTTTCAATTAAATATGATGAATTGCCCTATTCAGTAAAAAACCACTGATCTCTAGAAAGTGTGAATAAAGAGGCCATTGCATTGATACCATTTTTAGAACAAAGACATAGACTCATTTCTGGTAACACTGGGTGCTATATATATTAGTTAACCTCTCTAAAATTCTGGTATTTTTGGTAGAGTTTTTAAATATCAGTATCCAATAAGTTTATTTTCCTTGTAAAGGTTCGGTCTGAATACTGGGAAACACTTTTTCATTGTGAGGATGACTGAGCACTGGCTGCCCAGGAGGGTTGTGGATTTTCCATCTTTGAGGACATTCAAAAGCTGTTTGGACATGGTCCTGTACAACCAGCTTTGGGTGGTCCTGCTTGAGCAGGGCCATTGGACCAGGTGACCTCCAGAGATCCCTTCCAGCCTTAAGTGTTCTGTGATTCTAGAAAGAGATGACTGGTGCAAAGGGCCTATTAATGGTCCTCTCTTCTTTTTTGGAGGGGAGCTTCTGGTACGTATCTGGACTTACATGTCATCTGTATTATTTTGATAAGAACAGATAAATATGCAGCCTGCTGTAAGGTGCCGTAGTTATATGGTTTAGCCTGTTTATTCTAGCTGAAAACCAGGAAAAAAATACCAACCCAGCAAACAACTCAGTGAGTATAAGGTATCTGGGCACAGATTTAACCACATCTACTTTAGGTCTTTTAAAGGTAAAACTGTCAGCAAAATATCACACCCCAAACTGACACAGTTTCACCAGTGTGAATTTTTATATATAGGCCAACTCTTGCTCTACTATATGTAAAATGAATCACAGGCTGCAGTCCAATTCCCTCAACAAAAAATAATTGGCAGAAACCTCTGCTGCCAGATTTGGCAGTGCAGAAGCTCTGCAGGCATGCAGGCTGGTTTAGTTTTGTTTTCAGAGGCACTTCTTCAGGACAAAGTTACCCTATGTAAGTGAGGCATCATTAGGATCTTGCCCTGCTGTTGCCCATTTATTTAGGCTATTTAACTCTGTGTACACTTGACCACTCTCATGGGAGCTATATACCCTGATGCTGTATATTATCCTGGATATTAGTCCATGAACAGCTCAGGAGCACAAATGATATTCCCAGTCTGCCCCATCTTTTTTGCAAGTGCTGCAGCAATGGTACCACCTGGACTCCCAGCCTCTACATCGTTCTGTGGATACTTTTGTATAATCATGAGCTCTGTCCACCATGCAGCACAAAACCTGCATACTTTTGAACATTGGGTTCTTTTTTCCCTTACTGTCTGTTTTCTAAGATGTTCCCTTCATATCAATTCTTTTTTTGTTAAATATAACACCTAGAATTGTACCTTTTTGCACACTCTCCCAAATAAAAAATGAAATTACTGCCTAATTAACTGACTATAAGAGCTGAGGTTTTATGAGAAAAACAGAGGCTTCATTAGAATTCAAAGCTTGGCATTATTGCAATGTATGCAAAACCATTTCTGTCATTGGTTAAATTATCACTTACTCAATTTCATCTATCTTATTAAAAGCTACATTGGAACAGCCTGTTGCTTAAATGAACATACCTCCCCATGAATATGTTGTTTTGATTCCATGATTCTTTTTTTATTAAATCTGTTTATGAGCTGAAGGAAGTGAAAGACAAGTGGAAAAAATTAGCAGCTGATATCCCTGGTTCTGACTAGATACTACTATGTGTTTAATATTTAGTTGATTTTAGATTTACAAATAGTCTTGATATGTATGCAGTACTGAAATGGTAAATATTCCTTCACTGAGTATTTCTCAATAAAAATAACAGTGAAAGTAATGTTTAATGGGGGCTGGTTTTTTAAAAGGCTTTTTTGTCTTTGAAATACATAGGTGACTACTTGGTTAAAGAAAGTCTCACTGTAATTAGTGACACACACTTATAAGAAGTTGAAGTGTTCAAATTCATGTTAAGGTTTTCTTATGTTTAAAATCCATCCATTAGATTAGGTGGAAGGGTCATAAAGCATTCTGTGAATTCCGGTGGTGATATATCAGTCTTGAAGGGTGTTAACTTGGTTCTCCAGTTCTGATTTGTTTGGAAGAACATATTAATTGCTTGTTAGACAGAATTAAACCATTTTCTGCTAAAAAAGAAAAACAGAATTACTGAGAATAAAAAACTGGATCTTTGCAGATCATTTTCATTCTGAATACAGCAGCTTGTTTTGCAAAAGGCAGAACAGGAGGATTCTGTCTTTTTGGATCTTTGAACAGCTCTGAGAAACAAAGGCTGATAGAGCTGAGAGCTGAGAAAGAGGGAGCACTTTATCCCTGCCAAAAAAAGAAAATAAAAATTCTTGAGGTCATAATATTATGTGGTCTGCCTCAACATCTTTCCTGGCTCACAGCTCAAGCATTCAGGAAAATGATTGCAGAGAAGCTCTTTCACCTGAAAGCAAAAACGCTTGGTTCTGTTGCAGTCACAGATTGTAGCTGGGGGCCAATCCTGTCTCTCCTGAGCCAGGGCAGAGTCCCATTAAAGTTAATGGATAATAACTTGGGCATCGGGATGCACATGGGTTAAGTCAAGACCAAAGTCATAGCCGCCAGAAATCCAGGCAGAGGGGTCTCTTAAAAATGATATTCTGACATGACAGTGTCCAGTTTAGAATACCAGCCACTTCAAGCAAGTGCACAGGTCTGTGTTCTGTGTGTGACACGACTGTAGAGGAGACACTGCTGGGACAGGCAACAAAGTGAAGGGTAAATGTCCTCATGCTCTTATAAATGTCTTTTTTTTTAGAAAAATCATGGTACTAAGTGAATTTTCTAGACATAGAATTCGCGCAAAACCACATAGAACTTAACAAAACCCATATTCTTACAGTAGGATTGTAAGTATTCATTTAAAAATGACAGGCCAAGGCTGTCTCTGTGCTACATAGCCTGATGTATTCTCATGAGAGCTGCCCTTTCCATCATGTATTAAGTTGATTTTTGCATAAGAGCTGTGTGGAGGAAGGACCTACCCATTCACATGAACCCGTGCTCATCCTTCACTGTGTTGAACATAAGTTCCCCGTGTGATGGACAGAAAGCTTGACAGGGATCCTTCGTGAGTAGAATGCTTCACTAAGGAGGACCACATGAACTTGAGAAGTGGCCTTGATTACTTCCTACAATAGCAGCTTGCGTGTTGTGTCAATAATATATTGATCCCTTAACAGTAGGTAGATGAAAAGGAAGCAATTTGCTATATCTACCTGCAAATCTGCCAAATATCTAGCTGTTTCTGGGGCTTGATTGTTGAATGAACTCTGATTCCCCAACTTTGCTATTCCATATTTTAGAAGGTTTTCTATTTGCTTCTGTATATGGTGATTCTTCTGTGTTGGTTTTAATTTTCCTTTTGTTTAGTTTGAATCTCCAGCTTTTTAGAACATATTGTATTTAAAACCGAAAGGACAGTCATCAGCTTTTCATGATAATTTCAGTTTGCACTTGTGCTCTCAAATGGGTGTGAAGAATACATATGGGAATATTTTTAATTCAGTATTTGTATTCAATAGATTTTACAGAGTTTGAATAACCCTTCCAAATCTGAAATATATGTGCATAGATACAAAACTTACTTGTTGCAGTGGCCTTGCCATATCTTGCTCTCTGCCTTGATTGCTTCAATTCTTATGTTTTCAGCAAAGAGCAATATTGGATATTTTAGAAACACTGATGGAAGCCTTCCTTTGTGTAATTTCCTTTTGCGTGCCTTAAAACCAGTGATCTGAACCTTGTGTTTTGTCGCTGACAAGGATGTGTTTTTCTCTTTCCTCCTTAAATCTTTAGCAGCCTACCAGACCTCTTGATTTGTCTGCCTGGTGTATGTCTGCCTTATCCTCACCCCTGAGCTGCCAGAGTCAGGAGCTCTCACCCAAGCTTGGCATTGTCACTGCCAGTCACTTGATCTTGGCTATGAATCCATGCTATCAAATGAAAAAAAAACCCCAAAAACAAACCCTAACCCATCTATATCCTTCATTAGGTCTGATCTTACCCTTAGGTAAGACAATGATAAGTATTTTGAGGATAGGGTGGGGCTTTTTTTAAAGCATTTGAGATATTTGTGCTTTAGTAATGATGTTGTATTGGCCATAAGGGCTAGATACTAACTTACATCATCAGGTTTAAATTAAAGTGGTCGGCTCTATCACAAATCCTGGAATTTGTCCATTGAAGGCAATAAAATAACGTTTGGCTTTTTCTGAATTTCTGTAACTTAGTTTGTGAAATAAAGGTCATCCAATTTTTCAGATTCAGTTGTCTAAACTTGTTTTGTCCATCTGTTTTTGTCCTGGCATGTAAACCAGAAAATCCTTCGCGTAAGTGCTGTTTCATTGTTCTTCCAGAACAGTGTGGATGAACAATCAAGAATATTATTGTTCTCTAAATAAAACAGAATTGTTCTCATTTTCTCTAAAGAGGAAAATATCTATTAGCAAGACTGATAGTGTTTGAAGTCTATAGCAAAATAGTGATTATATATTTGTTAGTAATCAAGATAAAATATCACTTCATTTTTAAAATGACATCTAAGATACAATGAAACAAAAAAGATGTAAATAATTAAAAAAATTTTAACATCAATGTTTATTCTTCTTATTTTTTTCTTTTTTTAAATTTCTGACAGACTCATTTGTAGCCGTCTTCCTATTTGGCCACAATTTAGTGGGTGTGTATTTCAGCAGTTAACAGTGAAGTAATTTGCTTCAGCTTTCATGCATTTATAAAATAGATATGAATTATAAATGTTGTATAGTTTTAACACTATAAAAAACTAATAGTCCTTGCTTTTGTCACTGCAATGGGTAGATGAAAATAATGTAAAATTTATAAAGTGTCTGTTGATTCAATTTTTTGGGGTCAGATTCTGATCTATATTTAGATTTGCTAAATTACAGAAAAGTATCAGTGAGATATGACGGTCAGAGGTTTACATGCTGCTTCAGAGAAAGCTGAAAACAGAAGTGCCTGAAATTGTTAGAAACTAATGACAGAGTCAGTGTGGGTGAGCACTGAACAAAGACAGAGATAAGGCAGAGCTAAACGCTTCAGAAATGTTGCTGTTTTCTGGCAGTAGTGCTTTTTGTACCTTTGATGGGGAAGGATGGCAACCCTGTTGTCACATGAAGTTGTCACCACAGGAGCGGTGAATACGACTTTCAAGCAGCATGGGCTAGGTCGGGGTTTTACCTGAGGTGGTGGCATGAAGATGATGATGACAGGCAAAAATAGTTCAGCAGGGCACGGCAGAGCCGCCTCGAAGGACTTAACCTTCACCTGGCAGCAGCCCTGCTGCACTGCGGAGCTTCAGCTCGTGCCATGGCACAAGGCACAGCACGGCCTGGCTGCAGTCAGTATTGTCAATTCCTTCAGAGAAATGCTAGCTGGCTTGATAAAGTATTGCTCCTCGTTAAGGAAATAATTGTATTGTGGAATAACTGGTGTTCCATATCAGCACTTGAAGCGATGAGAAGGAAGCTGCTCTCTAGGATGCCTTTGTGAGTTCTGCAGAAACCAGTCAACTAAGAATTAAAAAGGATACGTAAAAAAATATAGTATTTGGGTGAGACTGAGGTAAAGACAAGCACAAGACAAGTTAATGCATCAAAATTATTTGTGTAATGCAGCAGCAACAATTTAACATCATTTCCACAGGAGAAAACATGGCCTGCAAATTTTCCTTTTCCATGTCAATTAGCTTTCCTCATGCTTCGCCAAATGCCTTTAGCAGCACCTAGAATTATTGTGATAATGGAAGTTTAACTTGGCAAGAGGCAGAGGAACTCAGTCAAAGCCAGAATAATGAAACAAACCCTTCACACTGACTAGGGAGTAAACACCCATCTCTCTCTGACTCTCGTATGTCTGTGGCATGTAAGTGTTTATGTACCCCCTCACGCAGCACGGCAGTGATGTGAAGTGGTCAGTGGGCTATTCACAGGCTACACTGGCCTGAACAGACTGTCCTGCACTCAGACTTAAACTTGTCTGGATTCTTTATAATGTGGACACTGCTACCATATATCCAGTTGTCCTTGAAAATAATTTATTTTTTCCTTGACTGGCAGGAAAAGACCACTTTGCCATTTGCTCAGTGTTTCAGGCCTGCCTAGGCTACTGGGTCTGAGCAGGCTCTGCACACACTGGAGGGCAGCTGGGCATGACAGGTGAACTCTAAAGGTACAGTAAGCCTCAAGTTCCAGGATATATTGTTCTGCCTGTATTTGCATAACAGATTTGTCAAGATCTGTATGCATTATCTGCATTATAGAAGAATCAGGCGCAGAAGTATGGCAGCCCTAGATACAGACACCAGTTCACATGCTGTTAATATTCCATTGCTACTCTGAGTGGAAAAACATCCATGTGTGCTGCTACAGGATTATCTTCAGACAGTGGCCACACCAAAAATTTGTCTAGGTAAATCTTTTTGCTTTGCCATAGTCAGGTCTTGCTATGCCCATGGATTGTTGCACACCAGGATGAATTTTAAGGATATTCCACTGGCAAGAATCTCCCCCAAAAAATGAAACAAAAGTCATACTGCCTCTCATTTTGCTTATAATGGAACACAGCCCTCTAACTTCATCTTGTAAGTAGTTTGAATTGAATCCTCAGGTGGTGCAAATTGTCTGCACTCCACAGAGGAGTGGTGTTTCTGTGTGCCAGTGTTCCTGGGGGTGTCAGTGGGAGCTCTTCATACTGAGCACTCACAAATGCAAACCTGTGGCAAATGAGCCTGACTTGAATGTGTTTGTGAGCGTAGATTGATCTTGCCATGAAGCAGAGAACAAATTTTATTTGAACTCTGTCCCCCTCGTAACTTTTTCTTTGCAATTCTCAATATGTTTTTGCATTTAGGGACTGCGGAGACCTTCTGTAGCTGTGCTAACACATGCCAGTTCCCCTGGGTTAGACTAAAAAGCTGTTTAGCCTGGTAAAACTCCTCACAGCTGTTAACCAAAGATTGTGTTGGATGAGGGGCATGCCCCATATGTCAGAGGGTGCAGAGTTCACATGTTGATAGGGTTTCACATTTTAATTTTGCTTTCTAAACCCACAAATAATGAAGACTGAATTGCAAGCCTCCTATGGCAGAATGATTGCAAATAAAGCAAACTCTGATTGATCTGAATTAGACAGTGAAGTACTGTTTCGCCTACCTAACCTAGGAGCACATAAGCATTCACCAGAGAAATGAGTGACCTGCCTCATCTTGTGCATTGTGAAGTCATCTTGGCCACAGTTCTGCAAAGACAAGTACATGCTCAACTTTTAATATGAGGACTGTATTTAAAAGTAGCTTTGTCTGTTTCTGAACAAAACAGGTTACATACACTTGGATATGAACACAGCATTGAGTTTCAACACCTCTACCAGAAATGGGCCATCCTCTGCATATTGTAATAGATAGGGTGTGAGATCTCTAGTTGCCCACCTGCCTACAAAGTAAAATGCATTATTAAAACCGTTTTCATAAGATTTGAGTTGCATTATGCTTTTTTCCAACTTTGATAACGTTTTTTAAATTTAAATTTAAATTTAACATTTTTTTTCCCAGGATGACAATATATGTTATAGAATGTTTATAATTTAGTTGAAGAGATTTTCTCTGCTTTTTGGGACAGTTCCTTTTACAAGTAATTCAGAAGGTTACTTACTATAGAATGACAACAGCAAATCTGAACTACTGATTTATACCAACCCAAGTGTTTTAAAATTATTAACAAGAAACATTGTTCAGGGTAAAACAAAATTATAAATACGTCTGTGTAGCAGTATATGAGTTAATTCAGACTGACTTGGAATTGAGAACTTCCTTGTGTGAGTGAGAAAGGCAAAAGCCTAAAGCTTTCCATAAAGCAGATAGCTGCTGTACTGCAGGAGTCCTCTTTCAAAAGCCAATGGCTTCTCTCTCCAGTGTGGTGGCTTAACAACAAACTGACAACACAGGTAGGTGTACTATTGCCTCAGGTTTAAAAGAAAAGTGTGAACACACCCAGTATACTGGAAGCAAATATTCTGAAAGTTTCACACAGGTGTTGTTGGAACATATCAGGTTTTCTGCAGCATGTAAACACCAAGAGAGGGGTTGATTTTAAACTTGCCAAACTTCCAGCCAAGAGTGGTTTGCTGAGGAAAGTCACATATGTCATTACCCTACAGTGATTTACAGCTTGGAGCCCTTGTCTTAGTTCCACTGAAAAATGAGAGTGATGGAGTCACTCCACTGGTCAGGGTTCCTAGCTAGTTTTCAAGATTAATGTTTTAGATTTAGTATTGTAAAACTTTACATGCAATATTTAAAATTAAGCAAGTGTTTGTAAATGCACCAGAGTGCTATATATTCTTTTTCTTAATCCCCTTAAACTTCACCACGAGTGACAGTGGTGGCTGCACAAGGAAGAATGGTTAAAAATTAATCAGACAGAAGGGAAAAAAATGGCGATTTGCTCTTCCCTAACTTTCTTTTCAAGCCTAAGAAGACTTATTTGCCTAGTTTAGTTTAATTTAATTTATGTATCTGACTGTGATCTCATGGAGTCATCTAAATGAATCCTCTGAGTAAAAATAAGAGGTTTTATTTCCATTCTTCTTTTTCCTAAAACCAAAATTATGCCCAATAAAAAGGAAACAAGATTTTAAATATTTAGGAGTTTAGTTTAGACTGGCTATACACACAAGGTTTATAGGCCAAAGTTTGCAAATATTTTGCTTAATTTTACATTCCAGATTTGTCTCTTCCATAAAAAAGCCACAGTAGCTTTTGGCATTAGTGGGACATATGGGCACTTAGTGGTTTTAAGTCAAACCAAATGTGAGTCTGGTCACTTAATTATTTCTGAGTTTTGCTCTATATGTCCAACATTATACCCCTAAAGATTTCTGCTGGGAACATTATTACAGAGCACCTAGCTTTTGGGGGTTTTCTGACTCCCTAAAGCCAGCAGCTCTTCCCTGGATGCTGAGAGTGATTTCCTTCCTGGCACAGCCAGCAGAGCTGCTCCATTCCCAGCCCATACCTTGGCACAACACAGATCAAGCAAGACTTGTTTTTGGCAATGCTTGGCTCCTTCTCTGTGAAAACAGCAGGTGCCCACTGAAATGCTGTAAGGCTCCTTTACACAGGGTTTAACCCCCTTTTCTGGGTGGAAGCTGTAATATTAATGTGGGCTTGGGAGCCTAACATGGGCTTGGAAGCCTGCCACCAGGAACTGCATTTGGAAACGTTGGTCTAACCTTTATCAGCTCACTCTTGGATTGCAGATTTCTGTTTCTGCTTTTAAAATGAGTGCTCCTGTCTGCGTGATGCATAAGCCAGGAAAGCTTTCTCTAAATTTGTTTTTTTACTTTTAAGTATGGCATAAACTGCAGGATATTTAACATACTAAATTCACCAAAGGTAGAAGCGGTTGGAATTTAAGCAGGTTGTGTTACATTCCCTACATGGACATGAGGTTACCAGTGTAAAAGTAAAAAGTGCTTTTACTGCTGTACACTCTGCATCCTTAACCTTTTAGCATGGCAAGAATGAAAGACACAATTCATTACAGGAGAACAAAGGGGGAAAGAAAAAATTTTCCATGAGTTACAACAAGGAGCAAATTGATGGCTTAAGCTCATTTATGATACCTATGAAGTATTGAATTCTTACCTTAAATTTAAGGATATAGCTTTTGACAGGTTGCTGAGAGCCAGATTTTTAAAAATTCTTCCAGTTTTTTTTTTGCTTAATTATTGTCAGATCATTTAGATGACTAAATGCACCTATAAGCTGAGACTGTAAATGCTGATGCACCATATTTGGTGGCTGCAATGATACACTGCAGCTCATCATCAGGACTCAGACGGAAGTCAAGTTCTGTTTTAAGAAGTATTTTGAAGAATCTGTCATGCTTGATTTCATAAAAAATAAAAGGCTGAGTCTGTACACGTTCTAAAGTTAATGAAGAACTTTTTGGTTATTTTAGTGCAAGTCTGTTGTCTTGCCATTAAATATAACTAAATTCTGATGTTATATGCTAGAACACTCTTTAGACTGTAATACAAAGGACCTGGCTCTTAAGGTAAATAAACAAGCTAAGATGTTACTAAGACAATATAATATGTAGTTAACAAGAAGTAATAACCACTACGAGATTTAAGCAGCATGCTAACTATGCTGAAATCCCTGAAAAATATGAGGAATCTGATCTGAGTCAGATCAATTAACAACATTGTTTAACTTTAGTGAATGTTGTGGAATAAAACCCCAGATGATTCTGAGAATTCTGGAGCTGGTTGTCTGGAAATACTATGAGGATCTAATTAAGTAATTATATCTGTTGTGTAACTTCCTCATAGTCAGGTGCTCTTGTGTTTTGTTAAACAAAAGATGCTTGAAATGCAGGTGGTTTTGTCATTATTAGCATATTTTCCTAGGAATTTTTATTCACAATAATGTGGAATTGAAAACTGTCTTAAAGAAGACACCATATGAAGTCTGTACCCTTGTGAGTTTGCATGAATGTGTTTGAAGAGCTTCTCACTGACCTGAAGAGCAGCGACTTTAATGTTTCTTTCTTTATTGCATTGCATTTTTAATTTCTTTCTGACGCACATGCAAGAATTACAACTTTTAAAGAGTTAAAAAGATTTTTTATCAAGTCTATCTAGATAAACCAATAATAAGGAGGTGATAGTAGTTTTAAGCTGATTTTAAAAAGGGATTTGACAGATATTCAGGAAAATATTTGCCTTAAAGGGAACAAAAATGATTATAAAATAAAATAAGGGACATAGAAGGCAGTGACAGGTTGTAGCGTGGGAGTGGGAGAGCTCCATTGCCTGGGTTGCCTCTTAAACTTTTCTAATTAATTGGTAATTCTTCTAATATTTTAATTTTTTTTTTACATTAAAATTTTGCAGTAATTTGAAGGACATTCCCACCCATTCTCAAAAAGAAACCACCTGGCACAGCCAGAACACTTCTGACTTTGGTTCAGTTGCTCCCTGGTTCTTAGCTGTGATGGGGCAAAACACAGAGTTTGTATTCAAGGTAGAGAAAAAGCTGCAAATGTCCAGGAAATTCCAGCCTGGGTTTGGGATGCTTTTAGATCCTTCCGGCTAAGCTGTCTTGCTTTGGTTTTATGCTAAATGTTTTCACTTGTGATTGACTTGTGATAGCCACAGCCAATGCAAAGCTAGTGTGAAAGGACCTGCAAAGTGCAGCGACTTTAAAAAGATGTTTTCTGAAGTCTTGCAGTTGAAGAAAGGAGAAGGGGGATGATTCTTGCCTTTTTAAGCAAGTCACCCATGGGTGACTTGGAGACTTTAGTTCCAAGTCACCCATGGGCCAGTCCTTGCAGAGCAGGGGGCATCATGACCCTCAGGCAATAAAGCAACATTTGTTGTCCATGTCAGCGCCATGGGCTGATGCTCCTCAGTGCTAACCTAAGTTACCTGTTCTGGGGGTGTGGTCCAGCTCTCCCACCCCATAGTTGCACACCACGAGCACTGATTGGCAGAGCCAGTCCCTCAGAGGTGTGAATGACTGTCTTACTAGACAAAGAGAGACTGAGATGGGTCATGAGACACCAGAAAGTATCCTCTAGTTTATATGAGGCTAAGTGGATTCAGCTTCTCCTTCTAGTCAATCTCAAAGATTTCAACAGCCACGAGGACCAGCCTTGATCCTGCTAAGCCTTTCTTGAACGAGGAATCTTAATTCATGCACATCCCAGTGACTTTGATGGAACTGCTCACATGTGTAAGAGTCTGTAGGATCAGCAACCCTTAACTAACAAGGGAGTTTTGTAAAACTGCATGGCATCTGTAAATAAACACAACACTACAGACCCTGGTGTGCTGCTCTGCTCCTTTTTGGACACGCTATCCTATCTTTACTGAGGCAAAGTCTTCTCTGCTCTCTTCGCATCACACAGATGGGATCAAAAAGCTGAAGAACTGCGTTTTCGTGACGGGAGTCCATCACAGGAGCATTGCTATTAGTCTTTGCTAGCCATCAATGTCTGGAAATTTCACAGTCAAGTTGCTAGTGATTGTATTGAAAGGGTTTATGTGTGGGTGGCTGAAAATATGGTGCCTGGCCCCTGGTGCCAAACTCTCAGGCAATATCAGCTGTCTTTACACGAGTGATGAGGCAGAATATGTTACTTTAAGTTTAATATTCAGAACTTCGTCTCTCTTGCTGTCAAAAAAACTATACATGTGGAGGAGATGGCTGAATACAGAAAGTGCATAATTAAATACCTCAGAACAGAAGAAGACATCATGTAGATTTCATGGGGAAAGGTGGTGTGAAGTAGTTTTTTTATTTTAGTTAAGTTTACACTTAAATTTGTCTCTTCAAATTATTATTTTATTTAATATAGCAGCAATTTCTGTCTGTATCAGTAGTAACTTAGTATTAGATTCTCTGAATGTATGGTTGACTTCCCAGTGTTTTATCAGGTGTACACATATAGCCAGGAGCTTGGCTGTGCCTGTCACACTTAATACAAAGTTTCCTATTTGTTTTTTTACTTATTGTATTACATACCATTACTAAAAAGCAAGGGGGAAAGGAAATCGGTAAACTCTATCCCTGTTTTTGCTGGTGCTTCTTTCTTTGTTATGAAATTAAGTAATTTGTAGCTTAAATATTGAGCAGGAGTGGGTTTGTAAAGGAGAAAGGAAACGGAGAGAAAGGCATTCCTGAAGAGAAAGAGAGTCATCTCACATTTTGTCATCTTATTTTCTTTTATAATGCTTGTGGAAGCAGGTAGTACCCTGCAAACCATGTTCAACACATGGTCAGCAGGACAAGGTCTTTTGGGCCGCCATTTATCCTTAGATATAAGAAAGAAGTAAAATGGTGATAGTTGTTGCTTTCTCTGGGAAGGGCCCATGGTCATAAAATCAGAGAATCCTCAAAGATGAGAGACCTTTAAGATCACCAAGTCCAGCCATCAACCCAGCACTACCACTGTAACCCTACATCACTAAACCATCACCCAGTGCCAAATCCAGATATCGTCTTCAGGGGTGGTGGCTCCACCACATCTGTGACCAACCTGTTCCAATGCCTGACCACCCAAACAGTGAAAAAGTTTTTCTTATATCTCATCTGAATCTCCCCTATCTCAGTTTAAGGCCATTCCTTCTGGTCCCCTCACTGCAGGCATGGTAGAAGGGACCAGCCCCCACCTCACCACACCTCCTGTCAGGGAGCTGTTGAGAGTGATGAGGTCCCCAGTGAGCCTCCTCTTCTTGAGAATAAACAAACCCAGCTCCCTCAGCTGTTCGTCATAAGACGTGGTGTGTTCTACCCGTGAATATCCATTTTTTAATTTTTATAATTTTTATAAATTTTTAGTTGAGAGTACTCCTCTCCCCTTTCTCTCCAACATGCTTGTTTGCACACCCGTGCTTTGCAGTAATGGCCACTAAGCTGCTTAGACAAAAAAACCAGGCATATGTCCTAAATTATTTTAGGGTATTTTTTTAGGAAGAGGCAGAAGAAAATTCACTAAAAGCCATAGATCTGTCCCTTCAAGATTTAGTGTTAGCCTTCAAAAAATTTTAGCAGTAGGTAGTTTGGAAAAGGATAGTATACATGTATTTAAAGATAAACTGTTCTTTATTTCTCTCTGCAGCAAACCATATTGCTGATTAACCACTGCTTTCATAAACTACAAGTGGGCCATTTAAGCTGTTTCACTGCTGGTTAATGTACTGTATTGTGCTTCCTCTTTCTACAGTACCTCGCTAGTGTTTTGTTTTTATTAGAAATTCACCTATCCTTGTCTACCGAGGAGAAAAGAAATTACACTACAGAGCCCTACAGCCCATAAAATGGCAGAGATTCCTAAATAAGAGCGGCCTGAAACTGAAACCTCTGTCTGCCTGCACTGTAATGAAATGCATGACTACAAGAGATAATAATAATTGCAGCAATAGCTCGTTATAGCTCCCAGATGATTTGGTGCTGTCAGGAGTGCACTGTCCTCTGACATCCCAGGAGGCTAACAGCATCACTGACTGCAGGCCCTGATTGGTGTAGTGAAATATTGCTGGCAAAAATTAAAAGGTCTTGGTGTCAAAATAATTCATGATATGCATATCTTCCATTCTGATGAAATGGCTGATATCCGGATTAGCAAGATAATAAAACTGATCAGGCTACAGTTAAACAATTTAAGCTGGAGAGCTGTTCATTTTGTAGGTGTCACTTGTCAGATCAAGGGGTCAGAGCGGGATGAAAGGCTCTCCCCAGTAACCTTCTGATGATTCGGATCTGGAATGTTCTTCATGATTTGTCCAAAGTTTTCATCACTGTGCTGCCGAGTAGCATTACCACGGCAGGCTCTGTTCTGACATTCAAATCCTGGGAATGACAGGTTATTAGGAGAAGAGAACTGGCTGTACATACATTATGCCCCATATCTTTGACCTGTAATTTGAACTGATAGTGATATTGTAATTGAGTGAGTAAAAAAAGGGAATTTTTTATTAAAACACAGGAAGATGAAGAAAACGTTTATTTTCAGGCGATTTATGGGTTCATAAAATAAGCTTTTTTGATGATGGTTTATTTTATGGCTCTTGAAATGCTGAGCTGTGTGCTTACTATTTATTTTATGGAACAGTTATTTAAAATATCGTAGCTTCCCATATATTTCCAGCCTTTTCGTCAGTAACAGAGCTTGTGCAGATGGAGAGATACCTGTTTCATATGGGAGTTCATGTGTTTGACTAGTTCCAGGATTATCCCAATAAAATGAACCCAGGAAAATATTGCACCCAGTTAATGCTCACCGCTTCAGAGACCCCTAATGTCCTTTCTTGACGCCTTATTGCAGGGTATTACTATACAATGGATCTTCAGTCGTATGGCGGTAGGGAGTGGGGCAGAGCAGGGCTATCAGGGTAATTGACTCCTGTGCACGGCACTGTTACACACTTGAGTAACTAATTTAATGGAATGTGTTTTCATGTTCTCCCACACAGCCCTGCCCCAGCATAATTCTTCTCTCAGGGCACCAGCAATCCGGGACAGGTGAAGAGTGGCACAAAAGCTCTTGATTTCCCAAAAATGGGACCACAGGTTCTGTGGTAAATCTGCTGCCAGCAAAACAACTGCCTCTGAGCCCAGTAAATTAATTGGAATTACCAGGAATTCTCTGCTCCTGATGAAACTGCACCTCTAGTGCTTGTATGACAATTTTTGTTGTTGCTGATTGTTACCGTGTGTGACCATTGGGTTTTGTTGCACAGTACAGAGATAATGGTTTGGCATGGGTGAAGCGCTTAAATGATCCATCAATAGCAGGAATTGGGCTGGACATCTACAGAATTCTGCATCTGTGTGAGAAACACCATTCCCTTGAAGGAGTCTTGTGCTATTTCAGCATGAGCTGGTCCTCACATTGGTTCAGGCAAAAGCTTTAATTCTTTTTTTCCTCGGAAAATGCAGAGAAGAAGGAATGGCTGGCTCTAAACAAGGCAGCTGGATTCTCAAAAACCAGTCACAGAGGACACTGACTGCTTGTTGATGGCATTTTTTGCATCTGAACTGTTCCTAGAGATACAGTGAAGTGAGGATCAAGAATCACTGTCAACAAGTTTTTTATTTCCCTTTTACTATGGCACAATCTTTATCTAAATGCTTGGTCGCATCATAAATGTTAATAGAGTATATGTGATAGAATATACTGGATTGCTGTGGGTTTCTTCCCAGTTAATTTTCGCAAGCAAGATTATTGATCCCTGTGAAACTCTGGGTTCATTGCATTTGCATGACAGCTCCTTCTTCAAAAAGTGTACCAAATCTGGTATTCACATACCAATCTTCTTTTAAATCAGAAGGCAAGTCCTGCAGACAATATTTTTGTCAGAGAATTGTTCTCCTGACTTTGTTTAATATTCAGATATGTGAGTGAATTCAAACGAATCTACTTCACAGAAGACTTTTTACTAATTAGCCCACACCCAGGATAACTACCTCTTCTTTTGCTTGTAATTACATCACAGTTGTCAAGTGAATATTGATGCTTATATAATTAAAGAATTGATCCTTAAAGCATAATAACGTGATAGTAATATTTGCATAATTGTATTAAAAAAAGTTTCCAGAATGTAAATTTTATGGCTCATCTTTCAGAGGGATTTGTATATGCTTGCCCTTACGGTTGGGTCAAGTACAACAGAAATTTGTGAGCTTACCCTCACGAGTAAAGTTAAATAAGTAAGCATATATTTCCAGGGCTAAACCTATAGATTCTCCCTAATGCAGTCTCCCCAGGCTACAGTGAATGATACAACAGTCTTTAGCCATAAACTGCATTGTAGTTTTGGAAGGACACAGAGTTTAGACCTTGTAAGTAGTTTTGCTTTGCTCTGTGCCATTAAGATATATGCACAGTTTGCTTTTATGGTGTTTGCTGTCATTTAATTACTGATGCATCAAGATGATCTTCCCAATTCAATTACGTTAAAATTAATGATTATCTTGGTGCTTTTTTTTTTCAAGTCAACTGAAGATTTTGGGATATTGCCTTCTCCATGCACCAAGTATGCTCATCATCTAAACTGAATGACTGTGTGCTCGAGGACTGTTTGATGGACTTCCGGATGTAACCTTTCTTTTCTTGTTAGTTAAAAATTGGAACTCGTGAAAATCAGTGCAGAATTTGGTTTCTGACACATAAACTAGAACAGTTTAGGAAGGTCTTTAATGAAGCTTGAGGGCAATTTCATCTGCTCTTTCACTCATGTGCAGAAAATCGTCATTGAATAGGTCATCACTGGGAGGCCATCTATTTCTGGGGGAGGTTTTGGTGAAGAAAGTCAGAGTTAACTAGTGTCTTTCTAAGTGTGGTATAAAAGCAGTATCAGTCTTTTTTTCTCTTAGCTTTCCTCCCTGTGTTGACATGGAGAACTCAATTTTTTCATTATGTATTACAGTTGTGTTTAAAAATATATGACAAATTCTGATTTTTTGCATTTTTATGGGTATGGCCTGGTGGCTGGCTTTCCATAACTTTAAACATAATCAGTAAAACAGAAATTATTTCTGGGGAAAGGCTGTTGAAAATCTTTGAACTTGTACAATAATCAGTGCAGTACTTTCCCTCTTAGCTTATCACAAATTTTCACAGAAGCTTGAGTGCATTCCTTATAGAAGCCACAGGAAAGGAGAGGCTAGGAAAGACATGCAGTTTTAAAAAATACACTGCAAGCTGGACTTAAACTCTTAGATTCCAATTAAATCCAAACAGCCTGATTTCAATATGCACATTTGATTCAAATTTATTTCTTATATGCAGTATGTAAACGTAAGTATCAATGTAGTTAGGAAACAGTAGATAGTGAATTTTATATGCAATATATATTGTTTGGGAATAGATGTTTATATTTTACTTACTTTCCTGTGCAATTCAACCAGTTGTAATGAAGACAATTTTTTTCGCCCTTCCATTATCTTTCGTATGTCACAGGCATGCATTTGAGTCCACACATACCAACAAAAAAGATGCAAGAAGGTATGAAAAACAGGAGCAGTTTAGTTGATTGCACACATAAAAAGCTATGAATTTATTGTTTCCACATCAGCTGCACATTTTGGAGGTACCTAAGAAATGACTCAGTAGCTAAGCTTATTTGATTCCCTTACAGGTTTTATGTCTTTACCTCATTTTAATTTTTCATTAGAATATAATAATAGCCACAGGAAAAAATGATTTGGTCTGTGATCTATTTCATTATGTTCTCATCATAAGGAGAGAATCTGAAGTGGGAGAGCATCACTAATTTTTCGGCACAGTAATTTATTCTGCAGTATTTAAATGTTGTAATTTTCACACTGAGGCACATGCTGCCACATCTATCGTCCCCTGGACTAGTCTCTGTCTTGCTCTTTCCTTTTCATCTGTTTTGTTTTTGCATTTTTTTTCATAAATTCGACAGATGGCCTCTTGATGAATCCTTGATAATACTGTCATGTAAAGCAGCTAAGACTAGAAATCATCTCACAACAATTTTTCATTGCAAAGAGAAAATTGAAGGCAGACAAACATCGCTAAGTCCATAACAACAGCAACAAAATATCCACTTCATGTAAATAAAGAGGACAAGCTTTCCTTATAATGCTCAAACACTAATGCCAGTATCCTTTAAAGCCTCTGGATTTTTTAATGCTACATTTAATTTATCTTTCAAGCCTTGGGTTTGTTTAGTATTTTGTTGGTTTCATATTCAGAAACATTTTCTCGGCTCTTAATGTCTTCTCTCTCCTCCTTAGTCCCCCTCCTTTTAGTTCTTTATAATTGTGGATCAGGTGAAGTTTGCTTCCCCTCATTTCAAGGTCATGCACCACTAGGACCATTTTCCTGACTCAGAGGGCACGTAATTTCACAGCCGTGTACTCCTCATTAATCCACCCTGAGTGGGTGCTCAGGAAGTTCCAGATCACAGATTTGTTTTTGTCTTGTTCTCTGACTCAGTGCTTCACAAAAGGATTAGATTAACCCCTTTTGATTGTATTTATATCTTACTGCATCGTGATAGAAATAAAGTGATTTCTTCTTCTCCCCACGTAACCTTCCCACCCCTTCCACTTTTGCTCTGGGGACCAACAGCATTTCTTTTCCGATAGTGTTCAGTTAAAGGGAAGCTTGTGGCAGACAGAGAGAATTATTTGTTTTCTCTTTGGTCTCTTAATGCAGCTTTAATGCATGAATCTATTTCTTCCCATTTGCAGAGACTTGTTTATTAACTTTGAATAGCTTTTGTTTAACTGGAAACTGCTTCAGTCTCCTGGCTCTGAACCTGGTCTCATCTGGACCTGAATTGTCCTGGATCCAAACAAAGAAGAAAACAAAAGAAGATGGCACAGTGACTACTGGAGAGAATGCATTCTTTCCCCCTTGATATTGTGCCCCAGCCAACTGCTTCAGCCAGACCCCTTCACCTGGGAGCTCTTTTCTGCCTCCATTTGTTGGCAAAGTTCTCCTTGGAACCTGCTGGTGGAAGGGATCCCCACTCACTGCCCCAGGTGGGGATTGACTTCCCAGGTGGAGTCTGTGTTCACTGATGTGCCCTCAGGACTGGGGATCCTGGTGTGCTGGAGGTCTCTGGAGGGTCTTGCATCCCTGTGCCACAGCTGGCCTGTAGCAAAAGGCAAAGTATGTGGGAGCTCTGAGAAATATTTCTAAAAGGAGTTGATCTGCTGCATTTAACATCTTAAGGGAGCGAGGTTTCATATTTGGTGCAAGTCACTGGGAAACCTGTGCTGGCACAAAAAGTGTAATTATTTAACATTGGTCCTTCTTTCCTGTCTCTGTAGCAGGAAAAGAAAATTCTAAGTTATATAAAGCCATTTTTTAATTCTTCAGGTAGGATTTGATTTGAGATAAAAACAGCCTGCAGGATATGTGGGAAAAACAGCCTCATGTGGGAAGCTCACAACCTTAACTATTTCAACTATGCACTTTTTGTAATGGGAGTTTAGGTCAGCGCTGCAGCTGTAAACACCTAACTTCAGGTCCCTCAATCTGAATAGGAGTCAACCCGTAGCATCCTTGTAGTGGACCTGTCTTAAAGATAAAATCGTAGCGATACATACACTCTTGTTATTATTATGAATAATTGTGTTTCCTATGGAGCTGGCAATCAGAAAACCAAGAAGCCCCCTAATTCTAGACATTGGCCAAAATTGCATCTGGGCTAGTGGTCCCAGATCCACTAAGACTATTGCTGAAATGGATTAGATTCAAACCGCATACTGGGGGTAAGGGGATGCTGACAATTGCTGCAGAAATTACCACAGAGTTTCAGAATGGAAGCTGGCAGAAGAAGGAGGAAGAAAAGGTTTGGCCAGCTGAGAGGAATAAAAAACTGAAAAGAAATGCAGGAAAGGTGACAGGGAGACAATACTGAAATTAATTTGCATTCATTGGTCAGATAAACCAGACTGAGCAGATAAACTAAACTTGAAGGTTTATAGGCTTTACCCATCAGCTAACTGGTGAGACCTGCTGTGTGCAGGGTCCTAACCGGCCACAACTAGGCTACACTGGAAAAAGATGTGTACAATCTGTTGGTTCCTGGTTTCCTGTTAGCCAGAAGGGGATAACTTATTGCATCCTGAGAGTGCAATCATTTATGATTTCATATTGAAACATATAAAACAGGGCAGGGAAATGCCCAGTCAAAACTATAGAAAGTTCTCAGAATGTCTCCCTGCTTTGGCTCCTTCTGATCTTCCTAGTGGCTTAGTTAATGAATCCATTTTTGGGCATCCCAACACAAGTAAGACATCTATAAACTGAAGCAAATTCTGCAGGAAGCCATTGAGGTTGTCAGGGGCTGAAGCACCTGTCCTGTGAAGAGAGGCTGAGGGCACTGGGCTCATTCAGCCTTGAGAGCACATGTCTTCTGAGGGACCTATCGAAAGTGTACCAGAATCAGTGAGGAGCTTATCAAGACGATGGAGCCAGGAATTTAGAGCAGTATGTGCTGAAAGGACGAGAGACATTGGAAGGACAGAAACTAAAACAAGGAAGATTGGATACAAGGAAAAACTGTTTCACTATGAGAACAGTGAAGCCATGGAAGAGGGTGCTCTACCTGCTCACTCCAATACTTTATGGAAATTGCTAGAATTTGTGTGTGATGAGTAACATCACCTGATCCCTCACCTGTGCCTGCTTTAAGAAGGATGACCTGTCCAAGTTGTATTGCCCTCTGATTTACATGGGATGGAGGGCAATCCCTACCTAATTCAGATCTCCCTAGGAGAGAAGCTTTCTCTTTCTGTGACTCAGTCCAAGGTGGTAGACGGTACAACCCTAGCTGGACCTTCTTTTGCCTTTTTACCTTTGGCATCATCTGCAGGATGATGATGAAGGAACCACAGCAGAGTTTATCCCTGTAGGCTGTGGCCAAACTGACTGAACTTCTGGAGGCTCCTATCCCCAAAAGGGAAATACCCCCAAATATTGCAAGCTGTTCTACACAGAGAGTACAAAAGAAGCTTTATATGGATAGAAAGCTGTGGAAATTTTGGAGTACTTTTTGATGGCTCCTCTGGGTTTTGTTAAGGGAAGAGGGAAAGTCTCAGATGAGAGTGAGAGGAAGACTTGCTCCCAGCTGGGACCTCTGTCACGCTGAGTGCCATTCACTCTGGTACAGATGGCTGATGACTTCTTTCCACGAAGCAGGATAATTTTGGACTACCTGTGGGGTACGCAAGCTTATAGAAAATTAACAACATAGAGTCACTTGTTTTGCGTGGGAGGAGACACTACACTGCAGTTACTCTGCAGCTGAGCTGACTGCAGTGTAGAAATCCTAGCTAGATTTAAACTGGCTTGCCTTGATTCTCCTGGTGGCATAAAAGAGAGCTCCATGCAGGCTGCAAAGCCATTCTGAAGAACTCAGCAAACACTGGGACATTTAGTCTCACCAATTTCTGTGCAACAAGAGCTATCACCCCCAGGATCCACACAGTAGATACAGTTCTCTTTGCCCAAACTGCAACAAATACAATCTAGGTATACCTGTAAAATAGGTATACCTATAAAATATTGTTTATTTTAAAATGTGTTTTGACAGGATTCTCTTTGTTATAGGAATGTTTTCTTATCTTTGCTTCTCCATCCTGATCAGAAGCCCTGGGTTCATTCTTTGGAATCAGAGAGAGAAAAAGCCATGACAAGAACATCTCCAGAATTTAAGTGATCTAATGAGAAAAAGGAGCAGAGCAGAGAAGAGCAGAGCCATATAAAGCAACCAGCCCTCTGTTCCATAAGGCAGCTACTCTGAAATTTGTTTGGAGACACTGAAATTTGGATTGTTGATTACATTGCCGCTTCTGGGTGCTTTTAGTCCTACAACATTTAATAAGGTTTTTCCCTATGAAGAAGAGTTTTCTTTTCCAATGGTATGAAATACCAGGAATTGTAGGTAGATAGTGCCCTGTAAAGGGTCATATCTGTGACTCACAGGAGTTTTTTCCTTAGCCAATATGCCAATATTTTAGACGTAAGAGGAATGTACAAGATTTTCTAGGGAAGTCTTTCTATTACATTGGCCCAAACACCAAAGGCATAAAAGATTTGCAGAAGTATTGGCGTGAAGGAACAAAGCAAGAAAAAATTCAAAGTGATTGTTTCCACAGTAAATATGATTGATACTGAACACAGTTTCTCTGAGTTTCACAGATCATATAAACTTGCAGCAGGCAGGACTCATACCGGACTAGGCAATGTGAAAACAGAAGGCCAAACTCAGAGAGTTGGCACCACCTTCAACCAAAGAACTTGAAATCAAACATGGGACCCTGGCTCCCTGCAGACTTGCCACCCATATATCCAATGCCCTTAACAATCTGCGGTATCCTCTAGTTGTATGGCTTAAAATTTCTTACATAGTCATTTTCTGTTAGACTAGAGCAGGATTCAGATCTCTGGTCCAAACCAAGCAGAGACACCTGCGTCAGGTCAGGGCAATGCTTGCACCAGGTCAGTACTGTGAGAGACGCAGGGTGTAAGAGGTGCATTAACAGTCATTCAGTGTGCTGATACTTGTGAATTCCCTTCACAAGCACCAAATTCTTCTCCTGCCTTGCAAGGCAGCCATAGCCATCTCTCATAGAGTTTTGGATTCATAGTAAGACAGACAAGATAATGTCACAGAGCCTAAGTCTCCCTCAGTGAATTTGGTCCCTGAACAAGAAATCCAGCCGTTCTTCCTTGGCCAGTGAAAGTGGGATTAAAGATGGAGGTGTGGTTACCATCTAGATGAAGTTGGGAGGTTAGTTATTAGGTAAGAATAGTATGCTTGTTAATAACTGGGGTTCAATACTAGAGCCAGAATGGTTATGTCTGCTGTGAATTTAATAAATGGTACACATATATAGGATGCCACAGAGTGTGAATAGAATCTATCCATACCACTGGACATATTCTTGTACGTAGACCTTCTTACATATTTTGTATATACTTTAAAGTTCTTGTACATTAATTTATATAATTGAGCTTTAGAGATATTTTTTATAGTATGATGTGGCCAACTACTAGATTATCCAAGCAAAGAGTAATCAGTCAGAGAGCTCCCATCTCACAAGAGCTGATATTGAAAGTGCAAGAAGGAAGTCCTTCAGCCAGTGGTGAAGAGGTTTGCTTGATTTCTTGCTGTGCAAGAAATAGAGAGCTCAGCAGAGGATGATGGTTGGCAGAACTCAGTCAACTTAAAGGAAGGGAACTGGGAGCTGGGGATATCTTGTGACTCAGCCTGTTGGTGTTAGTGTCTGTAGGCTCCTGTCTTGTGGTGCACCTGAGAGCTATGAGTTGCCTGATACCACATCAGCATTTGCTTCCTGTTAGTCACCTTTCGTGCAAGGCCTCAATAAAGAGGAGAAATAAAAGAACACTATGCCCCCAAATGTAATATTTGTTATTAGTTGTCATGGCCAAAATTCCTGCATGTAGAAAGATGTAGTTGGTTTGTATTTTCTTCCTCGTGGTCCGTCTCATTTCACTATGGTATTTGTTCACGCAGGCATGTTCTTTATACAGGATTTCCTTACAGGCTTTTATGCTACAAACAGGAATGAGCAGACACCATCACGGGCATTGGTTGCACTTTGTGGAAAAAAAAAGTTGGAAAATTCTTTCTCTCCATTGAACACAAGCAAAGTAGGTAGCATTGCTCACAGCAGTTTGGGAGGTGAAATGGATGTCTGCTTTGCAGGCTCTCCAGGGGTCACACTCTTTCTGCTGTGGGAATGAGTGAGCTGCAGGTGTTGCTGCAGTGCAAATCTCAGCCACGACTTGGATCTAGGGCTTCTCCACCAGTGCTCAGAGCTCAGCCAGGGCATGCAAGGAGCAGAGCACTCCTGGACCCTGCTCTGTGGCCACAGCCACACACAATGGGTGGCGCAGTCGCCTTCTGGAACCCTGAAAAGTTATCTTTCTTCCTCTTTTTTTTTTTAAGCACTTAAGCCCAACTGCTAATGGAATTTCATGATTTTAAATAATTTACATTTCCATCTGGTTTGAAAAACACCAGGTGGAGATTGCAGATTAGGATGAGTCTAAGTGGAAGGAAATGTTTGTTTAAAATATTAAAGCTAAAACCAAACATTTATGTGAACCACATTTTTGCTGTCCATTGTGCTGTGTTCTTCTCTAATCATCACTTTAAATTTTGCTTTTAATTGGATGTTTTGTGCATGTTGCTTATCATTATGATCGGGGGAGACGAGGCCAGAGTGGGGTGCAGGAGTGAGGGAGAGTCCATACCAAAGGGTGAAAGAGTCAGGGATTGAAGGATTCTTCAGTGTGAGCTTTTGATCATTGCAGCTGTTTCCTTGTGCTTTTCTACAGACCCTGCTAACTTGCTTACTTGGAGGTGGAAATAAATTTGAACCTAAATAAAATAGGTTATACAAGGATGATTTTAAGGGAAAACATGCAACTTCCAAAGAATGATGAGAGTTTTGTTAGGGTAAAGACTGATTTGCTGGTGCACAGTCCAAACCACCCACAAGGACAAGAAATTTCCTTCTCTCCCACTTGCCAGCTGGCAAGGTTTTATTTAAAATGGGGGATACTGAGCTGTGGTTTCTAAAACTGCTTCTAATACTGGAAGCTTAGCTGCCAGTTCCTTGATACACTTTCCCAAGTATGGCATGAAACCAAGAATTCATAGCGAGGAGCTATTGTAATAGCACCTTTTCCTCCGTACTTTGAAATAGTTCATTTTATGAAGCCACATCTGATATTCATCTTCTCCCCTAGCTAAAATCCTTGTATTTCAGTTCTCTGGAAATGGGAGGTTTTCAACTTTGTGAAATGCACTAGGAGCTTTAGAGACCTTGTGGTTGGTCAGTGCCCCAGCATGACATTATTCAAAATCACACCTACATTGTCGTGATGGCATGAAAGGCTAAAGCTTGCCTTTGCTGAACAAAACTCCAGATACCAATCAGTGAAAAGCACAGAGCTAACACAGAGAGTAACACAGAGTTAAGATTGCATAAGGAAAGCTGTATTTAAACAAAATAAACAAAATTTAGACCAGTGTTGCTCATACTTGCAAATTCCCAATTCAGATGTGCCAAAGGCTCAAGAAGAACTACCTCTAGCAACCTGTAATCTGATTTACTTACCACGAGTAAAACAACTACTTCAGTTGCTCTAACCTCTGTCCAGAGATGGTAATATTGCTTTTTACTGTGTGTAGGTAGTTCACATTTTCATTATTTAGAGTTCTATTAGGATAAGAAAACTCTTTGCTGCTTTAATGAAATTTGAAAAAAAATAGAAACAGAGCATTTACTTTTGTTTGTGTACTGTGAACCCTATTGCCCTAAGACACTGCCAGAGAGATGAAGAGTGAAGCAGACGCTGAAAATTATAACATCCCTTGGTAGGTCCCAAGTGTAGGTCTAAGTTGAACTGTGATCCAAAAGACCACTATATATTTTTTATTGTATATGAAATACCAGAATTTTTTTTGGTGAGAATTTGGCTCCAGAACCAATTAGTCTGAAAGTCTCATGAACAATTAATTGGTTTATACTAGGATAGATGGATACTAGAGTAGATCAAAATTGTCTGAAGAAAATGTGCATGGATTCACCAAAGGAGAGAATGTACGGCATAAGCTGATTTTAATTTTGGTAAGTTTGTTATAGAGCAAGCTGACAAGCAGTGGATGTAATTTATTTAGACTGAAAGATTTACTGTTTGGAGAAGATTTTCTTTGTACAAGACAAACAGTCAGATGCTGCTCATCAAGATTCAATAAAATAGTTTGGTAGGTGAAAGATAGATGAGGAAGTCATTGGTTATTTTTCACATCATAAGGTAATTGCAAAGGGGTGTATGTTTTAGAAATTAGTGTTGAATAATTCTCTATATTGGTGATTCTAAAAGAGTATCAGTGAAAATTTGCCAGTTACAATAAAATGAAAGGTTTTACACCAGAAGGAGATTATATTTAAGATGGAGCAAGAGTTTTAAGTGGTTTTGGCCATTTAATATACTGTAACACTGGAAGCGTGATGAGGATTGGTGTTTTCAGGTATCAGTAGGTGCCAATCACAACTCAGGAAAAGGAACTGATTTTTGTAGGAATCAAGGAAAGTTAGCAGTCAAGCCTTGAAAGACAGGTGACAACCCACACCTGTAGATAAGCTAGCGGGTTTCTTTTTGTCCTGAAGTGCAATTCCGATATTCTGTGTTATAGTCAGGGCTAGATTCTCTTTTAATCATTTAGTTACCTGACTCGAGGACTCTGCCCCTTGACTGTGAGGGGCTCTATCTGTAAAGATCTGTGTTTTTCTCCCACATCTATTATTTTTATAAACAGCCTTTACCATACTTTATTAATAGTAATCGCCTGTGCAGTCTTTGCAATCGGAGACATAGCTGAGAGCTCTTCATCTGTACGCATGAAAGAACTTGCGTTTTGTCAATTTGCATCTTGAGTTTCTCCAATATTGGAATGTGCAGTAGGTGACTTTAAATGACTTTCTTCTTGTTTCCATCCCATTTGGGAAAAAATAGTAATCTCAGAAAAATACCCTCTAAACAATATCATTAAAGGTAAGTAAACTAATAACACATAGATTTTAGTGTTTGCTGGTTTGTGTCAGTGTCTGGTAATACAATGAATAATTCATATCAAACTAGTAGAATGTAACATTTACATAAAATAATACTTTGCAAATTTATGGTAAGTACTAATTACTTGCCTTATTTGCCATGACTATGATATTAAATATTCATAAAAATGTGATTATTTCTTTGATTTGGCAGGCATTTAGATTTCTCTACAGCTTTTCACACTGCTAATTTTAATCCAGTAAATTATCTGGAAGAAAACAGTATGCAGCTGAAAAACTGTTCAAAATTCACTCCAACATTGAGCACATTATGGACGTAATGATCCATTACAACCAAACTTCAAGAAGATCTTGCAAGAAAACTGAGAATTAAACAAAGAAATATGGAGACTATCATCATTATTTATCAGATATATTTATTAATAGTTTAGAATTTTATATACATCAAGAAACTTCCAAATAATTGGATCCACTTTTATATATTTTATTTTCGTGGAGTTAAGTGTTTTTTAATTCTCCCTGTGTTAAATCTGTTGTTCATCTTTACTTTTTGGTGTATTTATATTTTAACTCATTAGAGGAACTGAATTCTGTCTTTTGAATGCGACAGGCATATATTTATTTTTTACTGTCACTTAGAAAACAACATCCAGTATTAATATCACTTTGCACTTAAGTGTATGTATGATTATGTGTATGTGTCTGTGTGTGTATATGCATACATTGATTCCAAGGCTTCAAAATTGCTTGTATAATTCAATCTTCATATCTATCTGTGAATGTTTAGTACCTGCTCTTGTCTCTCTAGCCATGTAATGTGCCTGCCTCTAAATCTACGACATTTTAACTAATAAGAATAAAGCATCTAAGGCTGTGTACGGCATGTATATTATATATGTGACCCAAAACTGAGAGAAGTAGCAGGAATCAGAAATGCTGGTCCTTAGACTCCCGGGCTTAGATTATTTTCCTGCACTATTTTCATCCTTTTCTGTTGTTTCTAGCAGCAGAGGAATAAACTCAAATGAAGTAATGCAACCAAATACAATCATCGGAAAATGGCAATAGCAAAACAAAAAAACCAGGGAACTTGAATGTATGAAGATTT
The DNA here is from genome assembly GCA_013397755.1 of Cnemophilus loriae. NCBI lineage: Eukaryota > Metazoa > Chordata > Aves > Passeriformes > Corvidae > Cnemophilus > Cnemophilus loriae. The sequence goes on along the minus strand of VZTF01007007.1, from coordinate 1,078,234 downwards.
CTATAATAGAATAGAAAATAATTTATGCAGTGTGTGTAATATGTAATGGTAGCTGTAGAATTATCAAAGCCTGTCCTTGTTTCCTGTTTGTTTTTTTTGCTGTAGAGATTTTGTACTAAATAAGGTGTGTTGGCAGCACACCTACTCTCAGCTACCTGTACTCTCAGCCACACATTGTCTTGGTACCTGGGGATAGCCCCAAGCAGGGCTATCAGGGAGGTGTGCATCCATCCCTGAACACCTGCTCAATTAAAACTTTGCTACTCATCAAGCTTCACTTAAATATGTGTGAAACTTCCAAAGATACACAAATGTTTTAAACCCTTTGATTAAAAGTTAAACTGATGACTGATAACTTGCAAACAGCACCACTAACCATATGTAAAAATACAGAGTTCCTGTATCACTGCTTAAAATAAACATTTGGAAAAGGTTTTGAAATATCAATCTGCTTCTTTGCTGTACAAATAAGGAATGTGAAATGAAATGTAGCTCTGTCAAGTCTAAACAAAAGAAAACAAATTTTGTCTTTAGTCTTAAACAGCACAGTCCTGTGTAAGACTTGCAGGATTTCAGCAAGCCACAGAGGTTACTGGAGCAAAATTTGAGTTCTAGACCTGCATCTGATATCATGTCCTGCTCAGTAATGCCCTGAGCATAGGATATGTCACTCGAGCACTTTGACACTGAAATCTTTTGGGTCATTTTCCCCCATGGCAGAAGATGGGGCAGAGCTGGGGTGTGTGGCATTTTCCCTGAACTGATGTAAAGTGCCCACAAGGAAATCCACTGCTCCTAATTCCAGCTGTACCCAGGGTCATGGCTTGGTAATGCTCCCCAGAGCAGCTCTATTCCTATGGCTTCATGCTGCCACTTTCTCTACAAAAGGGAATTAAAGGGCAGAGGTTTCCAGTGAAATTTCTGCCTAGCAGACCACTTGGTGTTTGAGGCATGTTGTGTAAAGATGACTTTACTTCCTAGCTAAGTCAGTCAGATATGAAATAGATACAATGAACCTAGAAAAACCAAACATGTCATAAACCCAGCATTGTGGTGTCCAGGAGGACAAAGGTGATGTGCGGTTCAAGGCACACATTCTGCATTTATTCTACTGCTAGTTCGGTCAGTCCAGGGTCCTACGTGCTCATCTGAGTGGAGTTCTTGACCTTAAATAAATGTGAGACACAGTAGACCCAATTTCCTTGTGTTGAAGGGAAAATCCTTCTGAAGCTTGGTGGTTTCATATATACAAAGTCAGGTGGTTTTTATATATACAAGTGCTAGCACCTTCTCACCTGTGAATTCACCATGTAATTAAACTTCTTCTGAAGCCGTACACTTACTGACATGTCTTTTGTAAGTGAAATGAAATCCTTTGTTTGTACATGTTTTGACAATGTGAAGTGGGGGCAAGTGAAGCAGAGTCTTAAAATCCCCCGTGCATCCGTAATGGAGCCTCTTCTGGTTGCTTTGTACTAGTCTCAGGGGTGAAAACAGAGTTCACTGGAAAAAATGCACTTCCCTTATGTCAAAATGGGAAACTATTTGTATTTGTATTCTCCAGAAAAAATTGCTGATCTCTTCAAATGGGAAAAAAACTTTTGCCTCAGTCCTGTGAGCTGTGTAAAAGAGGCTGCTTGCTCAAAGTCAAAGGGAAGCCAGAGGAAAATGGCATGCAGGAGGTCAAAGCAGTTCACATGGCTCATCGACAGCTGTTTGCACCATATGACAGATCTAAGGGCAACTTCAGAGCTGTCTGTACAATATGTGGAGCTTACCAGAGATATAAAAGCGGCTGCTTTAATGTCATTTCCCATAAAAAAAGTTGGTAAATTTGGCACTGTGTTTTATGGACTGCAGTACCAATGATAGCCTTAATTCACGATCTTGACTAACCTGATCTCTGTCTATTACAAGGTGCCCCATTTTGTGAATGAGGGAAAGGCTGTAGACATTTTCCACCTAGACATCAGTAAAGCCTTTGACATCATTTCCCACGGTATTCTCTGGGAGAAATTGGCTGATCAGGGCTTGGAAGGGTGCACTGTTCAGTGGGTAAGAAACTTGCTGGACTGCCAGGCCAGAGAGTGGAGGCGAATGGGGTTATATCCAGTTGCTGGCCAGTCAGAAATGGTGTTTGCCAGGGTTCAGCAATGGGGCCAGTCCTGTTTAGCATCATTATTGATAATCTGGATGAGGGGATCGAGGGCACACTCACTTTGCAGGCAGCACAAAACTGGTCAGGAGTGCTGACCTGCTGGAGAGCAGGAAGGCTCCACAAAGGGATCTGGACAGGCTAGATCCATTGGCCAAGGCCAATGGTATGAGTTTCAACAAGGCCAAGTGCCAGGTCCTGCACTCCAGTCTCAACAACTCCATGAGGGCTTGGGGCACAGTGGCTGTAAAATTTCTCAGTGGAAAGGACTTGGGAATGCTGGTTGAGAACTGGCTAAATGTGAGCCACCAGTGTGCCCAGGTGGCCAAGAAGGCCAATGGCATCCTGCCTTGTATCAAGAATGGCGTGTCCAGCAGGACCAGGGCAGTGATTGTCTCCCTGTACTCAGCCCTGGTGAGGCTGCACCTCAACTCCTGTGTTCAGTTCCGTGTCCCTCCCTGCAAGAAAGACATTGAGGTGCTGGAATAGGTCTAGAGAAGGACAACAGAGCCGACGAAGGGTCTGGAGCACAAGTCTCATGAGGAGCAGCTGAGGGAATTGGGATTGTTTAGCCTGGAGAAAAGAAGGCTCGGAGAGGACCTTATTTCCCTCTACAACTGCCTGAAAGGAGGTTGTAGTAAGGTGGGGTTCTCTTGTCGTTGTAACGAGTGATAGAACGAGAAGAAATTATCTCAAGTTGTACGAGGAGAGGTTTAGACTGGATACTAGGAAAAATTTCTGCATGAAAAGGGTGTCAATCATTGGAACAGGCTGCCCAGGGAAGTGGCTGAGTCACCATTCCTGGAGTTATTTCAAAGAAGTGTAGATGTGGCAGTTAGGGGCGTGGTTATGTGGTAGATTTGGTTGGCAGCGTTAGGTTAACAGCTGGATTTAGTGATCTAAGAGGTCTTCCCCAAACTTCTATATTATTTTATGATTAATCCTGATGAAAAAGACAAGGAAGAATTGGAAATGGATGGTCACTGTATAGGATGTTCTCTGAGAGTACACCTCCTGGCTGCTCAGCACTAAGTCTATATCTTAGCCTGTTTTGTTTTGTTTTTCTTATACTGGAAACAAAGGAATTAAAATAAATTTCTCATGTTATCGCCCTGACTTGCATTTCTCTAAAGGTCACTTGGGTTCAGCTGGCTGGAGTCATGCAAGAAACAAGTCTGATTGCATCCTACTCTGAGTTGGTGTGAGAGAAGGTAGGTGAAAAAAACCCCAAAATTATGTCCATTAACCACTAAGTTTAGATGGGTGTTAGTCAGGGTTTTAGATGTCACAATATAACAAAAACTATTAAAATATTTTCACTTGAAAATATTTTATATTCTATAGAATATGGATTCTATAGAATTGCTAGCCAGCTGTTTTTCATAACTTCGCCATAGAAGACAGTGAAATTGATGGAGGGAAAGAAACGACTTAGGAGAACTTTTAGAACTTTTCTCTTTCTAATTAATTCTATTTTAACTATTGAAATACAGGTTAGTTAAAGCTGTTGGTTCTTAACGAACAAAAGCAGAACATTCCAGTCATGCCTAAAGGTCATTCTGCACTAAGGTATAAAGCTGCTTTTCATCGCCTAAATCGAACCATTAATCCACGATCGCGGAAACTTTTTTACACAACACTTAGTGATCTGAATAACATCACTGTTATATTCAGAACGACCCAAGTTCATCAGGTTTACTTAGCATGGTGTATTCTCAGTACCTAGGATCCTGACCTGCATAAACTCCCTTGTCTCATTCTGGAGGCTGATACTTTTATGCATGGTTTGTGAGGTAGATAGCTCATACAATTCTAAGATGAAATGCTCTGTATAAATAGTTAATTTATTTCAATGTGCATTACCACTACATCTCAAGACACATACCAGAGCCCATCTTGTGCTGTCCTGCTGGAAAGACAATCTGCCACAAGTCTGGACTTTAAGGGATCATTTTGAGAAGTGTTGGAATTGCTATATGCAGAAATAGATGTGTTGCAAACTTCAATCACCGTAGGAAACCTGCTAGAAAATGTGGCTGCTCAGTTAATGAATCTGGAGAGTCAGATGGGCATAGTGAAGGAAGATTGGTATGCATAGAAAATGAATTTTCACCTGAGAAGCTCAGCGTGACATTTTCCAAGGTTCACAAAACATTATTTAAATGTCTTACTCTTAAGTTTTACCACCATCCCTTAAATTGAAATATCTTCTATATCTTGAGAGACAAGGTAAAATCAAGGGGATATAACACCAGTTCTCTCTTGACAATGGTTTTAGAAGTAAGGATAAAGTTACAGGAACTTCCATCGCAGAAATAATTATTATTATATTGACTTTACATTGCAGAGTCATTGTTATTCCTATCTAGTAAAGAAACAGCGTTCAAAATTGCAGTGGACACCTATGTCTAGGTTGACCAGAACTGTCCTTACTATGGAATCTCTCTTTTACTCATGGGATGAGCATCTGAGAGGATGGAGATGGGACTTGCCAGCTGCAACAACCAGACCTAGCAGATACAGACAATTTTTCTCTGTACCCTGAAGTCTTCTGCCGGTGAAAATCCTCTGTAGCTATAGAGTGGTTGAAACTCACCTTAGGGGGTTGTGCTGGTAGTCTGTGGCTTTATGAGATGTAACAGTAGTTATTATTGCACCACTCTAAAGAGTTCCTCTAAAGAGAAACACGGAACAGCATTTTCAGAGACAGAAAAATGATGTCTTACTGTAATTTCTGGCATTGCTTAGTAGAAGATGTATTGCTGAGAGAGATTTCAGCCATATTAAGTACATTTTAAAAGACAATTAGCTGAGAGGGACATAAAACAAGTATTCAGTATTCTTTATGATGAAAACTGGGACACTGGTGCAAAGGTGCAAATCAGAATCTTTGTCTGTACAGATTCTTTTAAGAGCAATAAATACAAAGAGCATAGATTACAGGTCAACAAGATGAATACTCTTCTATGTGTGCGTCTAACAACTAAACACAGTGGAAATGAATTATGAACATATCTATTTATAGATCAATAAAATTGTAATTCAGCTTACTTAAACAGCAGCCTTTAGGTGAGAAATACCTTTATAGCCTGAGAGAAAATGATGCAGAAACATCATGTAACATGTAGGTGAAAACAATCTTAGAGGTCACTTGTATATTTTTTGCTTGTATCAGTAGAACCAAATTGAGACTAGGTCCCTCAAAACACTGAAATTAAGAATATTAAATTAGTGATACACAAAAGATTAAATATGTTGCATGAGAGGACATAATCCCCTGTATTGAAAAAGGCAAAAGGGAGTGGAATGTTATATGTATAAATGAAGATTCTTTCTGACCTTATTTTGGTACCTCTGTTAAGTGTAGCGTTGCGTTAGGAAACACTGCACAGTAATTGCAATCGATATTCTTTTCTAGTTTCTGCTAGAAGCAGCTCTGGTATATTCAGTTTCCTATTTTTCCCTGGATGTCCTAAGTTACATGGAAAAGATATTTATACTGTAAGCCATTTGAATGACTGGAGGACTCTGATGATAAAGACGTAGAGTGCATATTCTGCTGTGGAGGTCTTTATACTGCAGAATTGATGGCTGATTACAAAGCAGCCTGAAGATCTAATTACAATTGGCAACCAGGAGATGAGGGAAGACTGCAGACAATTTTCCTCTATTTTTGTACACAGTCCTTGTGGCATTCACATTGCTCTCAATAAGTGTGCTTCTGGCAAAAACTGTCAATGATGGTAATCGTCTGGATGACTGGCTTCGGAGAGGCTGCAAGCCTGACCTTTGCTATTGCAATCATCACCGTCATCGGCGTGGGGATGCACGCCGCACCAAAGCCAGAACAAGCGCTGTAACTAGACAGTAATTGCAGATTGTTAATGATGATGCTATTGATGATGCTTTCTTTTAGTTTGTTTTAATTGAAAAGACATTATTCTGGGCTAGAGTCTACGCTGGTGAATGATTAACACTAAAAAGAGGAGGAAATGTGTGGAAATAAAGAAGCCAAGCATTCCGTGTGTACTATTCTGCTACATCTACCTCATCTAGTACATAATCAAAGTACATAACACCCTTCTGTTTGAAAAGGTGGACATAAAGTTCAAAGTTTGATTTAAAATTAATTAAAATCCCAGAGATAAACTGCATTCTTCAGCTTATTGCACTATCCAGGGAGTACTATGAGTACTATTTCAGCTGTGTAATAGTTACAGTTCACCAGTGATGGAGATTACAAATGCTGAATAGGGCTGAAATACCAGTTTAGATACTTGCAAATGTTCTCTGTGTAACTGGAGTGAGAGCACTGACCAAGGATATACAGGATTCTCTAGAAATTCTGAGGTCTGGAATTCTCTGCCAAAATTGTAATAATTTCAGATTGCGTACTTAATTTTCCTAATGATCATAATGGATTATATCCTATCTCATGTTTTCAATTTGTAGGAAAGTTTAAAATTTACATAATGGACTTTATCCTCTGGATAGATATGACTAAACATCACTATAGTTGGTGTAGGACTAACAAACACTTCTGTGTTTCTTTTGTCTTGTTCTTTCTGAAAATTTGAAAACACAGAAAAAATGAGTAATACTGTTCAGCACTTTTCTGGAGGAATTTCACAACTGCTGGACCTGAATACTGAGCAAAATGGCTTACAGAAACCAGAAATTCCCATGGAAACAGAAATTTTGAGCCTTGAGTGAAGAAGAATTGTTCCCCATGGCTGAACCTCATACCCAAATGACATGGCAGGGTGTTTGACTTACTGCTTCTGGCTTTTGATTTGTTTGCCTGATCTTGGATGCATTAACACTAAGCCAAACACATGCACATTTTTCTGTTGCACTGTATCATGGGTGCAGACACCAAACACACACAGTGTCAACTCTGTAGACTTGTCTGTGACAAAATGTGTGGTAATTTCTCATGCATATTTCCTTAAAGAGATATCTCCTAAAAAATAAATCTAAAAAGTCGATAGGTTTCTTCCAAAAGTTGCACTGAAGACTAATGGAATGTAACTGGAAATGAAATTTCTGCTATAAAGTGGTATTTATTAAAACCTTGTTGTTAATATTGTTAAAGGACCAACCAGTATATTCTCATTGAAGGGGAGACCTGTTTCCGACTAAGTTTCTAGAAGTTTGGGATATTCTTCAGAAACTTGCAGCTACATTGTTGCTCTCATAATGGCAAGATGAAGTGAGTAGAGACATCCATGCAGCTGAAAGTGGTAGCCTGTGGAGAAATGCTCCTCTACTGTGCTCATGATTTAGTTTAGCTCTGAGATTTTGTGATCTCTTACAAGGGAAAGACTTTATCACCTAGCCATGTTTCAGAATCCCTTACAAAACAGTCAATCTCATTTCTTTTCTGTGAGCCTAGCTCGCCACTGCGTGAAAAATGCTGATAAAATGATGATGGCTCTGCTGGTGAGACCTGGAAGCCCAAAGATGCCGGTGGACGTGATGAAGGGGATGCAAACACTTTCCCTGGAACCTCTGTGTCACTTGTGTTGTACTTTTTAGGATAAATAAAGTGCTATCATTAACGAAGTGTTTTTCAGGAGCAGTAAATTCACATTAAAATAATTGGGCCAAATTAGTTTCTCTAAATCTGCTGCCCTATTCATCTGGCGTCAGATTTGAGTTTGCTCCAATTTCTTTAAATTTTGAACCTGCACGATGAATTTCAATTATATCCAAATCAGTTCTGGTAGCACCAGTGTATATTTTGGTCTCAACACAGGTGGGAGGATGATTGTTCCTCCTCTGATATTTAAGGGCCTTGTGGGCCTATCAAGATAGCTACTAAAAAATTCCTTATGTGTTATGTAATCTTCTGAAATGAAATTAAAGGTCTGTGGTCATATATATCCATAGGCAGTTTCCTGGCCAGGCCTGTGCAGGTGAGCCTGAGATGGGAGATCATCTTTGCGTGGAAGGTAGGAACAGGAATAGCAACAGCGTACAAACATAAAAGGCTATTGCCCCTCACCTTGAACATATATTCATGTTAATGACCTATTGCCAAGTCACACAGAGCCTGATTTTCTACAGAAAATGATGAGACATGGTTAGGACTCTTCCCTAGCAAAAACTGCATCCTCAGGATTAGAGTTTAACTTCACCTTCTAAACTGATGTAGCGCTTTCCTCTCGTCTGTGGCAAAGGTTTTATTACAGCAACACTTACTAACTTACGGTGCTGAAACATCTTCTTATGCCAGCAGTTCCCAAAGCCCTTTCCAGATGTAACTCGAGATAAGTAGAAGTCAGACAATACAATGCTGTGGACGTCCTTAAAAGCCTTGGCTTGCACTTGCCACATATCAAGAGGCCAAAATTCAGCACTCGTATACTGTTCTTACTACAGAAAATGTAAATTATTGCAGAACACTTCACCTACCTATTGAAATGAGGGTTGGTAAATACTTTCTGTTGGGGCCACTACGTAAAATGGAATAAGACCCCATAAAATATTCCATACACATCCTATGTTAATGAGGCCTTAAAACTTATGAGTACAGGAGAAAAGCAAGGTACTGCGCTAAGTTAGACCATTGATTAAATTAAGCCATGAAATTACCGCCTATTATGAAAAATGCATGCTCATTTTACTGTTATCTCCTTTCCTCTCTTCCTCTGTGTTTGTGTATTATATCTGTATGTTGTCTGGTCATAAACTTGGCCTGTAAAATCTCTGTGGAGGAATCCGTCTTTATCGTGGCGTGTGTTCTTGACAGGCATCTCTTTACTCGCAGGTGATCAATAATGTACCTCTCAGAAATTACCCTACGCCACCATAAAACTCTCTTGCCCTTCTCATTCAAATGCTAAGCTGCACTTGCCATCCGAAGTTGCTCACTCATCTCGCCCCAGCACCTTTGAACCACCCGGCTGATCATCCAGGAATCATCATGTTGTTTTGCCGGTTGTAGTCCCGCCAGGGCTAGTAAGTGACACTTCAGGAGATGGCAAATACCTCTCACCATGCAGCGAGATGGTTATGCCGTGCTATACATGGGAAATACTTCTTTTCTTTGGGACGCCATTACTGTTTCAGAGACACTGAAATAGTAATAAGGTTCTCTTTGTTTGTTTTTTAGAAGACCGTGTTTGTATGAGCACATAGCAGAGGTGTAAAATTTACAGCCAGGTCCTTCCTGCGGTGTTGCCCAAGGGGTGTTAGGAACAGAAGTGTGTTCCTCACATTTTGCTTTATGGTGAGGTTTATTCTTTGCAATGTTTTTGCATATTCAGCCGACACTTCAGCGCTCCCTACCTTCCTCTGGGTGTTTGGGAAGGCGGGCTCGTCACAAGCAGCTGTTCGCTGTGGTGCCGCCAAGGTCCTTCGCTGCATTTCCAGTGCTGGAATTCAGTGCTACCAATAATTTATGTATGTATATCTTCACGAATGTCAAAAATAAACCTCTAAAAACCAAACCTGCCCTCTGAAGGTTTAAATATTTAAAAGTAGCATTTCAATGACTTTCTGTTGTGCTAAATTCCTTAGTATTTTACAAAAGTGCAGGTTCGGTCAATAAGCATCAACATTTGAAAAATAGACAGTCATATGAGTTTTGCTGGGAATAAAAAAAAGAATTTTTGGCAACAGAAAAAATATATTTCCTACAAAGCATTTAAGTAAAATAGAATGTTTAAACACAAAAACCAGCAGTGGATCCCCAGCCAAGCAACGTACTGCTCTGAGGGAGGAGTACAATTAAAAAAAAAAGGTGCTAAATAATTTCCCAACACAATTTGTGAATAAGAAGGTAAGAAGGAAGAGCCTATCATTCAGATGATTCAGCTCTGTCTTTAAATGATATGAATTCACAGACTTATCTAATAACTGCTTTTGAAGGTGGCTACTTTTAAAATTTCTTTTGTCATCCTTTGGAAAATATGCAAGTGATGTAAGAAAGACAATGCAATGCTTTGGTTTCCAGCTTCACCAGTTTCTGGATTGAAACTTTTGGTTTTTTTCATAAATGGTCTTCATTTGGTTTTAAAAATATTTCCTCTGAAATGTTTATTACGAGACTAGCTGTCATCTAAAAGGCGATATTCAAATGCCTTGTTAAGAGCTGAGTTAATTAAGCAGTGGGGGCTGACAGCCAGGTCTGGTGTCATCCTGGCGTTGTGTTGTGATTCACAGTGTACACTTTGCTTTTGAGGGTTTCGTTTTCTTGTGGTTATTTGCCTTCCCAGAGCTGATGGGGAAACCTTGTGCCCCGAGCAGCTGGTCAGAAAGGGACGGGGAGCAATGAGTGGTGGTGGCTATCGGGCGACCTGAGCTTGCGTGGGGGTGGCAACCAGCCCACCAGAGCTGGGACACAGAGGGATGTCCTCATCAGCATGAGCGCCTGGTCCCGTGGTCCTCACTGCACTGTGTGGAATCGTCTGGGAAGCCACCCATAAAATATCTGCCTGATTTTTCTTCAATAAGCACGAGCTAGAGGTTAATAATGTGGGGATGTTTGATTCCCTGCTGTTTTAAATAATTTCATGGGGAAACTAATATGATAGGACACCAGTTAAAAAGGTTATTATCCTCATCAAACTACAGCACTTCTTTCCCATTATTTCCCTCCAGTTTCTTGGCCTTACTCCTCTTCTCCTTACATGTACTGCAAATGACTCTTTGAAAAGACAGCCTGTGGTGGGGTGGAGGCAGAAAGCCTGATCCCCAGCTGCTGTCCAGTCAGCATTCCTAGGGATGTTGGTGTCCTCTCCTCACCCTACTGGAAGACTGGCAGCACCCTGACTGTACTTCCTGGCAGGGCTGGGGGATGCTCTCACCTCACACTCCGAAAGGCTTGGCTGGCAACTCATCAGCTTGAGATCAGCTTTACATTATCTAAAACACAGAATGGTGGTCCACCACATCCCTTGGATAATATGCTGATCTTATCTCTTTCCTTCATTTATTTGCTTTTAAAACCACATCATGTTCATTTTTTCCAGTCTACTTAGGTGACGTAACACCCTTGTTTGTATATTTTTTTCTTTCTCTCCTTAAACTGTTTCTGCTGATTTCTTTTTGGCACACTATTTTTATTCTTAGCCCTTTTCACCCTTTTCTCTCTCTTCCCTTTCCTTTCTCTTCTTTTATGTGCTCTGGCTCATCTTACGCCTTTCATAACTTTCTCTGTCTAAAAAAAAAAGGAGATTTAGTACCCCGGTTGGCTTCGCAATTCAAGTCTTGGGAATATTTTGTTGTGATTGATAATGGGAAACGATGTTTAAAATGGTGCTTGCAAGGAGATGCAGTGCCTTGACACAGGAGTTTGGCCAAGGAAAAACCAGTTTTTTTCCAGTAAAACCACAGGCTGCAATTAACAATTGATTAGCAAAGAAATTTGTCTGTATATCTCCGCCCACATTTTAATAAATTCCCTTAAGTTCCTCTTTTTAGTGGCAAAGGGGTAGTGGGGAAGGCTATTAAAACAGGAAAAGATTGAAAAAATATTTTTCAAGTCCAGTAAAAATATTTTTACAATTATTTTCTAAAATGAAAGGTGGCGTTTTTGAAAGCAGCAGAGGAAAAATTATTTTGAAGTCTTGAAATAGAAATTGCCCTTTTCACTATAGTAACCGTGTGTTAGAGTTCTAAGTTGCCAATAATACTCAAGACAATGTTGTGATTAAATCTTAAAGAAAACAAATAGATTAAATGTTAAAGAAAAGAAAGTTCTCTGAACTTGAGATATGTGACACAAAGCTTGGCATCACTGTATTTCATAGACATTGAGCACCTGAGATAAGTCCCTGATTATAGCACTTCATTTTAAAAGATGTTGGTTGCATTGACCCAAACAAAAACAAAGACAGATAACGGTTTCAGTTTAGTAGAATCCTACTAAATGGAATTGAAAGGATCTGTATATTTCTGGATAGTCCCCATTTGAGCTTTGGGTAAACATTCACTTTATTAAAACCTGTGGCTTAAACGCGTCCCTGCAAATTTTGAAGATTTGCAGAGATTTTCTCAGTCAAACTCCAACGTATTTTAGTTCTCTTCTTTGCAACCAGCTCAAGCACATATAACAGGTAAAATTTATGAATATAATATTTACAAAAAAAATCAAATGCTTTAGGAAGACACATTATTTTCAAGCCTATTTTTCCCTTTCTGTTTTGCATTTATGAAGCTGAGTACACTGCAGTTGAAGCATGCAGGGTGTCTGTGGTCTGAATGTGAGCCTGAAATCTGGTTACAATTAAATGGTTTGAAGTTATTATGAGCTTCTAGCTGGAGGGGGACGGGTAGGAGTGGGGCCAGTATAAACAACCATTCCCAAGTGATATTAGTGGTAGGAAAGTGGGTGAAACTCCCCCAGAACGTTCTGCCTAAAGGCACTTATGTACAGAACATCACATGCATTATTCGGCAGCTCCCCCAGTAAAGTCTGAATTCACACTTGCGGGTTTCACTGGTTCTCAGGCACATTATTACCTATGAACCATATTTTAAAATGCATTCTGAGATTTGAGCTAATAATGTGAATGACATTCAGTGAGATTGCCAAATGCTGGTAATTTACTTTCATTTTCACATTAATGTGGGCCCACCTGTGATGAATTGGAAACTAAATAAGCACATCAGTTTTAATTAGATATTTCAGTGGCTGGATCTAGTTAAACAGCAGCATTCATTCCTATCTATTAAACAGTCGAAGAGACTTCTGCATTCTTCACAGTAAGTTCTCTCTCCTTCTAACTCACCTTCTTTCCTTTGCTTTCCTCTCTTTCTTACTGGAAAATTTTAGAGGATGTCATCTAAGAAGGTGACATCCTACTGACTCAATAACACAGTTATCAGAGAATTGGCTAATATAGATGATTTTCCAAATTACGCGGAAATTATGAAGGCTGTCTGTATTGTCTTATTCTGTGATGAAAATAAAACAAGAGCCCAAGAAACTGGAATATGTTCACAGTTTAGGTTTAACAAAGTGGAAATGGCTTTCTATTGACAGTCATGGACTTCTACCACTGCACCTCTGGGATCCAGTTTCAGTTAACTGATGACAATCTGGGTACCAGCTGGAACAATTTCCAATCCTGTGGGGGCAGGGAGCTGCAAGGGGGATAGAAATATTCAGTGTTGTATTGGAAGGAGCCAGGCCAGCAGCCTGGGAAAGGCTTTTTTCCTCCTGGCCTGGGAGCTGATGACAAAAACTGCCTTGTGCCTCAGTTTCCCCACCAATGAGTCACCAGTAAGGTTGAAATGCAGCTTTAATATGCTGAATTATCAGTGTTTCTACTGAGGCTAGCAGCAAGCTGTTGTTGTTTACCGTTTCAGCTGCCAGTCATTTTCTGAAATAATAATGCTTCAGTGTGAGGACTCTGTATCTCTTTGATGCTCAAGTGAATGCAGAGCTTTTACTCTGTCTCTATTCCACTTTTTCTCCAAGGGTTTTGTAGTATGACCCTCATTTCCAAGGCAGTTTTCAATAGAAGCTTGAGATCTGGGCTGCTGCCATATTGAACAAGCCCATTTCGAGGCAGCTTTGTAAGAGAGAAAGGACACCAGGTTGAATCTTAATCTATTCTTCATTCTTCTGTAACATCTTGACATATTGAATGCCAACTTGAAAAAAAAGTTATGCAATTATTTCTCTTCGCAAATAAAACTAATTTAGGTAACTACTTTTAGAGATATTAATTAACAATTAACAGACATAGCAGATGTAGGTGTAACCTAACAGGAATAAATTTTGAACTAAAGCCTTCATTGTACCTCTAACTTCCTACTCACTATTCATTTGAGGGGTGAGATGCTCGAAACACCTTTTAGGAGAGCAGCTGATATTGGTAAATCTGAGTTTCAACTTACAACTATCTTTGTGTTTTCACTACCTCTGGCTCTATTTTTCTGATTTGTATTTCAAAGAAAGGTCAAACAAGTTCATAAATACAGCTGATACAGTGCTGATGAAAAACAGCTTTATTTGGAGCCAGAAAACATGTGAAAACCTTGAAAAATATTTGCCCAAGTCCTGCTTTGTTGCACTGACATTTCAGTCTACTAGCTAAGAAATATTTTTGGGTGCATTTTGTGAATAACCACGTTATTCAGAAACAACACAAGAAAGAGCAGGGAGACCCTGAAGCTAAATTCATATCCAATTCAGATTTTGGGCAGTTTCATTTAAAAATATGAATGTTCTTGTGCAAAAGTATTTAGCATTAAAGCTCGAGACTAATGGTCTAGAACTGACCGTGCTCTCCGAGCATAACCTACAATGTTATCTCAACACATACTCAGGCTATGGTGGTCTAAAAGATGGTGTGTGAGATTCCCAGGAGAAGATCCTCCCAGGCTTTCCTTCCCCAAACCCTCTCTGAAAGGCGAAAGCAGTTCTCTGAATAATCCTAACCTGCTGAAAATAAAATTGGGCTGACAGCTTCACAAACCCAAGTGTATTGCTTTAAGCACATTCTAGAACATTTAAGCAGGCAAACATATTTTGAGGAAAATATTTCATGTAGAAATTTTAAAGAAACAGAAAAGATGGGCTAAGTGAACACAGATAGTGAGGAAAATATAATTTAGCACACCTGGTTTCCAACAGTCTCCCTGCTGCTAGATCAGCAGAGGTTCATAATAAAACCTGTCTGAAACTGAAATTAAAGAATATAGGTTAGGGAGATTTAGTGCTACGTTGATGTATCTTTTTCTGGCATGAGTAGTCATTGTCTTCCGCTAGCCCTTTTCATACTTAAAACATATGAGTTTCAAAAAACACCTGTCCTAGGTCCTAGTCTTGCAAAGCACTGTACATAACAACACTTTGCAAATTGCTAGATTAACTGAATCATCCAACAAGTCAACCCCTTTAATCTGAGATAGTGCACAGAAACTGTGCAATGGGAAAGAAAAGGTGGTCCAATAACGGGAACATAGCAAGAGGGGTCTGGCCTGGCTGTGCATGCCAGCAGCTGTCCATTCAAAGGGCCTGAACCCACAGCCATCCAGCAGAAGTCAGTGAGACATCACAGCTCTCTCCCTTTTTCTGAAATTAGGGGTGGGAGGATAGTGCTTAGTTGCTTAAAATAAAGAATAAAATTAAAGCTAAATCTAGGCAGTACCTTGAATCCTATGTAGAGCTACTGCATGGAAATGATGGAGAATAAGGCATGAGCATGTGCAAGTGCCCTGTAAACAATAAGGCATCAAAGGGTATTTTATGACTCAGACGAAATGCTGTTCAGAAAGGCATTTCCAGGAGCTTGTTCAAAATGTGTGTGAGAGAGAAAAATGGGTTAAATTTTCTAGGCAGATATTGACTCATCATATCATAACAAAACCTGCTAGAGCTGGTTAATGATGTGTCTGATACTTCAGCAAGTGACATAATGTTGAAATTTGGAATCAAAGCTGTCAGGAAATTGCTCCTTGCTCAAACACACAATATTCATGATGAAAACCTGTTGTAATCTCCCTCTCCTGAGCCATTATGCTAAAGGGGCAAGAGGGAATATTGCCTGGTGACATTTCTTTCTGATTCTTCTTGAAGTGCTGCAGCTTTCAGAGAAGTTTCTAGGCATGGTTTCCTCTGATGACTGCTAATATGATACGGCAGTCCTTCAAAGGAGCAGAATGCATAGGGCTGCTGCTTTGGGGCTTAATTATGCAATCAGCAAATATGACTTTTTTTCCCCTCTCAGCTAAATAGCTCAACATACAAGTAGTAAACCGAAGGGCACAGTCCTTTCCACACTGTACTGCCATTTCTCCACTCTTGTTAAGCTGGCAGTCATGCTCCTTGGAGTTGTGGTTCTCTCAGCTTGCTGCTTGGAGGTAGAGTGGAATAATGTCAGGAAAGAATCCATTGTGGTTTGTCTCTTCACGAAGATGAAATTGCAAGTGCTCTATTGTGTATTAGTGTCTGCTAGACAGCTCTACCAATACATTTATGCTATAGGAGTGCTATGGAAGAAAAGTCATACCTCTACCATGCAATTAGTTAAGGAAGAAATGTGCTAAAATCTTTAAAGATATTTGCATGGTCAAGTTGCTAAATACTCTCTGCCTGTGATGTAAATAGAAGTAGGTGGAAGTTTTATCTTTGAGACTGACTCCCTTCTCCTCTTCTTTAGATCAGCAAAACTGTCTACCTTTTATTTTGTTCTTTTTTTTTTGTTTTGTTCCAGGATTAACTTAATGGTTTAACACAGCAGGTAAATGCGTAGTATCCGGGGTGGAATCCTCTCAACATCGAGGGCTGAATTCGGGGTACTGGTGCATCTGTGATGGGAAGTTAAGGTGAATGAGTTTGTTCCTGCCTGTGTTCTGTTAATAGAAATCGCTATGGCTAAATCAGGGATGTCTGGTCCACTCAAGAATCAGTTCCTGAGCTGCCACTCCTGGCTGGGCTTGGGGTGAAAGTGCAGTGTCCCCAGGTAGCACAGCATGATGGGCATGGGGCACCTCCACACGTGAGCAGTCAAGCCTCTAAAGCCCAGAGTAATTACTGTCATAATTAAGCATAAGTCTAACAATGTCTGGACTTTGGGAAGGTTTAGGTGGAGCTCAGGTGGAATGACTGGTTAAGCCTGGATCATGGTGATATACTTGGGTTTTGGTCATGTGTCTGGGGTTAGATTTAAGTTCCCAAGGATTCTCAGGCTTTGCATTGAAGTGCCTGATCCCTTAAAATATCTAGAATTTTGGGCATATTACTCCAGCTTGATCTCCACAACACACATGAAAGGTCTATGATGAAAATATCTGTTTAGATTAAAACATCATTCAGGTCAACAGAATAGTCTTAAAATCATGCTCCCAGGGTAAATTACTGCAGTGGTTTGTCTGAACTTGGAGACCCCTGAACCAAACAAAAAGGAAACAAAGATGCAAAGCTGGGGGCTGGGCTACAGGATGGAGGTGGCCGGATTCCTCATGTTTCCATTCTCTGCGTGGTGCTTGGTCCAGTTGTCAGCAGGCTCACAAGCAGTGCTGCGCAGTCCCACGGCATTGCCCACTTGGTGTGTGACTGGATCCTGCCTTGCTACAACCACCACCAGTTCAGGCCAGGCACTGCCTACCTCAGGCCATCTCACTGGTACCAGCAGTATCAAGGCTGTGTTTAAAACTTCACATTCTCTTAATCAAGCTCTACATGTCTCTAACTCATACATGTATTATGAATTAATACTTTTTTTTTTTGGAAGAATAAAGCAGTATTACGTCTGCAACATTTATTTATTGTAGTTGACAAGTGGTACTTTGGGGATTTTCCCTTTTTTAAAATCAGCTAACAAGGGAACAAATCCTCTCTCAAAACTGTGAAACAGCTTCATGGTTCTGCTATAAACATTTTGGTGGCACTACAACTCTTGCTTTACTCCCTTCTGTCCAGACCAGACCAGACCCTCCCTC